>NW_019168004.1:11530715-11557689 GCF_002303985.1 Durio zibethinus
AATATGTTAGCTTGTGGCTTGAAAATTTATCATGCATTTAATTGGTACTTGCAGTTATTGGTAATGTACTGATTTGGTGCATGCAAATCAATGTTTTAGCAACTTTCGATGCATAGTTCGATTCACATGCACCAAATTAATCACTTATTTGTTATGTATTTTTGTTAAACATAAATTTATTGAATGATTTTATAGCCTATTTAAGCTGATTATTGAAAGATTTTAATAGTGCATGTGTTTTTGGACCAATTTTATAGTACTTGAGATATGAATGTTATAAAAAAGAAGAAAGTGTAGCAGCGATAAAGGCTAGGAATGGAAGTTGGGGATCCGTTCGAATCATGCAGCTGCTCTTTCGTGCAATCAGTAGTAGCATAATATCAAGAGCGAGAGAGCTGGATATCTTTTTGCCAACAAGAAGAAGATGACAAAAACAAACGCTAAATGCTTACGATCATAATAACAAAGGCAAATTTTCAATTTAACAATTAACTCTTGAGTGTTTTCTGAATTAAAGTTATTATTTTTAATGTGATTTAATTTAAAATTAAACATTTTTAGATATGTTCAAATAAAAACTTCTTAATGGGAGTGTTGTACATGCGCCGTTAAGTTTTTTATCAATGAAATACTAATTTCTTCATAATTTCAGCGAAAAAAAAAAAAGTAAACTATACCTAAGTATTAAAAAAAAAACCAAACAAAATCAAATTAGTTCTTCAAGCATTTCCTCAAAATTAGTCAGCTTTTGCAGTTATTTTTCTTCTAAACTCACAATTTTGGTGACATCTTGATGATATTATTAAGAGAACAAAGGCAAACAAAGCTAAAGTTTTGGTCAGAAAGATTTCTTGTAATCAGTAGTCAAGGAGAAGGATTGGGAGAAAGAATTCGACAGTCACAAAACCTAGCAAATTTTAACAATCAAGGAACTAAATAGCAATCTATAGAAAACAAAGGGAGTCACAAACACATAATCATCTAGTGGCAAATACAATCAGCAATTACCCAAAAGCAAACAACATAAGAAGAATC
The DNA here is from genome assembly GCF_002303985.1 of Durio zibethinus. The sequence continues at coordinate 11,531,751 of NW_019168004.1, forward strand.
AAAACAAGACAATCACAATAATACAATAACACAATCATACTTAGAAAGCATTCAAAGCAAAAAAAAAAAAAAAAACTACCAAGGGAGTTTTTGTTGAGTGTTTGGAGCATAGTGGGCTTACTTCTAGGTTTATATCAAAGAGGTGAAAGAGGAAATTTTCTAGTATTTTTAGTTTGCTTCGACAGTGTTAAGTGGTGGAGATAGTGGCGGCATTATTTGATTTTTGGTTTAGATTGAAGTGATCCTAGAGAGTTTTTGTAGAATATAATCCAACTAAAGGAGAGGGGAGACTAAAGAGAACAAATTTTTTTTTTTTTTGTGCCACCAGTCACCGGCGATAGGAGGTGATGTATGCCAACTGACACAATGGAGTCTAGTTGGTTTCTGGGTTGAGGTAATTGAGATTCTTCATTTTCTTTGAGGCTAAAGAGAAGTTAGAGAATTCCATTTTAGAGAGAAAAAAAATATAAAAATGAGGTCTTAAAGAATTTTTTTTAGCTTGTGTATTTCTTACTAAACGGTGAGTTTGGAATGTAACATAGCCATTATTTAAATTGCGAAATAACAACCGTAATGCCTGCCACAGAGCCATTATTTGAATCCTTAGTAACAAATAAGTAGAGCATATTATTTCATTGTACTTGAATTGAAGTTGTAATTTGGTTGAGATTTTATCGCTTGGTTAAGCCAATTCCGTGTTCTATAAGGACTCAATTTTGGACAATGTTGCGTAATCCTACTTCAAACACTAATCCTTTTCCATGAGAGATGCCTTCCTATTGTTGCAACATGTATTATATCAAATAATTTACTCAAAGCAGTTGGTTTGACACCTTCAACGTGGTTCCAAACTCATCATTCATGACTCATGAGAATTCTTGAATCAATTTTCTTCATTTTTTAACAAAGAAAACAATTTTTTGGGTAAAGAAAAATGCTTCTTTTCCCCACATATTTTGGCATATAATAGTAATTAAACCAGTTTCCTTTCCCCCCCATAGCTCTTCTTAGAACAAATTTATGAATAAACCCGTGCAAAGTAGAAACTACAGGCACGTTGGAATGGAGATTAATTTCATATTAGGTACCTAATATCAGTTCCAAACCTGTCTTAAACAATTTCTGGTGACCATTTAAAACAAAGGGAGGAAATGGTCTTAGAAGTAGCAGTCTTATGTACCTTTACTTGCCACGGGAAAGATTTGTTGTGCTTTATCTGGATTGTTGGTGGCTTAATGTCAATATTGTCACCTACCAATCTTTTATCGACTTTTCTTTATTTTTCTTTGATCAAGTAGTGCAAGAAATCTGACAATTTTCTTTTACCAATGTGCTTTGCTGATTAGTTCATTGCACACTTAAAGAACCAAGTTTCCTTTCAAAGTTCTCAAGCATGTGTTCGATATTCAATATTTATGTTAAATTTAGAAGAGTTCCAACAGATTCATCCACAATTCTCAGACTATATTGCTTCCAGAATCTTTTCTGAACTATTCTGGTCATGCTAACTAAACGGTGGAAATGATCAAAGAAACGTTTCAGTAAAGCAAGATTAAGTAATCTTACAAAAAAATCAATGCTTTCAATGTAATAAGCATTAATGTCATATCTTAAGTATCTATGAACATGTCAGAATAGACTTTTCAAACTGAGATTTTTCAGAGATAAAACAGAAGCTCCAAGCTTAACATAAATTTATTATATTTGTGCTCCATGAAACATACTTTTTGGACATCAATTGATCAAGTTCTACGTAAAATTAGTTTGCCTGTTGCACCAAAATAATAAAGAATAAGTGAACGTGTAGAGAAAAAATTCGCCACCAAGAGAAACAAGTCTTTCCATGATCATTAATTAGTATTATATTTAGAAATTAGCATGATGAGATGAAAACAATATGCAATTTTAAGATGTTTTACTGTTAAATAAATAACAATATTCAACTTGGATGGTGAAAATTCAGGAATATGATATATGTTTTTAGACTGAATCATGACTACTTCCAAGACCAATTTTCAGTACTTTAAGCATATAATAACTGCGTAGAATGAGTAAAACCAAGAAGGATAAAAGAGTGGAATTATTTGAAAATAATTTTTCTTGAAAAGTCTTTACCTGCTAGTTAAGAAAAATAGTGACCAGGTCATTGGTTTCCATCTATAAATAGGTCTGTCTGTCATGCAAAGTTTCTCACTCTTCACCGAAGAAATATTAAACAACCAGCTAATTTTGGAATAAACATTGCTATTTCGCTGGTATATCATAATGAAAGGAAGTAACTATTTCTTTGTTGCTTTGCCCTCTTGGGCTTTGCCTGCTCATTAGCCTCAGCCTTTGACCCTGATCCTCTCCAGGACTTTTGTGTGGCTCTCAAGGACACCGAGAATGGTGGTACGTAGGCAGTCAGTTTATGTTTTCAGGTTTTTTTCATGATCATGAAGCTAATAATGCCAGTTCTGAGGAACACTCAGCTTGGGAGCAATATTTTAATAAAATAACATTGCTAAAAGTTACTCTACCTTTGCATGGGATGATATATATCAACTAACATTTCTTTCGTGCAGTGTTTGTAAATGGGAAGTTCTGCAAGGACCCAAAGCTCGCAGTAGCAGATGACTTCTTCTTTTCTGGCCTCAACAAGCCAGGAAACACATCAAATCTAGTTGGATCAAATGTCACTACCGTCAATGTTGACCAAATACCAGGACTTAACACTCTTGGCATATCTTTGGCAAGACTTGACTTTGCACCTTATGGTGGTCTTAACCCTCCTCACATTCACCCCCGAGGAACTGAGATCCTAGTTGTTGTAGAGGGCACACTTTATGTTGGCTTTGTTACATCCAACCCAGACAACCGTCTCTTCACTAAAATCCTTAATCCTGGAGATGTTTTTGTTTTCCCAATTGGTTTGATTCACTTCCAGTTCAATATAGGGCAATCTAAGGCTGTTGCATTTGCTGGTCTTAGCAGCCAAAATGCTGGGGTTATCACTATTGCTAATGCAGTCTTTGGCTCAAACCCACCAATCAACCCGGATGTTCTCACAAAGGCTTTCCAGTTGGAGAAGAAACTGGTTACCTATCTTCAGTCCCGGTTCTAGTCAGATTAAAAAGTAACTTAAGAGCCAAAATAAAACCCCAGCAGTTTGTCGTTTGTTTTGAATAATGTTTTCATACTTTTTCCTCATTAAAGTCGTATTATTATTCTTAGTATCATACAATAAACAGGTTGGTTGATAATGTACCTCCCCAGAGTCCAGTCTCCTCTCTCCCTGTGATCATTCTGTGTGTGCAAATTGGAATATATAGTGCAATTTTCACTCTCTCTCCTGCTCTTGTGCGAACATGTATGCTTATATGCGTATGCAAGGTCCAAAGCAGGCAGAATTCTCACTCAAATGTGCATAAATTATACACAACCGCTTCATTTATGCCGCTTTTAGAAAATAGATCAAGTAACTTTCAAGCATTAAACCCTTTGTTCATTTGCAAGTCTCAAAACTTATAGCAAAAATAGGAGGTTAATTATCAAATGGTATCTAAGGTAAGCAATGAATAGTGACAAACAATGTCCAAAGAGGTGGAGATTTGGACAACTTGATTGTTTATGATTATAATCTCACAAATCAGTTTATACAGCATATAAAGACTTGAGATGAATTTGCTGATTTTTGGGGTTAGGTCAATTTCATATTCAATACTCCAGACACTGCCGTCCTCTGCAAGGTACACACAAAATCTACAATGATAATTCTGAAGGTGGAATTCCGTTAAATAAGTTTGCATGAAAGCCATGATTTTCAACTTAATTATAAAGCCATGCCAGCATGGCAATGTAAGCTATACCAGAAATTTATATTTGAACGAGAAGTGGCATAAGAAACCTGCCCAGGGCAGTTCAATGTTTAAACAGAGTCAAATGGCAAAGATTTTCAAGGACTTTTATCAACTTTATTTTTAGGGTTAAATATAAAAATGTTCTCTAAACTATATACTTTCTTTCAATTCTATATGTAAAAAAATAAAATTTTCAGTTTGGTGCTCTAGCTTTCATTTTGTCATCCACTTTCATACCTAAGATTAACACCATTAGAAAATTTGATTACATAGCATGAATATCAAATAAGATGTTAATACGTGTCAAAAATCTAGTTAGCATCATATCATCAATTGTCACATTAGCATTGAAAAAAATTATAAAATTTTCAAAAAAAATTTAAAAAATAAATTAAAAAAATATGAATTATTTTAAAAAATTATAAAAAATTTTAAAACTGAAAATTTTTAAAAATATATGAAAAATTCAAAATTCAAAAAATATAAAAAATTTTAAGAAAAAAATTGAAAAATTAAAAAAGTTTGAAATTTTCAAAAAAAAAATGAAAACTTTAATAAGAATAAATTTTTCTTAAAATTAACAAAAATAAAAAAAACTTAAAAAATTGAAAATAATAAAAATCTAAAATGTTTTGAAAAAATCTTAAAATTTTTACAAAATTGTAAAATTTTTTTCTTTTTTATGAATGTTACAATTTTAATTTTCATATATTTTAGAATTATTTAGAATTATTTTTAAATGTTTATTAAAAGTTTTAGGATTTTTATGTTTGATTTTACCAAATTTTTTAAAATTTTTAAGAATTTTTTTATAAATTTTTTGATAAAAAAAACTAGATTTCTTTTATTTTCAATTTTTTATGCTTTTGTGAATTTTCTAATTTTACTGAATTTTTAAATTTTTATTTTTAAAACATTTTCTATTTTTTTGGATTTTTTATTAAAAATTTGAGATTATTTTGAATTTTTTAAATTTAATAATTTTTTAATTTTTATAATTTGTAAAAGTATTTCATATTTTTAATTTTTATATCTTTTAAATTTTTTTTGAAAAATTTTTAGAACTTTTATGAATTTTTTTAAATTTTTTAATTTTCTATTAACGTTGATGTGGCAATTGATAATGCAATATTGTTTAAATTTTTTTGATACGTATCAATATTTTATTAATTATTTATGTCAAGTTAACAAATCGATTAATGACATTGGTTCGAAGTAACAGATAATGAAATGAAATTTTAAATACCAATTGATAATTTTATTTTTTCAAGTATTAACTGACAAATAAATATGTAACATAGATTATTTTTATATTTAATCCTAATTTTTAATTGTATCTTACATGACCAGGAGTAGCGCCCGCGGCCTTAGTTATCAATCTTGGATTTATGCTAAAGTCAACAAAATGGTTTCATTTGGAACAAAAGATATAATTTAATGACAGAAATGACTACTTCCATAACAAAACTATGTGTTGATGTAAGCATGGGGATAAGCAATTCGCTGAGTAGACATGGGTAGTGGTTGAAGAACATGTCATCGGAAATTTAGAAGGAAAAAAGATCCACGCAGACTTGGTAAATCTTTCTTTTGCTTCTTGAAAATCAGAAATTATAGACTTGTTCAAAGACTCCAATTAATCTATAAATAGGCATGTTCTCGGGCAAAGCTTCTCATCCCTTCCAAAGCAATCAAACTTACAAGATTTTAAGCTAGAGATTACATTATCACAATGAAAGGTGCTCATTTCCTCCTAGCAATTTCTCTCTTGGCTCTGGCTTCCTCATTTGCCTATGCATCTGATCCTGGCCCTCTCCAGGACTTCTACGTCGCCATCAATGACTCCAAGGATGGTGGTATGTTCTATTTTTCTCTGTTATTCTCAAACTTACTTCAAATATGTGCCTAAAACAAAGCAACTCAGTAGGAAGCAAAATTTCTGGGCAGGAAAACTATCTAAAACAATCTATAAGCTTTGCATGGAATAATGAAATAACATATTTTTGCCCTTCATATATGCAGTGTTTGTTAATGGGAAGTTCTGCAAGGATCCAAAGCTTGCCAAAGCAGAAGACTTCTTCTTTTCAGGGATCAACATCCCAAGAAACACATCAAATCCAGTGGGATCAACTGTGACTCCAGTCAATGTTGCCCAAATACTAGGACTTTAACACTCTTGGCATCTCATTGGCTCGACTTGACTTTGGACCGGACGGTGGCCTAAAACCCCCTCACACTCACCCTCGTGCCACGGAAATTCTAGTCGTTGTGGAGGGCACACTTTACGTTGGCTTTGTTACATCCAACCCAGATAATCGTCTCATCACCAAAGTCCTATACCCTGGAGATGTGTTCGTTTTCCCTGTTGGCCTCATTCACTTCCAGTTCAATGTGGGGAAAACCAATGCCGTTGCCTTTGCTGCTTTTAGCAGCCAGAATCCTGGTGTCATTACAATTGCCAATGCAGTGTTTGGATCAAACCCACCCATTAATCCTGATGTTCTTGTCAAGGCCTTCCAATTGGACAAGAACATGGTAAAAAATCTTTAGTCCAAATTCTGGTGGGCTAACAATTAAGGAGAGGATTTATTTAATCATACTTGAATTGATGGATAATGTTTGAGCTGTTTCGCTCATTATAGTAACGAATTATATTTTGCAAAAGAAAAATAAATGCTTATGTGCCCGTGCTTATGTTAGCCTCTATGCCAAGTATTGGATATCAATATTTTTAATTATTATTATATTACTTTTACTAAATGATTTGCTTTTCAAATTTTTAGTATATTTATGGCTTTGCGTATGCAAAATAATTAAAAATTAAAGTTTGAAATGGCAATAAAAGAAAATTAATTGTAATATTGGAGGCTGTTGTCTTAATTAGTTGAAAGTTTGGACTTATTTTATACAAAATATATGGTGGTGTTTTTTTTTTGTTTTCATTTATGTCAAATAGTTATTTTCAATGTTACTTGTCTCTCTACTTTTATGACATCATAATAATATATTTGTATGAATTTAATGAGATCTACTAATCATTCATGGAGTAATGCTTTTTGGAGCAACTCATGTAAGCCTACTATTGAATCTAATGACATTCATGGATTGGTCAATCAATTTATAAACAAAATTTTTGAAACAATAAATTATTTCAATGTTAGGAGAAATAAAAAAAAATGTAAAATAACTTTTTTTAAAATTTTTAAGATTTTTTTAAAGGACAAGAAATTGTTCATCCTCGAGTAAAAAAGATAGTGAATCTTGAATTATTGATTCGAGTCAAAAAAAAAAAAAGCAAAGTCATTAAAAGAGATTTTTTTTTAATGTTCTCATCGAACATAGTTTAAACAATTTCATACTTTAAATGGAGGAAAAACAAATGTTTTTGTTTTTTCTTTGAGGAAGGGAAAAAGCAATTACTGTTTTTTCTTGATGAGTCACTTTAATCATTAACCCAAGATTCTAGTATTTTATATATCACAACAAGAAGTATTGTATATGCATCTCTCCTTCACAATTGCAAAATCATTGTTATGCAACTTTGAAAGTTAATTCTTTTCTTCAAACGTAGAAAAGGAATAGACTTATAGGATTTTCGTTATTCTTTCCAATGTGGGAAGGGAAAGTTAATTTTGTGCCTATTTATTTTTAGCTATATTCTTTTCCTCTTCATGGTTCAAGAACTTGAGAGGCTCATTGTTTTGCCTTCATATTTTCATAACACCCTCTCTATCCCTTACAGTTCCCACTCAACCTCTCTTTTCAATCTCCATATAAGTGTATTTCTTAATTTCTTTGTTTGTTTGGAATGGATATCAAACATTTCCTTTATGAACACTAATTGTTCTATGATGAATACCAAAATCATGAGGCATGTCGTGATAGATGCAACCGGCGAATTGATGGTTAGGCCTCTACTTGTGAACATTGCAAGTTTAGATTACATCCATCTTATGCTAAGCAATAATTGTCTCAAAACATTTCACATATTTTTCACTCCAAAAACCAACTTTCTCTGTACTATCCTAAGTTTGATAGTAAGAATTTCATTTGTGATAAATGTTTTACTCTTTCGTTGTAGTTTCAACCTTGATCTCATATATGTTTCTTCGACTAATGGTGAAAACCTCAATAGACCAAAAGCTTTAAAGGCTTAGGCAAAACCATTAAGCGTTTCTACCACATGCATTCCTAGACCCTCTTCAATGATAGCATGGTAATGGGGGAGTATTAGTATTGCTACAAAAAGCCTCTGTTAAGATTGTCCTATGGTTGTCGTTAATGTCTTGTTAAGTCCTTTGTACATCAATCATGCTGGATTAAGGTACCAAACAAAATCTTATAACATCCTTTGCATCTCTCACACTTTCTTTGGATATATCATAGCTACAATTTCAATAGCAATTGCAATGCCTTTAACTTAGAATTTTGCTATAGTGAAAACATTTACATTTGTCATGAGTGCAATTTTCATCTTCATGTTCTTTACGCTAAACTCAAACCTTCCTTAAAATATACGTGACACAAGCACGATCTTACTTATTTACAAAGCACATCTAAAACAATTAAATTCAAATGCAACAAATGTTCATTTTTTTTGCCAAGCATGTTGAAGAGAGCATTTTTAACTGTTGTGTGGAATGCAATTTCAACATTCATTTTGACTGTTTAATACCTTTTACTTTTACACATAAGTATCACAAACATTCACTTACAGCTATGAAATCATTTTGAGAAGATGATTGTGAAAAATATTATTGTGATATTTGTGAAGAAGAACAAAATCCAAATCATCATGTTTATTGTTGTAATGAATGTTCATTTATTGGTCATATTGAATGCATACTTGATAAAGTAAGCATACTAATTTACACTCTTTCAGGGTAATTTAACTAAATGATATACTAAACGTTTGCGTATGGAAAAAAAATTGAACTAAAAAATGTAACATTTGATCTTCTCAGTCAGTGGATGTAAAATTTGAATACGGATCACACTTTGGCTTAGAGCATGAAAGAACACGACAGGGAAATGCAACATCTTAAACCAGGTAAGTGAATCAACATAAGAAGCAATCAATAGAAGTAACATCATATAATTTTTGGGTGAATTACATTAGTTGTGTTTGTTTTGCTTTGTCTAAAGATTGAATATTTTAATCATCAACACCCTCTTAACCTTCAAACGATGATTAGAAAATATGAAAATCTTCTCTATTACAAGGCATGCTAATGAGAAATTTTAGCTGAAGCTACTTATGTCTATGAAATATACAAATATTACTTGCACATAACATGCACTGAGTTGCCTTTTGAGTTGCTACACCCTCTCCACACACAACATGTTTTCACCTAAGTAAAATAATTCAGCATTTAAGTGACAAGCATCCCTTGATCTTATTTAACTATAGAAGGAGAGGAAATATGAGTATTGTTAAAATTGGTGTGAAAAGCCTCTGTCAGGAATGCATTATGGTTGTTATAAATGCAGTGTCAAAGTCCTTATTCCATGAGTCATGCTTAAGTAAAATACTAAACAAAAGTTTTCAACACGCTTTCCATCCGTTACACCCTCTTTAAATTCATAATGGTCTCATGCTTGTCATAACAATTTTTCGTCCGGGGGGACTCGATCGCTATCACTTGGTGAAAATTTTTCGAAGTCGCCACCAATCTTATTATAGGGTGTGATTGACCACCCAAAATATCATCTTTTAGTAAAAAAATTTAAAATTAATTAAAACTTACTAAAAGAAGTTTAGGTCTGCGAAATCAAGACTAGGTTCGAGAGTTCAGTTATGAGTGAGGAAGGTATTAGCACCCTCACATCGTCCATTCGAAGAACAGTACCATTTAAACATACGTAATCCTATAATTTTGATAACAGGGTCTTTTTTTTATTTAAGTTTAATTTCCTAAAATTTATTTTAAAACATTTTTCTCTATTAGGAAATTAACATTATTATTATTATTTCGTATTTTATAAATTCTCTAACGCTTTGGTGGAATTTATAGGAAATCATTATTTAGAAAATATTTCAGAAAATTCACCATTCATAAAATTCTTGAAACTTCATCATAAGATATTTTAATTATTTGTTTTTAAAAAAATTTAGGAACATCCCGACTCTTCGGTGAGTTCTCAAAATTTATTAAATAAATTTTAAGATTATCTGAACTCTTCGGTGAAATCCTAAAAATTTTAAACAAGTTTTAAGATTATCTCAATTTTGGCAAGATCCTAAATAAAATCATTTTTTTTATAGTTAAAGGAATTAATTAATTAATCTTTATTATGATTATTTTTAAAAATTTTATTATTTATTCTTTAATTATATTTTTTTATAAAAAAAATTTAGATTATCCCGACTTATCGATGAAATCTAAATATTAATATATTGTTTAAAGAAAATCAAACTCTTTCGATTTTTTGTATTTAAAAAAAAATCAAGATATCAATTACTATTAATTTCATTCTTTATTATTTTTTATTATTGTTTTACATTGTTTAAATCAACTAGTAAAAATAATTTTGGATTATCCCAACTTTATGGTGAAATCAGAAAAATTATTTTTACTTGCAATAATTAAAGAGAACTAAACTCTTTTAGCTTTCTCTAACAATTACATTTAAAAGATTCATTTAAACAATTTATTCTTTTATTTATAATTTTTTATAATTTTTATTTTTTTAGCAGAAATTATTTTTTTAAAATTATCCCAATACTTTGGTGAAATTTAAATAATATTTTTTCTTGTAATAAAATATTATTTTCCTTAAATAGTTATTATTATTATTATTATTATTATTATTTGCATATTATATTTTTTAGGTCTTTATTTTATTTCAGTTTTATTTTTTTCTATTAATTTATTTGTTTCCAAAAAATTATTAGTAGTAATAATATAAAATAACAATAATAATAATGACATCATAAAAAAATAACATAAAAATCAACAAAAAAAATCAAAATCAAAATCAAAATAGAAAATAACAAGAAAAGGGAAAACTTACGAAACAAGTCAAGTTGGCCCGCAGGTCGGCGCGTGATCCTGCGCGGGTTAGGTTCAGTCCAGACGCCTAAAACAACATCGTTTTAGGGAGCTTATAAAAAACTTGTTTTAACTTTTTTTATTTTTTCTTTCCCCTCTCTCTTTCAACTCCAGAGCCTCTCTCTTTAAAATCCCAGCACCCTTCGTCGACTGCCGTAAAACCCAGTTTTTGGTCGATCGCCACCATGCACCAATGGCCGAAAACTTCTACCGGTGTCAAAAAATTCAAAATTTTCTAGATTTTAATGATGAACCTAGATTCTGATTGTTGAAAAATTCAAATTTTCCCAGATTTCGGTGACTTAAAAAAATCTAAAAAATTTTAAAAACTTCCCCAATGATCCTTTTCACTTTCTAAACACCTTTCCAAGCCCAGATTTTTCAAAAAACATCTACAACTTCCTAGATCGAGAATTTCATTCTCAGGAAAAAAAATTTTTTGTGTGTTTGCTGTTGTTTTTTTTTATTATGTGTGTTCCCCTTTTTTTTCTATTCGGTCTTCTTACAAAACTTAGCTCTATTTATAGAGCTTCTAGGATTTCAAATCCCAGATCTCCTTGGATATTTTTTTGTGAAAATTTGGAAGTCTATTCGGTGACTTTTGGCCATGGGATTTTATGCTACCAAGTTAAGCAGTGTTAGGAAGAAATTTGGACCACTCTGGCAGCTTGATTTCGGCTGCCATAGTTGAAATCAAAGATTTTTTTTTACTTTTTTTCCTTTTTTTTTAAGATTAATAATAATAATAATAATAATCTAAAAGAAGAACAAATTGGTGCCTACAATGCTTAATAGCGATTGCAATGCCTTGACCCTTAAATTATGCTGTCATGAAACATCTATTGTTGTCATATCATAAATGCAAGTTCCAACTTCATGTTTTTTGCATTGTACTCAAACCAACCCTAAAACATGAGTGCTATAAGCATAATCTTACTTATTTTCATGACACATCTAAAGAAAATTGGTTAAAATGCAATAAGTGTTCATTTTTTTTTTGCTAGAAATATGAAAGGGAACGTGTTCTACCATTATGTGCAACATTTATTTTGACGGTGTAATACCATATACTTTTATACATAAATATCACAGACATTCTCTAACAATTATGAATTAATTTCAAGAAGATGATAGTGAAGTATATTATTATGATATTTACGAGGAATAAAAAAATCCAAAACATCAAATTTATTGTTGTAAAGAATGCACATATGTTGCTCATGTTGAAGGCGTACTTCATAAGGTAAGCACACTACTACTCAAATTTTAAACACCTTTTATTGAAATACTTTTATTTTAGTAATTTCTAAAATGAGTTATCAATCACATTGAAAAAAATTAAATCATTTAATTTTTTTAATAGGTTGAAAATTTTAATTTCAATTTAATTTTTAATGATTTATCAAACATGTACCTTGACATAAAAAGTTCTACCCTCAATTCTCTAGTGCATTGATATAAAATTGGACTACGAATTACACTACAAGCATGAAGAAACACAATCGAGTGGTGTAGCATTTCAAGCTTCTAGGCTTAGTGAGACTGAGAGACAGAGTTACTTTATTTCATCCATCCTATGAATAAGCTAGTCTTTGGGAATTTTATGCCCGCTTACAAAAATATAAAGTGGGTGTCATGTATGCCGCTCAAAAACCTCAGGTCCAACCTACTGTTGCTTTCAATGCCGATTTTATCTTCATGAATCTTATTTTGGAAAAATATCATAAGAGATTAATCTCATGTTCCACGCACTCCACACCCTAACTCTACACCCCTATATCTTAGGAGAATTATTATTGATAGTGAATGTCTTGTCTGTAAATCCCCAATCTTTGAAAAGTGTTGCTATAGTTGTTTGCAATGCAATATCTATCTTCATTTCTCATGTGCTAGTTTCTTAAGGCATCCTCAAGATCAAAGTCCCACTCTCACATTCGTTACCTTTTTTAAATGGATAAACTTGTATTCTTCTATCTAAGTAAAATTTTATTTCTTCGTTTTTTCTATAACAAAAGCTATAATTTTTTGAGAGAAAGGTCTATGTACTACTGCACTAAATGTGATATGAATTTCATTTATAATTTGTCAATACTTCATATAAAATTAATTTAAGGTGTCACAGTTATCCTATCATTCTTAAAGATCATTTTGTGGAAGATGATTTGGGAAAGTATTATTACAATGAATGTGAAGAAAAAAGAGATGCAAGAGAAGGTATCTATTATTGTAAAAAATTATCATGGACTATTTGTTACTCACATAGAATGTACGATTAAAGATGGTATGTTAACTTGTCGCTTGAAAATTTATCATATATTTAATCGGTACATGCAGGTATTGATAATGCACTATTTTGGTGCATGCAAATCAATGTTCTAGCAACTTTTGATGCAGAGTTTGATTCACATGCACCAAAGTAGTCACTTATTTGTTATGTATTTTTGTTAAAGATAAATTTATTGAATAATTTACAGCCTATTTAAGCTTATTATTAAAAGATTTTAAAAGTGCATGTGTTTTTAGACTAATTGTATAGTACTTTAGATATGAATGTTATTAGGAAGAAGAAAGTGTAGCAACGACAAAGGCTAAGAATGATAGTTAGAGATTTGTTCGAATTATGCAACTACTTTTTAAAGTAATTAATAGCATACTATCAAGAGCAAAAAAGTTGGATATCTTTTTGCCAATGAGAAGAAGGTGACAAAAACAAAGGCTAAATGCTCAGGAAGACAAAAACAAAGGTTAAATGTTCAATTTATCATTTAAGTGTTTTGTTAATTAAGGCTATCATTTTTAATTTGGTTTAATTTAAAATTAAACATTTTCAAATATGTTCAAATAAAGACTTCGTAATGAGAGTGTTGTACATGCACCATTAAGTCCAACATTAACCATTAAGTTTTTTATCAGTGAAATACTAATTTTTTCACAATTTTTAGCAAAAAAAGAAAAAAACATACCTAAATATTTTTTAAAAAAACCCCAAAATGAAATCAAATTAGCTCTTCAAGCATTTCTTTAAGAGTAGTCTATTTTGGTAGTTGTTTTTCTTCTAAACTCACAGTTTTGCTTGTTAAGCTAAAAAGGCCCAATCCAATCAAGCCAATGGAAACATAATCAAACAATCAATCAATCACATAAGAAACAATAATTTAACGTAGTTCGGTTCAGTCGACTTATGTCCACGGATGAAAAATAAGATTCACTAGTTGTAGAGAATTACAAATATACAAATCATATCAACCTCATTCAACAATCAATACTCATAGGCTCTCAATCTCTTCTAGTCCTACAGACTATTCTCAACCTAAATAAACATAAACCCATGTGTGTCATAACGTGTAGATCCAAGAATCTATCGCTAGACATTGACTTAAGAAGTCACCACCAATCTTTTTTTATCTAGGTGCGATTGGCCACCTAAAGAATTTATCCTTTCAAGGAACACATAAGTTTAAGGGCCCCTAAAAGAATAGGTTCAGGTCTACTAACCAGAACAGGATTCGAGAGTTTGGTTACGTGTGAGAAAGGTTATAGCACCCTCACAATGCCCATCGAAAGATGGTACCAACCTAATTTTGTGTTATCCAATAAGCCTTAAAAATTATTCTCAATTGACTTTAATACTTTTAGCAAAAAATTGAGAAAATTCCCTCACCTCAAGAGTATGCAAGAAAACTACAGTTTCACTTGCAGAGGCTCCATCGTCGGATTATTTAACATTAAAAAAAATTCAGGAAAATAAAAAAGAAGAAAAAAATGATTGCTTTTGTACAGGAAAAATTGATACTTTCAACTTTTCCTTAAATAAAAATATTTTTTTGAAAATTTATTTTTAAGGAAAATTGATACTTTTAACTTTTCCCAAAAAATATTTTTTTTAGAAACTTTAATTTCGAGAAAAATTGATACTTTCAACTTTTCTTCAAAAACAAACTTTTTTTTTGAAAATTTATTTTTAAGGAAAATTGATACTTTCAACTTTTCCCCAAAAATATTTTTTGGAAACTTTAATTTCGAGGAAAAATTGATACTTTTAACTTTTCCTCAAAAAAACCTTTTTTGAAAATTTATTTTTAAGAAAAATTGATACTTTCAACTTTTCCCCAAAAATATTTTTTTTTTAGAAAGCTTATCTAAAGAAAATAAAATAATAAAAAATGCAATAAAAATGAAAATAAACAATAAATAAAAATAAAAATATTAAACAATTCTAATCTATTAATAATAATAAATAAATAAATAACAAAAAAAAAAAAAACCTGGGAACAGCTCGGCTTGAGGGCTCAGCTCGGAGACGCGAGTCGGTTTCTAGAAATCCTTGCAAAAAATTGGGCAGCTGGTCGAAAAGTTCAAACTTGGCTGGAAAAGTCGTCGAAAAATTTAACCTCGCCGAAAAATTCAACCAGAATCTGAAAATTTTCCAGAAATTTCCAGAAAAAAAAATCACAAAAAATTCTTCAAAAATTCCCCACCGATTCGTAGAGCTATTCTAACCCACAAAAACCCTTTTTTAGCTTCCCTTTCTTCTTTGTGTCTACCTTTTTTCTGTGTGTCTTTTTCTATTCTTCCAGCACCTATTTATAAGGATTGATCAAAAGAGTTTTTGATCAATCTTTCTGAAATTTGGATTCAATCTTTGAATCCAATCCCAACTCTGTCAATTCTCAAATCATAGCCAAATTCATTCCAATTTTTTTATCCTAATCTTAACTGAAAATTAATCAAAATAAAAAGATAAATATATTAATAGATAACAAAAAAATAGATAAATAAAAGAAATAGATAAATAATAATAAAAAATAAAAGTAGATAAATAATAAAAATATTAATAGATAAAAAAATATAATATATATTAAATAATGAAAATAAAAAAAAACCCATTAGGGCCAGCTAATTGGATCCTAAACCGGGTCCAATGGGCTTATACCCAAATCCTATTGGACCAAGCCCAATGGGTTTGGGTCTGGACTAAATAGGGTGTCTACAGCTGCCCATCTTTGCACATTTTCTACGAAGCAAGAATTGTGCAAAGACGTAGACACCCATTCAAGACTCAACTTGACATTTTTTTTTTGTTTTTGTTTTTTTTTTTAAATTTTGATCAAAGCTCCTCTAAGCAGAGGCTTAACGACTTTAAGAAACATTAACAAAGCTCTTCTAATCAGAGGCTCAACGACTTTTGAAAAATAAACGGCTCCTCTAATCAAAGGCTCAATGACTTTGAAAAAATAAACAGCTCCTCTAATCAGAGGCTCAGCAACTTTGAAAAGTAAATGACTCATCTAATCAGAGGCTCAACAACTTTGAAAAGTAAATGGCTCCTCTAATCAGAGGCTTAACGACTTTGAAAAAATAAATGGCTCCTTTAATCAGAGGCTCAACATCTTTGAAAAGTAAATGGCTCATCTAATTAGAGGCTCAACGACTTTGAAAAAATAAATGGCTCATCTAATCAGAGGCTCAACAACTTTGAAAAAATAAATGGCTCCTCTAATCAGAGGCTCAACAACTTTGAAAAGTAAATGGCTCTCCTAATCAAAAGCTTAACTTTTGAAAAGTAAATTGCTTCTCTAAACAGAGGCACCTTAACTTTTGGAAAGTAAATTGCTCCTCTAAATAGAGGCACCACAACTTTGGAAAATAAATTGCTCCTTTAAACAGAGGCACCACGACTTTGAAAAGTAAATTACTCCTTGACAATCATGTCCAAAAGAGTTATAGATCGTGATTAAAGAAATTTTGTAATGGGAACTCAAAGATTCACAATTTGAGTTCAACATTCATAGGTTCAGATTTGTAAGAACCTTCCAACTTCGTAAGAATTTACTGAAATTTGATTCTCAAAATTTCAGTTTTGTTCAAATTTGCAAGATCTCAAGATTTGCATTTGTAACTTGCAAGACTCGCATCAAAGATCCTCATTTGAATTTTAGAGGCTCACATCCAAAAGTTCAAGGCTTTTTAAAGGTTCGCATTTGGCAAGCTTAGGATTCACATTCAAAAATTCAAAGCTTCTCATTTGAGTTCAAAGGCTCAGTAATAAAACTTAGAGTTTCACATCTAAGTTCAAAGGTTCTCATTTAAAAAATTTAGAGATTCATATCCAAAAAGTTGAAGCTTTGTATTTTGGAAATTCACATCCAAAAGTTTAAAACTTTTCTTTCTAGTTCGAAGATTCACATTCGACGAACTTTAGGGTTTCATTCCTCATAGATTCTCATTTGAGTTCTCAAAAATTCTCATCAAAATATTCATAATTTTTTTCAGGTGATTCAAAAATTTACGTGAATGAATGTTATGATCAAAGATGCAAATGCCTTCTTAATGATGCAAGTATGGTAATCTATATTCTCATAGTGCCATGCATGTCCAAACAAAGTTTAATTCGTCAAATTATGTGCATGTATTATTCAAGTAATGATGCCTCCACAATGCATGTAATGCAGACGTCTATGTCACAAAATTTTAAATAATTATGGTAATATGGCTCTCAAAACTCCACCATTTTGCATGTTTTTCTTGTTCAATTTCTCAATACTTTGGAATAAGTTTCATCAATCGATCATCACTTGATCACCATTCATGGACTTCTTAGCACTAACAAATTTCAAAACAAGTTTCATCCACCATCACTGGGTCATTACTCATAGGTGTTTCAGCATTAACCATTCCAAAACAAACTTTATCCATAAATTATTTTCATCATTCAATCATAACTTGTAAGTCATATCGATCAATTCATCCTTGTACTCATCATTTGGTTATACCACTTTTCAAGATTTGCCACATCTTCATTTTATTATCCAATCCATCATCTTATTCTCCATTTCGTCACATCATATATCCTTCTAAATCATCTCTTTTAGGTTTTTATCATTTCTTCATTTTGTTACCACCATCATCTTAGATTTCTCTTTAAAGGAATGCAAGATTTTTTATGCACATTGTCATTCATTCATCATTATTTCAATTCTTGACAATTATAATGCACTCATACATTTTCTTGATTTATTTTAGGGATGTAACAATAAGAGAACACAAGGTGAATTATGGTAAAGATAATCAATGAAGATCTATTTTGGTACAAAACAAATGGAAAAGGAAATAAATTAGATACATGTCATTGGGATGAATGGTATATCTAAACGATGAAGATTCAGACAATTCTCAACATTAATCTAGGATTCTTTTTTAAAAACTCATTCCATTTACTATTGAAGTCATTTTGAGCTTGGCAAATTTTACCCCGTCTTTGAGGGATCTTCAGATATCTTTGATCTTCTATCTATGTGAATCATTTGACTTGGATCTTTTTCTACCAAAATCACCCTTTCAAGTTTTCAATTTGAATCTCTTTTTTTCATTGTCTCATTTTTTTTTCTTTCTTTCTTTTTTTCTCTATTTTTTTTCATCATCTTTTTTTCTTTTTTCTCATTTTTCATCCATTGTTGATATCTTTCACACATCAAACTTTAGAGCAATGTAGCATGATTCCATTATTTCATCATGAGCATGCCTTCGCTCAACATATGATCATTCAAGTTGAGCATTCACACTTGATCCAAATGAGCTTTTCAAGGTTGTAATGTAGGTCAAGGTGAGGGGTCATAAAAGAAATGGATATAATAGGCTCAAAACATATACTAAAAAGGTTCAAGACCAAAGGATCATTTGATGCAACTTGACATTTTGCCCTCACATTATTTCACTATTTTTTCTTTCCTCACACAAAGGATTCTCATTACTTTGCCTCAAATCATATGTGGCATTTATTTTTTTCTTTTTCTTTTCTTTCTCTTTCCATCTTTGAGACCTTTTGTGATTTGTTTTTTCAAAAATTACCCTCCAATGTAGAGGGTGATCCTTGGTTGGGGTTCTTTAGAAAAAAAAAATCATAATAGGCTCAAAGGGGTAGCAATGAATGGTTTTGAGTCGTAAAAGAAAGATGATCATTTTTCATCTCAATTGTGAATACTTTTCTTGAACATCATCTATTGAACAAAGCTTATGAACCTGTATAAAAGATTACACATCTTTAAGACATATCTATTTCACCTTTGTTAACAGCTTACTTTTTTGCTCAAATCATCTCTTCATATTAATGTGGATGAGTTCTCAAATTAAATCTCAGAATTATTGTTATTATTGTCTAAATATTCATCATCTGAAATTTGAGAATAGGAATATAAATTTATGAAAGGTAACAGAGCACAGAGTAATGGTCGAGTGAAAGAGAAAATGTAATGAAATGCATTAACTTGCCTTTATTAAAATGATAACAAGTAGAATCATATTGCAAAAAAGAAACCTAACATTACTCTAAAAGAATCCTAAAATGACAAGTAGCATTCAACCAGTTTTAACATCCTTCTTTAAAATCATGCCCTTGTGCGATCAGGTGAAAGATTTTTATCTCGCCTCATTGATTCATTGCGACTCTTCAAGCCTTTTTGAATTAACATATTCTTAATTCTCATTCAGAGCATTGACATTGTGATTAGGCAATGGATTACCATTAAAATTAGGTGCTGTTGCTCTTCTTTGATCAAAACTTACCATTTCATCCTTGATTAATCGTTGCACCTTGTGCTTTAAAGCAGTGTAATTTTTAGTAGAATGGCCAACAATTCCATAGTGGTAATCGCAGTGGGCTATAGGATCATACCACTTAGGGTAGGGTGGCTTAAGTGGCTCCACATGGCTAGGGGCAATCAAATGGCTATTATAGAGTTCTCGATATAACTCCGTATAAGTCATGGGGATTTGATCAAATATAAGTTTTTCTCGAGTAATCCATTGCTCTCGTGAACCACTTGCTGGGTTAGTAGGATAAATTTGGGCTACTGCAGGAGTTTGAATGTTAAGGCTATATGTAAGATCTTGAGGGCTAAAAATTGATCGATATGTGGATGAATAAGGTGGTTGTGGAACTAGTTGGTATGGGTAGGATGAGGCATTATTCACAGCAGGATAGTATGGAGAATAACCTTGGGGTGGATAGGGTTGATAAGCCCTGAATTGTTGCCTATCAAAGCTCACAACTTGAGCTTCAGTTTCTTTCTTTTCTGATGCCTTATTGGTTTCTCCTCCTTCCAACTTGTCATTCTTGATGGCACTTTCAATAATTTCTCCAGATCACCATGTCGACGAAATTTTTTGTTGCATTACCAATCATCCTTTCATAATAGAGAGATTTCAAAGTGCTGATAAACAACACTGTAATTTCTTTCTCAATCAGAGGAGGCTGTACTTAAGAAGCAATATCCCTCCACCTTTGGGCATACACTTTAAAAGTCTCATTGACCTTTTTCTCCAAGTTTTGTAAAGACAAACGATCAGGGGCCAAATCCATGATATGTTAATATTGACTGATAAAATCATGGGCCATATCACTCCAAGAACGGATGCAAGCTCTGTCTAACTGGATGTACCACCTAACAGTAGAACCAATAAGACTATCTTGGAAAATATACATTAGTAGCTTTTCATCATGAGCATAGGCTGCCATTTTTCGACAATACATGATAATATGAGTTTTTAGGCACTTTGTGCCATCATATTTTTCACATTCTGGTACTTTGAACTTAGGAGGAATGACCACATCAGAGACTAAGCAAAGCCCAGCAGCATCAACTGAACCATAGAAACCAATTTCTTCCACAGCCCATAGCCTTTGTTCTAGCATATTAATTTTGGAGTTTTCCTGAGTTTTCACTTTTATCTTTTCCTTATCTTTTCCTTTCAGTTCATCCAGATCAGGGATTTGAAATGGTTCAACTACCTTTTTAATAAAGACAGGATTCACATAGATATGGTAATACCCTGTATTAGAAACTGATGGCATTCCAGGATATGTAGGATATGTGAGGTGTTATGCTGGAACCTCTTGTGTAGACTGGGCTTAAGGTGGACCAAAACCAGGTGGATATAGGGGGTCAGTCACTTCTTGTGATGCAGGGTCTTGTTGGCTTGTGTTCTCTTCTACTCCTTTCCCCTCATTTAATTTGTTGAGAGCATCCAAAATTTTACTTAACTCATTCTCAATCTTTTCTTGAGCTTTTTTTAGTTTTTCAAATCGATGAGAATTTTCTTACTCCATTTGTCTGGCTCTGGATCTTGTGTTGTATTGATGGACAGGGTTCTCGCTAGATGGAGCTATCCTTGAACCTTTAGCACCACAATTATGATTAAAAATGCTATGCTATGCTTTATGTATGATACGTTGATGCACGAATGAAATGTACATTTTCATGGATGAAATCTAATATGAAATGGATGCAAATGATAATGTTAAAACATGATCATAAAAATAATATAGAAGCATAAAATCAGACAAACAACATAGTTAGTTTCACAGATGAACTGAAAGTGATGTCTATGCATAATGTTACATATAATAATGAAAATGATGCATAAAGTCAAACAATTAAAATGATTAGATAAACATTCTTCTTATGTCCTAGTTTCAGGGTATACCTATCATTGGGTAAGAAAGGGCTCTATCTTAGGTTTAGGCACTTTTAAGGTTCACTATATGTGGTTCAAGGTTAAAGTCTAAAGGTTTTCAAATTGCTCCTTACATCATTGTCCATTACAGACTAATAAGGCACCCTAATCCTCACCCATTACAGGCTATAAGTGAAAAATGTTCAATTTGAATGGGAGTATTTCGCTAGCCACTGCGGAGGCATTAAACCTCACGAAAGTAATAGGTACTTTACTCCTTCTTAATGGGATGGAGCTCAGGTATAGAGCTCATTTTATGCATATGCATATGAATGACATAATTAATAAAGTAAATAAACATGAATGAATAAAAAAATCTATACAAAAGGTTCAATTTTATTAGGCTTTTGGATAACACAAATTTATTTATTGCCTGACTCTTGGAGCTCCCCAGCGGAGTCACCAAGCTGTCATAACGTCTAGATCCGGGGATCTATCGCTAGACGTTAACTTAAGGAGTCGCCACCAATCTTTTTTTATCTAGGTGCGATTGGCCACCTAAAGAATCTATCATTTCAGGGAACATCTAAGTTTAAAGGCCCCTAAAAGAATAGGTTCAGGTTTACTAATCAGAACAAAGTTCAAGAGTTCGGTTACGTGTGAGGAAGGTTATAGCACCCTCACAACGCCCATCAAAAGATGGTACCAGCCTAATTTTATGTTATCCAATAAGCCTTAAAAATTTATCAAGTAATTAATTATTAGAAATTATTCTCAATTAACTCTAATACTTTTAGCAAAAAATTGAGAAAATTCCCTCACCTCAAGAGTATGCAAGAAAACTATTGTTTCATTTGCAGAGGCTCCGCCGTTGGATTATTTAACATTAAAGAAAATTTAAGAAAATAAAAAGGAAGAAAAAAATTGATTGCTTTTGTACAGGAAAAATTGATACTTTCAACTTTTTCCCAAAATATTTTTTAGAAACTTTAATTTCGAGAAAAATTGATACTTTAAATTTTTCCTCAAAAAAAACCTTTTTTGAAAATTTATTTTTAAGGAAAATTGATACTTTCAACTTTTCTCCAAAAATATTTTTTTTGAAACTTTAATTTCGAGGAAAATTGGTACTTTCAACTTTTCCTCAAAAAAAAACCTTTTTTTGAAAATTTATTTTTAAGAAAAATTGATACTTTCAACTTTTCCTCAAAAAAACCTTTTTTGAAAATTTATTTTTAAGGAAAAATGATACTTTCAACTTTTTTCCAAAAATATATTTTTTTGAAACTTTAATTTCGAGAAAAATTGATACTTTCAATTTTTCCTAAAAAAAAACCTTTTTTTAAAAATTTATTTTTAAGGAAAATTGATACTTTCAACTTTTCCCCAAAAATATTTTTTTTAGAAAGCTTATCTAAAGAAAATAAAATAATAAAATAAAATACAATAAAAATGAAAATAAATAATAAATAAATAAATAAATAAATAAAAATAAAAATATTAAACAATTTTAATCTAATAATAATAATAATAAATAAATAAATAAATAACGAAAAAAAAAACCTGAGAATGGCTCGGCTTGAGGGTTCAGCTCGGAGACGCGGGTCGGTTTCTAGAAATCCTTGCCGAAAACTGGGCAACTGGCTGGAAAGTTCAAACTTGGCTGAAAAAGTTACCGAAAAATTCAACTTTCGTCGAAAAATTCAACCAGAATCTGAAAACTTTTCAGAAATTTTTAGAAAAAAAATCACAAAAAATTCTTCAAAAATTCCCCATCGATTTCTAGAGCTATTCTAACCCACAAAAACCTTTTTTTAGCTTCCCTTTCTTATCTGTGTCTGCTTTTTTCTGTGTGTCTTCTTTTGTTCTTCCAACACCTATTTATAGGGATTGATCAGAAGAGTTTCTGATTAATCCCAACTCTTTCTGGGATTTGGATTCAATCTTTGAATCTAATCCCAACTCTGCCAATTCCCAAATCACAGCCAAATTCATTCTAATTTTTTTATCATAATCTTAACCGAAAATTAATCAAAATAAAAAGATAAATATATTAATAGATAACAAAAAAAATAATTAGATAAATAAAAGAAATAGATAAATAATAATAAAAAATAAAAGCAGATAAATAATAAAAAATATTAATAGATAAAAAATATATAATATATATTAAATAATAAAAATAAAAATAAAAATAAAAAACCCATTGGGGCCAGCTAATTGGATCCTAAATCGAGTCCAATGGGCTTAGACACAAATCCTATTGGACTAGGCCCAATGGGTTTGGGTCCAAACTAAATAGGGTGTCTACAATGTGCACCTTTTCAACACAAACAAATACATGTCCATATGTACTCATTCATCATACCTATGTGGACCCTCTCAGTTTTCTCTAGTCCACTCCCATGCATCATACAAACATACATACCTATAAGACGTAAATCTCCAATACTCCTATTAGATATCTATCTCACAAAACTTTATAACTTTTTTACATTTTTTTCTTATACCTAACCCTACAGAGACTTCACATATTTATAACCATTCAAACTTACCTATTAAGAATCCCTTTCCTCTTAGAATTATTCTTCTGCAAGTCAAATTTACCTTTTAAAAATCTTTTTTCTCTTGGAATTCTTTTTCTACAAGTTTTCTTGTCCATCAAGCAATATCTAACCAATCTCAAACAAATCTGTTATGGGATTTGAGTTGCTATTCCTAACATTGGTAGCATCATAATGATATTATTAAGAGAACAAAAGTGAACAAAGACAAAAAAAAGTAAAAGTTTTGGTCATAAAGGTTTCTTGTAATTGGCAGTCAAGGAAAAAGATTAGGAGAAAGAATTTGACAGCCACAAAACCTAACAAATTCAAACAATTAAGGAACTAAACAACAATCCTAGCAAATCTAGATAAAACAAATGGAGTCACAAACACATAATTGTGTAGTCGTAAGTACAAATAGCAATTGCCCATAAGCAAATAACACAAGAAGAATCAAAGTAAGACAATCATAATAATACAAAAACACAATCATACTTAGAAAGCATTCAAAGCAAAAAAAAAAAAAAAAAGAAAAAAACTGCCTAGTGAGTTTTTGTTGAGGGTTTGGAGCTTAAATTGATTTTTTTTAGGTTAAAGAGAAGTTAGAGAATTCTATTTTAGATAGAGAAAAAAAAAATAAATGAGGTCTTAAAGAATTCCTTTACCAAATGGTGAGTTTTGAATATTTTTGGATTTGATTGTTCTTAAAACTTTTTAAAAAACATTGATAAATTGTAATTTTTTAATTAAAAAAATAAAGTAAAAATAATATAAAATATCTCTTAGATGTTCAATAAAAAGAAATAGATATAATTTTGTAATGGCTAAAAAAAAGGAACGAAAAAATATCTAAAAAAAGGGATAATAGCATTTTCCTTTAAAGTTATGAAAGGCAAGGAAAATCTTATATTCCCCGTATAAAAGGTTAATGAATCTTGAACTATGGGTTTGAGAAAAAAAAGCAAAGTCATTAAAACAATATTTGCTTTCTTGATGGTCCCCCTAATGGTTAACCCAAGGTTCTTTTATATATCAAACAAGAAGCATTGTATATATGCAGGTCTCCTTCACACATGCAAAATCATTGTTATGCAACTATTTATAATTGGATAGATTTTTATTCTTTTGTACCATTTTAATAATTAATATATATACCTACATATAATTTGCCATTTTTTATCCAATTCTAAATTCATTTTATTCCATTTCTAAAAGTTTTATTGGAAAATAAGCATATATACATATATATATATATAAAGGGTTTATTTTTAATGCATTGATAATGAATTAAATAATTCCTATGTATATATATAAATTCACGTGGACATATATCTTCTGTTAGGGGAAGAATTTACTAATCTAACCACTTTGATTTCTTCAATATTTATTGACCTATCTTTGACGTATAAAATATTAAAAATTGCACATTAATAAATTTTCTATAATGACTGGATTTTATGACTTGGTTAAGTCAATTGCGTGTTTTATAAAGACTCAATTTTGGACATTAATGTTGCATAACCCTACTGCAAACACTAATCTTTTTACATGAGATGCCTTCCTATTGTTGCAACATGTATTATATCAAATAATTTACTCAAAGCAGTTGGTTTGAGACCTTCAACGTGGTTCCAAACTCATTATTCATTGACTTATGACAATTCTTCAATCAATTTTCTTCATTTTTTAACAAAGAAAACAGTTTTTTGGTTAAAAAATACTTCTTTTCCTCACTTCTTTTGGCATGCAATAATAATTAAACCAGTTTCTTTTCCCCATACTTGCCCATAGCTCTTCTTAGAACAAATTATGAATAAACCTGTGTAAAGTAGAAACTGCAGGCACATTGGAATGGAGATTAATTTCATATTAGAAACCTAATATCAGAACCAAACTTGTCTTAAACAATTTCTGGTGACCATTTAAAACAAAGGGAGGTAATGGTCTTAGAAGTAGCAGTTTTATGTACCTTTACTTGCCACGGGAAAGATTTGTTGTGCTTTATCTGGATTGTTGGTGGCTTAATGTCTATATTGTCACCTACCAATCT
>NW_019168004.1:11558689-11642553 GCF_002303985.1 Durio zibethinus
TCATATTAGGAACCTAATATCAGTACCAAACTTGTCTTAAACAATTTCTGGTGACCATTTAAAAGAAAGGGAGGAAATGGTCTTAGAAGTAGCAGTCTTATGTACCTTTACTTGCCACGGGAAAGATTTGTCGGCTTTATCTGGATTGTTGGTGGCTTACTGTCAATATTGTCACCTACCAATCTTTTAACAACTTTTCTTTATTTTTCTTTGATCAAGTAGTGCAAGAAATCTGACGATTTTCTTTTACCAATGTGCTTTGCGGATTAGTTCATTGAACACTTAAAGAACGAAGTTTCCTTTCCAAGTTCTCAAGCCTGTGTTTAATATTCAATATTTATGTTCAATTTAGAAGAGTTCCAACAGATTCATCCACAATTCTCAGACTATATTGCTTCCAGAATCTTTTCTAAACTATTCCGGTCATGCTAATAAACGGTGGAAATGATCAAAGAAACGTTTTCAGTTAAGCAAGATTAAGGTAATCTTACAAAAAAATCAATGCTTTCAATGTAATAAGCATTAATGTCATATCTTAAGTATCTGTGAACATGTCAGAATAGACTTTTCAACTGAGATTTTTCAGAGATAAAACAGAAGTTCCAAGCCTAACATAAATTTATTGTATTTGTGCTCCGTGAAAAATATTTTTGGACATCAATTGATCAAGTTCTATGTAAAATTAGTTGGCCTGTTGCACCAAAATAATAAAGAATAAGTGAACATGTAGAGAAAAAATTCGCCACCCAAGAGAAACAAGCCTTTCCATGATCATTAATTAGTATTATATTGAGAAATTAGCATGATGAGATGAAAATAATATGCAATTTTAAGATGTTTTACGGTTAAATAATTAACAATATTCAACTTGGATGGTGAAAAGTCAGGAATATGATATATGTTTTTAGACTGAATCATGACTACTTCCAAGGCCAATTTTCAGTTCTTTAAGCATATAATAACTGCGTAGAATGAGTAAAACAAAGAAGGATAAAAGAGTGGAATTATTTGAAAATAATTCTTCTTGAAAAGTCTTTACCTGCTAGTTAAGAAAAATAGTGACCAGGTCATTGGTTTCCATCTTAAATAGGTCTGTCTGTCATGCAAAGTTTCTTCACTCTTCACAGAAGAAATATTAAACAACCAGCTAATTTTGGAGTAAACATTGCTATTTTGCTGGTATATCATAATGAAAGGAAGTAACTCTTTCCTTGTTGCTTTTGCCCTCTTGGGCTTTGCTTGCTCATTAGCCTCAGCCTTTGACCCCTGATCCTCTCCAGGACTTTTGTGTGGCTCTCAAGGACCACCGAAAATGGTGGCACGTGGGCATTCAGTTTATGTTTTCCAGGATTTTTTTCATGATCATGATGCTAATAATGCCTGCGCTGAAGAAGCATTCAGCTTGGGAGCAATATTTTAACATAAATAACATTACTAAAGTTACTCTACTTTTGCATGGGATGATATATATCACTAACATTTCTTTCGTGCAGTGTTTGTAAATGGGAAGTTCTGTAAGGACCCAAAGCTCGCAGAAGCAGATGATTTCTTCTTTTCAGGCCTCAACAGCAGGAAACACATCAAATCTAGTTGATCAAATGTCAACCACTGTCAATGTTGACCAAAATACAGGACTTAACACCCTTGGCATATCTTTGGCAAGACTTGAACTTTGCACCTTATGGTGGCCTTAACCCTCCTCACATTACCCTCGAGACTGAGATCCTAGTTGTTGTCGAGGGCACACTTTATGTTGGCTTTGTTACATCCAACCCAGATAACCGTCTCTTCACTAAAATCCTTAATCCTGGAGATGTTTTTGTTTTCCCAATTGGGTTGATTACTTCCAGTTCAATTATAGGGCAAACTAAGGCTGTTGCTTTGCTGGTCTCGGAGCCAAAATGCTGGGGTTATCACTATTGGCTAATGCAGTCTTTGGCTCAAAACCCACCAATCAATCCGGATGTTCTCACAAAGGCCTTCCAGTTGGACAAGAATGTGGTTACCTATCTTCAGTCCCGGTTCTAGTCAGATTAACAAGTTACTTAAGAGCCAAAATAAAACCCCATAAGTTTGTTGTTTGTTTTAAAATAATGTTTCCATACATTTTCCTCATTAAAGTCATACTATTATTCTTAGTATCATGGCAATAAACAGGTTGGTTGATAATGTACCTCCCCAGAGTCCAGTCTCCTCTCTCCTTGTGATCATTCTGTGTGTGCAAATTGGGAATATATAGTGGCAATTTTCACTCTCTCTCCTGCTCTTGTGCGAACATGTATGCTTATATGTGTATGCCAGGTCCAAAGCAGGACATAATTCTCACTCAAATGTGAAGAAATTGTACACAACTGCTTCATTTATGTTGCTTTTAGAAAACAGATCAAGTACTTTCAAGCATTAAACCTTTTGTTCATTTGCAAGTCTCAAAACATATAACAAAAATAAGAGGTTAATTATCAATGGTATCTAAGGTAAGCATGAATAGTGACCAAACAATGTCCAAGAGGTGGAAGATTTGGACAACTTGATTGTTTATGATTGTAATCTCACAAATCAGTTTATTACAGCATAAAAGACTTGAGATGAATTTGCTGATTTTTGGGGTTAGGTCAATTTCATATTCAATACTCCAGACACTGCCTTCGCCTGCAAGATACACACAAAAGCTACAATGATAATTCTGAAGGTGGAATTCTGTTAAATAAGTTTGCATGGCTTTGATTGAATTTAATCATGTCCAATATAAATAGCCCTCACATTATAATGTAAGTTGGAAGACATGTAAAAAAGGGTTGTTGAGGAGCAGAACTTTCTCTCAGTTGCTTATAGATGGAATTAGATATTGAACAGCGTTGTATAAGACTACACCAAATCTGTCACTGTCTTGATATATTAAGTGCAAATGTATTCTCTTTGCTGCTACATCATATAATATCTATCTACTTCATCTGTTACTTCGTGAGGTCCTTCCAGGTGATCAAGATGGTGGTTACTTGATCCTTTAATGCTTTTTTTATTTTAGTAATTATGTTGCTTTTACAATAAAATGATTTTACAATAACTCATGAGTAACGACAAGCCTAGAATGAACTTTCAGGTATGAGACAAGTCCCGATAAACGTCAAGAGAAATATTTCTGTTCTTTCTCATGGCATCTAACTGTACATGTTCTGAAGATTTGCAACTATAAAGTATTGTCTGTCTTGACTCAAATGTCTCATAGTTTTATCTTACAAAAAAGATTTATAAGTTTGGATTTAAATATCAATTTGTATACCATAATAGATCATTAAAATCTCTCGATGTGAGAGTGGAATGTCATAAACCCCTTCCATTAAATTTTAACATTCTTCTCTTGTTACCTCCCATTAAAATTTAACGTTCTTTTTGTATTAAAATTTAACGCTCTCGTCAAGCTCAGCACAAAACACGCTTAGAAACTCGGCATCATAGAACTAAGATTACACCAAATGTTAGAGATTCTAGAGATGGCTCACACCGTACAACACTCTCACAAGTATCTACACTCAGAAACTCAATAGCACTTCTCCTGTTAAAACTTAATGCCCTCATCTAATTGATACCATGTAGCACTCCCATAGGATTCCAAAGTGAGCTCTTATAGTGAAACACTTAATTCTCATCCAACTGATACCATTTGTAATTTGTGAATATCCGCACTCAACTTGCGAGATATTATCCGCTTTGACCCAAAAGTCTTTAAATTTTATCCTATAAAAAATGCCTCTGATTCCGGATCCTCAACTTGATTCTTCATACTCTCTAACACAAAGGAAGATGAGAAAGAAAAACTCTCAATTTTTTTTGTTTCACAATTGCTAAGTTTTCTCTCATAAAATACATCAACCACTTTTTTTTAGTAATTAATTTCTCAATTGATATGACATATATGCAAAGTTATCTCATAAAATACCTCAACCACATTTTTTTTAGCAATTAATTTCTTAATTAATATGATATCATCTATATATAAAAATGTGAACTCTAAAACTATTAAAAATGAACGACATAAATACTCTTACAAATTTTAAGAAATAACAAATTTACCTTTAAATTTCTAGCATTTTTTATTTATATATTAAAGATTATTTTTCATTAAATATAGCATTTATTATTTAATTATTTAAATTAATCCAAAAGTGTTAAAAATTAATAGCATAAATACTCTTATGAATTTTAAAAAATAAAAAATTTACCTTTTAAATTTGTAGCATTTATTTATTTATTTTTGTTCAATATCATAAGCAATAATTCAGTTAAATTCATATAAAACATATTTCTAATCCTATGGGTTATAGCATACTATGAGTCCATAATATTAAACAAAGCATAGACAAAATCTTTCCTCTGTTGCTCAATTGTTATTATTTTAGTTTAAATTATTATATCATAAAATTTACACCCCAAAAACATTTAATTTTATCTTAAATAAAACATATAATTTTTCGTTTTCAAAATACAACCTAATTTACTCTTTATCTTCATTAATAATACATATCCTGAGTCCTTAAATATAATTATATTTTTTATTTATTTAATTTAGATCAATTAAAATTAAAGTTCATACAAAATTATTAATTAAATTATCAAAAAATTATTGAAAAAGAGTAATACATGTATTGTGGTAAGTTCGTATGTTTGATATTTTTTAATTTTTTATGATAAATATACATTTATATGTTTAATGATTGTAATGGTTGATTTATTTTACTATAATATTTCTAATCACTTTATACAATCACGTTTCAACGTTACAATGCCTAAATAAATCTTTGCTTTATGAACATAATCTCCCGTATATGTGAATTGTTACTAAACTTAGATTTTATTTTGTCTTCTATAGATTGATTCTATATTACATCCAATTTAATTTCAGTCAATCCTTATTTTTTTATTTTTAATTAAAAATATTTTGTATTTAAGATATTTTTATAAAACCATAGTCAATATTGTTAAGAAACATTAATCTTGAAGAAGAGAAATTATTTGATATAATATTAGTTGAGTTTTTTTTTTAATTCCATAAGTGAGTTAAAAAATTAACACATCACTCACTCACATTTTAAATTAGGGTTTTTTTTTTTTTAATATCACTCACTTATTTTTTCAAATAGCATTTTTTAATATACTCTGAAGTTTAAAACGTATGTGTGTTACACTACTAATTTCAATTGTGAAATTTAAAAACTCTACTATAAATATATTTTATAAATTTTCCTTGAATAATATTAATTTATTTTTTCAATTAAGAATGCTCTAGAATATTTTTGTATTTTGATACTGAAAAATATTTTAATCATGTGATTAATTGTGTGCGTTTTGTTGAATGATCAAAGCTTTGTTAGTTTTATAACCAATTATTATATTCTTTGAATCAATAATGTTATAGTTTATTTCTGTTATTTATTTATATTCTTTAAGTATATGATTATTAATTTGTACTCTTATCATGAAAGCATCTATTTAATAATTATTTGTACTTTATGAGTATATTTATTATAGATAAATACATGTATCATCTATGATATATACATATAAAAGTGTGAACTATAAATATTATTAAAAGTGATTTTTTAATTTGGTATATTCCTATTAATACATTACATGCCAATCATGCATGTCCAACGAGTTCTTCATTTCATAAAGAAAGAGAGACATACAATTAAACTCATTAGTTACATAATAAAAAATTTGAAGTATGAGGATGTGAAATAAAATATGTTTATTTATATAATCGTACAATTAAGATCAGAAATTAATTCAATTGATAATGTTAAATTATATATATAAATTAAAAAAATTAATTAATTAATATTTCATATAGATTGTAAAATTATTAAATTAATCTTTTTATTACTCAATGAGTCAATGTATCATAATATATATGAAAATGATTTAAAAAAATAAAGGTGTTGGATGACAAATGATAACATGACCTTTAATTTTTTTTTTCTCTTAATGTGTAAAAAGTGCTCCACTTGAAATTTTGCCAACTTTACTATAAAAAAATTTAATTAAATTTTAGCTAAATATTTAGAATACTCACAAACATATATATACTTTAGATTTTATAGCCTACCTTGAATAAGACATTCTATAATTAAGAAAATGTTTAATATATATCTATAACATATATAAAATGTGGTAATTTATTAAATTCTCTCTATTCATTTTTATTTAATATTTTTTAGTAAATTAAAATATTATCTACTTTTTATTTATTTTCTTATTAAAATAGTTTTTCTTTGGTTAAGTTATTCATGCCCCAGTGAACGCAAGCAATATGGCTAGAAGGTTTAAAATAATTTTCTACAAATGAATAATTTAGTGTTTATAATATATTACACCTATTAATATGATTTACACAATTAAATTAATTATAGAAGATTTAATGATAAATTAATTATAACTTAATAGTAAATGTATAATAATATAGTAGCAAATTATTGATAATTTTGTTATAAATTAATGATAATTTAGACAAAATCAATAATAACTTTATACTAAATTAATGATACTGTATAGTAAATTATGAATAACTTAATAGTAAAAATAATATAACTTAATAGTGTATGATAACATAATAATAAATACATAATAACATATAAGAAAATAACAAATACTTAACATAAATCATTTATATATATTGTAAATGTATAACATATATTAGTAATTAAGGATAACCTATAAAAAATAGTGATAACTTAGTAGTTAATTATTGATAACTTAAAAATAAATTAATGATAACTTTAATCAGCAAATAAAATTGAGTTTAATACTCCTTCCATCTCAATAAAATTGTCACATTTTTATTTTGGTTGGTCAATTTTTGTTCAATTTTAATTACCTATTTATTTTTATTATTATTTGATAAATTATGAAAAAACTATATTTTAAAACCTTTAAAGGAGGGGTTTCTAATTTATATTTGTAAAATTAAATTTATTAAAATATTTAAAATGATAGATGTCAAAGTTAGAAAAATTTAACAAAAACAAATCAATTGTGACAATTTAATTGGGACAAATAAAGGGAGTAGTAATTAATTGACAAATTTAGTAATAAATCATAAATAGTTTAGTAATAAATCAATGATAATTTAATAGTAAATAATTTATAACTAAGTAGTAATTAATAATTGGAAATTAAAAGTAAATCAATATAACTTAATATAATTATTAGTAAATTAATAGTTAATTAATAATAATTTAGTATAATAAATAAGAGATATAACTTAATAGTATATCAATTATAATTTAATAGTAAATTAGTAATAATATAATAGTCAAAGCATAATAACTTAATAATAAATCAATTATAACGTAACTGTAAATGCATAATAACATAGTTGTAAATTAATAATAACTTCATAAAAAAAGATAACTTAATAGTTAATCATTGATAATTTAGTAGTAAATCAATGAAAATTAGTAGTAAATTAGTGATAGCATAATAGTAAATTTATTTTAGTTTAATTGTAATTAAATTATAATTTTAATAGTAAATCATAAATAACTTAACGATAAATCAATGATAATTTAATAGCAAATCACTAGAACTCAGTAATAAATCGATGATAACAAAGTGACAAATGCATAACAGCATAGTAATAAATCACTAATAATTTAGTAGTAAATTATCAATAACTTAATAGTAAATCACTAATAATGTAATAGTAAAACATTGATAATTTAGTTTTAATTCATTGATAATTTATTTATAAATTAATGATAATTTAGTTATATGGTTTAGTAATTGAACTTGCATGAAATTAATAATGTTTTGAATGTGATAAGCATAGATGTCATATGATTGAGTATCAAGGAACATGTTAAAATAGACCTGGTCAACTAAGAACAAAAACTATTCATAGAATCTGCCTTGCTGGTTATTAAATTTCCTTGCAGTACTTTCATTTCTTTTCATTACTACTAATTCAGTCTTACAATCTATTTGAATTAATTGAGGCCAGTTGAAGTTTGCTACCCCTCGCAAATGGTGACAATGGTGAAGTGGGAAAAGAAGAAGAAACAAAAAAAAAAAAAAAACCCATAATATTGGTTTTAGTACATTTTTCTTTTTCTGAATAAAGAATCAAGCATATTAGTTTTATCAGAGCTGCTCAACAGAAGTGATTGATTGAATCGTCAAAAATTTGTAGCGTAAATTGCAGTTAAGTGCAATGGACTAGTTACATGTATCATCTGCCTCATCTGCAATGCCAGCATGTTTAATTTAAATACTATGAAAATTAAGAAAGAAGTTTCTGTAAGGGAAACTGTCAACTTCAATTGAATTGCAAGTTAAATTGGATGAAGTGCTGGCAGCCTGCAGCAACTATCAATTTATGCTAAAGTCAATGGAGTACCTCAGTTAATTCAATACCCCAGTTCAGAAACAAGGAAAACATTTGGAATGCACAAGAAGACCACTTCCACGTCAAAATGTAGTGATGTAAGCATTGGAAATGGGGATTCAAAATTGATATACTTGCATGGTGGCTGAAGAATAATTCATCCTCAAATTTTATTGAGAAACAAAAACCAAGTCGCTGCTGACTTGGTAAGTCCATGAGAAACAGGTAAATACTTGTTCAAAGACTCAAACCTATAAATAGGCATGCTTTCAAGAGCGATTACTCATCCTACCCAAGCAAGAAACTAAGAAATCAAGCCTGAAACCAGCCTAGCTACAATGAAAGGTGTTCATTTCCTTGTAGCTTTTCTCTTCTTGGCTCTGGCTTCCTCATTTGCCTGTGCCTCTGACCCCAGCCCTCTTCAGGACTTTTGTGTAGCTCTCAATGACACAAAGAATGCTGGTATGTTTTCCCTTAATTTCTCTATTTTGATTTGTATTTATAAGTTGGGTGCATAGATATAGATGCCTGAACTAAGACATTCAGCAAGGATGCAGTGTTTCTATATTCTCCAGAAACATACTTAACTACAGAGAATCTTTTCTTTCTGCATGGCATGGTATCAAGTAACATTTTTTTCTTTCATGCAGTATTTGTAAATGGGAAGTTCTGCAAGGACCCAAAGCTTGCCAAAGCAGAAGACTTCTTCTTTTCAGGGCTGAACATGCCGGGAAACACATCAAATCAACTGGGATCAAAAGTCACTCCTGTTAATGTGGAACAAGTTGCAGGACTCAACACTCTTGGCATATCTTTGGCAAGAATTGACTTTGCACCTTATGGTGGGCTAAACCCCCCTCACACTCATCCCCGTGCCACGGAGATCCTAGTTGTCCTAGAAGGCACACTCTATGTCGGCTTTGTTACATCCAACCCAGATAACCGTCTCATCACCAAAGTCTTATACCCAGGAGATGTTTTTGTCTTTCCAGTTGGTCTCATTCATTTCCAATTCAATATAGGGAACACTAATGCCATTGCCTTTGCTGGTCTCAGCAGCCAAAATCCAGGAGTTATCACCATTGCAAATGCAGTCTTTGGTTCAAACCCACCAATCAATCCTGATGTTCTTGCCAAAGCCTTCCAGCTGGACAAGAATGTGGTGAAATATCTTCAGTCAAAATTCTGGTGGGATAACAATTAGACCAATTTTCAACGTCCATGGAACAGTTACTTTTTTGAACAATTTTTGACATGTTTCCATCATTTATTTAGTAATTATTGTTGAAGTAAAATAAAATAAAAAATAAAAATGTTACTTATGTATCTCTGCTGATGTAATCCTCCAATTGTATGTTGATTTTGGATATATTAAGTTATTACAGTTTGCTCCAAATTAGGAGCTAATGTCAACCTTTATCTAGATCTCATTGAAAGCACCCTTTCTGAGAATACTTTAATTTAGATCTTGGAAAGTTCCAAACTTAATTGCCAGAATCCAGAACACACTGAATTTGTTAATAAGAAGCCAAAGATCTAGTGCCGCTGAGAAGATTTAGAGAGACATCTGATCATAGTTTCAGAAAGTTGAAAACCGAAAAACCCCCAACCAAAAGATTACAAATAATGCATGGAATATTGTTAAAGAGTCAATCAACTGATCTTCATAGGGACCTGAAAACATTCTGGACCTTGACCTTTCTGTGAGTCTCATGGCATTGCTGCAGCAAGTATTTTGTCATTAACCATCTACCCAGCTTCAAGTTCAGGGCCTTTCTTGAGGGCAGTTACTACTGATATTGTCACCAAATAACTATTGCAAAATGATAAAAAACCATTTCAATAACAAACAGCAATCGTTAACAAATGACTCTTTTTTTTTTATTTGACGGTTGACACAACCTTTCCTGTATACATGGTTTCAGTAGATTTATACTTGGCAACCGACAGAACCTTCCGTAAACTTTTATGATACATTCTGCACTGAACAGTTTCGAAGTCTGATCGAAACGTTCTATCCATCATGATAATGACTGAAAAAAAAAATTACTGTCATGAACAAGTGAGCATTATGTCTTTGAATTTAAGAATAATGCCCTTTTTTTTACTCAAATATATATATATAGGAAATCCATTTTGAATTATATTTTACTAGTAAAATAGTAATATAAATTTGACCAATAAGAACCTGTGTAAAATAGAAACTGCCATAACTGACTGAAAATTTATTTCATAGGATATCTAATACATAAAAAAATAAAAATCAAATTTGTATAAAACAATGACTAGTGATCATTCCTTAAAACAAAAGCTATGATAAGTCTAAGAATAATGGAAGACTACACAGCATGATTTGGGTTATTAAAATAGAAATTTTGGAATATTGTCGGCTATGGACATTAGTGTTGGATGTTGCAATTTGTTCAGCATTATGTTTTTTTATTCAAGGTTCAATGTCATCATCACCTACCAATATTTTAACCACTCTTCATCTTTATTTTCTCTTGATTATACAATACAAGTTAGCCGGCTAGCTCTATTGCCACATCTTTGAACAATTTTCTTTCCTACTTAGTTCATTAACTATAGGATGTCCCAACTGACCCTAATGATTAAGGGACTAATATTGTGTATGATGATTGAATGTTCATCTAGTTATGTGGGAAGAACCATTACTGAGCCAACTGCTATTTTCAACTACTGTATGCCATCCAGGAGGGGAAAAAACTGTAGCTTTGATTTTTCTCAACAGTGCATATACTTTTGCTTCTAGCACAAGTTCTACATGTATCAAGTGACCAATTTTTCAAATAAACCATTCCTTTTAGTTTCAAAGCAAGACGGGCTAACGTTCTAAATGCTTCTACTATTCAGTAAACATTTTGTACTTAAAACTTGAATGGCAGGAATATTTCCTCTGCTGACTTGCTTATCAAATTTTGAACAAAATAAATCCAACGAACGATAGAAGTATCAAGATGAAGCTTTGTTGTCCTGATGTAGAGAATTTTATTTACTAATTGAAAGTTGCTGATAAGCCTCTAGTACGAGCTATTTATCAGAATTGGGGCCTAAATTCTTGGGTCTTCTGTCATTGGTTCTTGCTTTCCTGTTGTAGTCTTCATTTGACTATTTTGATGGTCTTTCTCTTGTTGGTTTCATTTTTGTTTTTTGGGATCAACTTGTTCCTGTTTGTCTTCTTCACCTACTGCTTTCCATTGGAGCGGGCCTTTCATGTTAGTTTTGGACAAAAGAAATCCCAATTACCCCAATCAGAATCCATAATGGAAGAATTTCATGAAAAATAAATGTCTGGATAAAATAAGTCACATATACCTCTAGCTGAAATATTCTTGGTGAACATAGCATAAAGAAACAAAACAGGCATTAAAAGAAAATCTCGATAGCTATCGAGGCATACCAAGTCTGCACCATCTTCAAGTAGAGAAAATAAGGATAACTGTACTGCATATTCATCTATAAATAGTCCTTGTATGCCAAGTAAAATTCCTCATCCCCTCCTCGAGCAAATAGCAAATAAGTACTAGAAGTATAGAGCAAAGCGATCCGAAATGAAAGGAGTGAACCATTTCCTCGTAGTTTTTGCTTTCCTGGCTTTGGCTTCCACATTAGCCTCAGCCTCTGACCCTAGCTCTCTCATGGATTTCTGCGTAGCCCTCAATGGCCCCAAGAATGCCGGTATGCATTCAGTTCATGTTGTTGTTTATTATGCCAAAGCCTGGAGTAAAGGCATTCAGCTAAGAAGAAATGTTTTTCATCATACTAACCACACAATGAAAACTGTATTTATAGTAACTAACGTCATTTTCTTTTAATCCAGTATTTGTAAATGGGAAGTTCTGCAAGGACCCAAAGCTTGCCACAGCAGATGACTTCTTCTTTTCAGGGCTTGATAAAGCAGGAAACACATCAAATGCAGTGGGATCAAAAGTCACTCCTGTCAATGCTGACCAAATACCCGGACTTAACACACTTGGCATATCCCTGGTTCGAATTGATTATGCACCTTATGGTGGACTAAACCCTCCTCACTATCACCCTCGTGGCACGGAGATCCTAGTTGTGATAAAGGGTGAACTTTATGTTGGCTTTGTGACATCCAACCCAGATAATCGTTTCTTCACCAAAGTCCTGAAGACAGGGGATGTGTTTGTTTTCCCAGTTGGTCTCATTCACTTCCAGTTAAATATAGGGAAAACTGATGCCATCGCTTTCGCTGCTCTCAGCAGCCAAAATCCTGGTGTTATCACTATTGCAAATGCAGTCTTTGGCTCTAACCCACCTATCAATCCTGATGTTCTTACCAAAGCCTTCAAACTGGAAAAGAAAGTGGTGGAATATCTTCAGACACAGTTCTGATTGAATAACACGAAGTTACCCCTTAGTTGCTTCGTTTGAAATGATTTTTCCATGTCCCCGTTACAGTTCATAATGCAGTGTGCAATTCTGTCTATTTTCATCATATTATTAAAGAGGATATACGGTAAAGTTAAATCATGAAAAGAATGGGACCATAAACAAACCAGGGTCTTGATTTGTCTGACTTTGTGTTGAAGTTAATTTGAAC
This sequence comes from Durio zibethinus, assembly GCF_002303985.1. The sequence goes on from NW_019168004.1 coordinate 11,571,658, forward strand.
AAATTGAGATTCAACTGCTTATTGCAATCTATATTATCAAAAAATCTTTTACAAAGAGGAGCAATCAATTAGTATTTTTGTTAGGCTGTCAACAATCTTGTCAATGGTTCAAACAATTACTTTGTATTTTGTTATGAAAAATTGGATATAATAGTTATGTTTATTAGTCAAATAATGACGGGAATGTAACTAAAGAATCATACTCGTTGGCCTTGTACTGTTGTTGATGGTGATATTAAAACTTACTATGATTAAGTCTAGTGAGAATATTCTTGTCGAAAAATATGTTTTATGATTAAATTTTTCCGATAAAAGCATTCTCATTGAATACTCTTGCAAGCTGCAATTTAGGGTTTATAAAGTTTGAAGTCGTTTTCACTCAACAATTCTTTAATTAACTACTTTTTTTTTTTGCTTGCACAATTTGATTCCCCTTGTGTCCTTTTTTTCCTTTTGGGTTCTTCTTCTTGTTTATTGCATTTTGTTTGACATTTCGTTAATGTCACTATGTGATAAGAAACTTAATTTATGCCCTGTGATGGTCATGTTAGTCGAAAATTGTCTTTCCTAAGTTAACTCGGCTACATACATGATTCTTCTCTTGTCACACATAGAAAAAAAAAATTCTTAGTATACAAATTTGATCCTATAATATTAAAATTCATTTTAATTACCTTACTACCATATAATTTTGTTTCTAGAATACTCCCGTCCAAACCTGTCTGCTTTAGGACATAAAAAAATAAAAAAATTGCATTTTATTGAGGGAAATTTTGAATTTTCATTGTTAATATCGTCATTAGATTTATTATCATTTCATTATCTCCAAAAACGCAAAAAAAATAATAATAATTACATATAAACAAATATAGGACTTTATATATGTTAAATTTCCATGATTTTAACAGGGTGTTTGTTTTGTTTAGGATTAAAAATAAAAGAAATTATCAAATAAACTAATAGTAAAGTTTTTAATTTTATAAGCAAAATTAAAATAATAACACGTCTTTTAGCATATATTTAAAATATAAAAAAATTAATTTAAAAAAATGAGATGTATATTATCATTTTAATTTTATTTGTGAAGTTAAAAGGTGTGTTCTTTTTTTTCATTTATTTTCATTCTCTCCATGCCTTTTCCTTCTTTACTATTTTATCTTCCAATCTGCAAGCTTGCAACATTAATGAGTTATTCAAAGTTCTTTCCTTTAAGCTCCTGTTCCATTTTCTATTAGATTTTCAATCCCTTCTTTGATATTGAAAGTTATATATATGGGTTAAAACTTAAAAGTGATGAATTCAATAATGGGTATTAGCTTTTAATGGATAAAGTTAAGTGCTTTACCTGGAAAGTGTCATTTCAAGTATTGAACTTTGCTTCCCAAACTGGGTTCTGTTGTTTTTAACTTTATCCAATTCTTAAACTATGTTTGCAATGTTATGACACCCTTTTGTTTTATGTTATTTGGTATCTTTTCTTCTTTTTATTACTCTTTTTCAATGGGTTGCATGCTGTGCCTGGTTGCAAAAGCTTGGAAATATGATCAATTTCACTGAACGAGAGAGTGGAATAAGAAATATACACATTGGACTCTTAAAATGATGGGGATAGAAGAAGTTGGTTATGTAAAATGCTTTTCTCATAGAGGGCTGAGTGTACCTTTTTATGTTTTACAGTTTTGTGTGGGGGAATTATCTGATGGGGCTATGGTTCCTTCACTGGTCTTATTCATGTTAAGAATAGAATACTGATTCTACAATAGTCCACAGCTATCAGCACCTGTAGCATGAATTCTTTCTTGGACTTCTCTTCTCGTAGCGGGCTGGGTCTAAAGCAGAAAAACTTACAAAACCAAGGATTCATATAAGTGAACTTAAAATGGTGATATTTTATTTTACTCTTATATGTTACGGTATTGTGACAGTGATGTTTACCATTGATTTGAATCATCTTGGCTTGCTTCCTTTTCATTCCTGTAGACATGTTAGGTACTTTCTGTTTCTCCTCTCTTATAGTATACAAATTCTTTGAAATTGCTGCATATTTTTCCTTTGTTGCTTCAGTCAATTGATGAGCATCGAGGAGGAAATGGAGGTTGCTAGACTGTAATTTCTATCCCAAATGTTCCGGGCTGCAGAGTTCCTTGTCAGATATGGAAATAGATCCCAGAACATTATCTGTTCCCTCAGGACCCTAACCTCCAAAACTTCCCTCCAAAGTGCTTCTGTGTCGACAACTGCTGTTTCAAAAGATGACTATTTTGCAGACACTGCCTTCCCCTGCAAGGTACACACAAAATCTACAATGATAATTCTGAAGGTGGAATTCCGTTAAATAAGTTTGCACGAAAGCCATGATTTTCAACTTAATTATAAAGCCATGCCAGTATGGCAATGTAAGCTATTCCAGAAATTTATATTTGAACGAGGAGCGGCATAAGAAACCTGCCCAGGGCAGTTCAATGTTTAAACAGAGTCAAATGGCAAAGATTTTCAGCAAGGACTTTTATCAACTTTATTTTTAGGGTTAACTATAAAAATGTTCTCTAAACTATATACTTTCTTTCAATTCTATATGTAAAAATATAAAATTTTCAATTTGGTGCTCTAGCTTTCATTTCGTCATCCACTTTCGTACCTAAGATTAACACTATTAAAAACTTGATTACGTAGCATGAATATCAAATAAGATGCTAATACGTGTCAAAAATATAGTTAGCATCATATCATCAATTGTCACATTAACATTGAAAAAAATTATAAAAATTTCTAAAAAATTCCTAAAAAATAAATTTAAAAAATATGAATTATTTTAAAATTATAAAAAATTTTAAAACTGAAAATTTTTAAAAATATGAAAACTTAAAAATTCAAAAAATCTAAAAATTTAAAAAAAAAATTGAAAAAATTAAAAAAGTTTGAAATTTTCAAAAAAAAATGAAAACTTTAATAAGAATAAAATTTTCTTAAAATTAACAAAAATCACAAAAACTTAAAAAATTGAAAATAATAAAAATCTAAAATTTTTTTAAAAAATCTTAAAATTTTTACAAAATTGTAAAATTTTTTTTCTTTTTTCTGAATGTTACAATTTTAATTTTCATATATTTTAGAATTATTTTAAAATGTTTATTTAAATTTTTAGGATTTTTATTTTTGATTTTTCCAAAATTTTTAAAATTTTTAAGAATTTTTTATAAATTTTTTATTTAAAAAAATAGATTTCTTTTATTTTCAATTTTTTATGCTTTTGTGAATTTTTTAATTTTACTGAATTTTTAAAATTTTTATTTTTTAAAAAATTTTCAATTTTCTTGGATTTTTTATTAAAATTTGAGATTATTTTGAATTTGTTAAATTTAATAAATTTTTAATTTTTATAATTTCTAAAACTATTTCATATTTTTAATTTTTATATCTTTTAAATTTTTAGAACTTTTATAAATTTTTTTAAATTTTTGAATTTTCTGTTAATGTTGATGTGATAATTAATAATGCAATATTGTTTAAATTTTTTTGACACGTATCAGTATTTTATTAATTATTTATATCAAGTTAACAAATTGATTAACGACATTGGTTCGAAGAAACAGATAATGAAATGAAAATTTAAATACCAATTGATAATTTTATTTTTTTAAGTATTAACTGACAAATAAATATGTAACACAGATTATTTTTATATTTAATCTTAATTTTTAATTGTATCTTGCATGACCAAGAGTAGCGCCTGCAGCCTTAGTTAGCAATATTGGATTTAATTAAAGTTTGAAATGACAATAAAAGAAAATTAATTGTAATATTGGAGGCTGTTGTCTTAATTAGTTGAAGGTTTTGACTTATTTTATACAAAATATATGGTGGTGTTTTTTTTTTTTTTTTCATTTATGTCAAATAGTTATTTTCGATGTTACTTGTCTCTCTATTTTTATGACATCATAATAATATATTTGTATGAATTTAATGAGATCTACTAGTCATTTATGGAGTAATGCTTTTTGGAGCAACTCATGTAAGCCAACTATTGAATCTAATGACATTCATGGATTGGTCAATCAATTTATAAACAAAATTTTTGAACCAATAAATTATTTCAATGTTAGGAGAAATAAAAAAATGTAAAATAACTTTTTTAAAATTTTTAAGATTTTTTTAAAGGACAAGAAAATTGTTCATCCTCGAGTAAAAAAGATAGTGAATCTTGAATTATTGATTCGAGGCAAAAAAAAAAAAAGCAAAGTCATTAAAAGAAATTTTCTTTTAATGTTCTCATCACATAGTTAAACAATTTCATACTTTAAATGGAGGAAAAACAAATGTTTTTGTTTTTTCTTTGAGGAAGGGAAAAAGCAATTACTGTTTTTTCTTGATAAGTCACTTTAATCATTAACCCATGATTCTAGTATTTTATATATCATAACAAGAGGTATTGTATATGCATCTCTCCTTCACAATTGCAAAATCATTGTTATGCAACTTTCAAAGTTAATTCTTTTCTTCAACCGTAGAAAAGGAATAGACTTATAGGATTTTCGTTATTCTTTTTCAATGTGGGAAGGGAAAGTTAATTTTGTGCCTGTTTATTTTTAGCTATATTCTTTTCCTCTTCATGGTTCAAGAACTTGAGAGGCTCATTGTTTTGCCTTCATATTTTCATAACACCCTCTCTATCCCCTTACAATTCCCACTCAACCTCTCTTTTAAATCTCCATATAAGTGTATTTCTTAATTTCTATGTTTGTTTGGAATGGATATCAAACATTTCCTTCATTAACACTAATTATTCTATGATGAATACCAAAATCATGAGGCATATTGTGATAGATGCAACCGACGAATTGATGGTTAGGCCTCTACGTGTGAACATTGCGAGTTTAGATTACATCCATCTTGTGCTAAGCAATAATTGTCTCAAAACATTTCACATCTTTTTCACTCCAAAAACCAATTTTCTCTGTACTATCCTAAGTTTGATAGAAAAGAGTTTCATTTGTGATAAATGTTTTACTCTTTCATTGTAGTTTCAACCTTGAGCTCTTATATGTCTCTTCAACTAATGGTGAAAACCTCAATAGACCAAAAGATTTAAAGGCTTAGGCGAAACAATTAAGCTTTTCTACCACATGCATTCCTAGACCTTCTTCAACGATAGCATGGTAATGGGGGAGTATTAGTATTGCTACAAAAAGCCTCTATTAAGACTATCCTATGGTTGTCGTTAATGTCTTGTTAAGTCCTTTGTACATCAATCATGCTTGATTAAGATACCAAACAAAATCTTATAACATCCTTTACATCCCTCACACTTTCTTTGGATATATCATAGCTACAATTTCAATAGCAATTACAATGCCTTTAACTTAGAATTTGGCTATAGTGAAAACATTTACATTTGTCATGAGTGCAATTTTCATCTTCATGTTCTTTACGCTAAACTCAAGCCTTCCTTAAAATATACGTGACACAAGCATGATCTTACTTATTTACAAAGCACATCTAAAACAATTAAATTCAAATGCAACAAATGTTCATTTTTTTTGCCAAGCATGTTGAAGGGAGCATTTTTAACTGTTGTGTGGAATGCAATTTCAACATTCATTTCGACTGTTTAATACCTTTTAATTTTACAAACAAATATCACAAACATTCACTCACAGTTATGAAATCATTTTGAGAAGATGATTGCGAAAAATATTATTGTGATATTTGTGAGGAAAAACAAAATCCAAATCATCATGTTTATTGTTGTAATGAATGTTCATTTATTGGTCATATTGAATGCATACTTGATAAAGTAAGCATACTAATTTACACTTTTTCAAGGTAATTTAACTAAATGATATACTAAATGTTTACGTATGGAGGAAAAAAATTGAACTAAAAAATGTAACCTTTGATCTTCTCAGTCAGTGGATGTAAAATTTGAATACGAACCACACTTTGGCTTAGAGCATGAAAGAACACAACAGGGAAATGCAACATCTTGAACCCATGCTCAGGTAAGTGAATCAACGTAAGAAGCAATCAATAGAAGTAATATCATATAATTTTTGGGTGAATTACATTAGTTGTGTTTGTTTTGCTTTGTCTAAAGATTGAATATTTTAATCATCAACACCCCTTAACCTTCAAACGATGATTAGAAAATATGAAAATCTTCTTTATTACAAGGCATGTAGTGGGAAATTTTAGCTGAAGCTACTTATGTTTATGAAATATGCAAATATTACTTGCACAAAACATGCACTGAGTTGCCTTTTGAGTTGCTACACCCTCTCCCCACCCAACATGTTTTCACCTAAGTAAAATAATTCAGCATTTAAGTGACAAGCATCCCTTGATCTTATTCAACTATAGGAAGGAGAGGAAATATGAGTATTGTTAAAATTGGTGTGAGAAGACTCTGTCAGGAATGCATTATGGCTGTTATAAATGCAGTGTCAAAGTCCTTATTCCATGAGTCATGCCTAAGTAAAATACTAAACAAAATTTTTCAACATTCTTTCCATCTGTTACCCTCTTTAAATACATAATGGTCTCATGTTTGTCATAACGATTTTTCGTCCGGGGGGACTCGATCGCTATCACTTGGTGAAAATTTTTCGAAGTCACCACCAATCTTATTATAGGGTGTGATTGGCCACCCAAAATATCATCTTTTAGTAAAAAATTTTAAAATTAATTAAAACTTACTAAAATAAGTTTAGGTCTGTGAAATCAAGACTAGGTTCAGGAGTTCAGTTATGAGTGAGGAAGGTATTAGCACCATCACGTCGTCCGTTCGAAGAACAGTACCATTTAAACATGCGTAATCCTATAATTTTGATAACGGGGTCTTTTTTTTATTTAAGTTTAATTTCCTAAAATTTATTTTAAAACATTTTTCTCTATTAGTAAATTAACATTATTATTATTATTTCATATTCTATAAATTCTCCAACGCTTTGGTGGAATTTATAGGAAATCATTATTTAGAAAATATTTCAGAAAATTGACCATTCATAAAATTCTGGAAACTTCATCATAAGATATTTTAATTATTTGTTTTAAAAAAAATTTAGGAACATCCCGACTCTTCGATGAATTCTCAAAATTTATTAAACAAATTTTAAGATTATCCTGACTCTTCGGTCAAATCCTAAAAATTTTAAACAAGTTTTAAGATTATCTCAATTTTGGCAAGATCCTAAATAAAATCATTTTTTTATAGTTAAAGAAATTAATTAAGTAATCTTTATTATGATTATTTTTAAAAATTTTATTATTTCTTGTTTAATTATATTTTTTTGTCAAAAAATTTTTAGATTATCCCGACTTATTGGTGAAATCTAAATATTAATATATTGTTTAAAGAAAATCGAACTCTTTCGATTTTCTATATTTTTTTAAAAAAAATTCAAGATATCAATTACTATTAATTTCATTCTTTATTATTTTTTATTATTGTTTTACATTGTTTAAATCAATCTTTGTTTTAGTAAAAATAATTTTGGATTATCTCAACTCTATGGTGAAATTCGAAAAATTATTTTTACTTACAATAATTAAAGAGAACTAAACTCTTTTAGCTTTCTCTAACAATTACATTTAAAAGATTCATTTAAACAATTTATTCTTTTATTTATCATTTTTTATAATTTTTAATATTTTAGCAAAAATTATTTTTTTTAAATTATCCCAACACTTTGGTGAAATTTAAATAATATTTTTGCTTGTAATAAAATTTTATTTTCTTAAATAGTTATTATTATTATTTGCATATTATATTTTTTAGGTCTTTATTTTATTTCAGTTTTATTTTTTTCTGTTTATTTATTTGTTTCCAAAAAATTATTACTAGTAATAATATAAAATAACAATAATAATAATAACATCATAAAAAAATAATATAAAAATCAACAAAAAAATCAAAATCAAAATCAAAACAGAAAATTAAAAAAAAGAAAAAAAAACCTGCGAAACGAGTCGAGTTGGCCTGCAGTCGACGCATGGATCCTACGCGGGTCGGGTTCAGTCCAGATGCCTAAAACGAGGGAGCCTATAAAAAGCCTGTTTTAGCTTTTTTTTATTTTTTCTTTCCCCTTTCTCTCTACGCCAGAGCCTCTCGTTCTAAAATCCCAGCACCCCTCGTCGACTACCGTAAAACCTAGTTTCTGGTCGTTCGCCACTGTGCACCAATGGCCGAAAACTTCAACTGGTGCCGAAAAATTCAAAAATTTCTAGATTCCGACGACGAACCTAGATTTCGGTTGCCAAAAAATTTAAATTTTATCAGATTCTGGTGACCCAAAAAAATCCAAAAAATTTTAAAAACTTCCCCAATGATCTTTTTTGCTTTTTAAACACCTTTCTAAGCCCAGATTTTTCAAAAAAATCTACAACTTCTTAGATCGAAATTTCATTCTCGGAGAAAAAAATTTTTTTATGTGTTTGCTGTTGTTTTTTTTTTATTATGTATATTCCCCTTTTTTTTCTGTTCAGTCTTCTTGCAGAACTTAGCTCTATTTATAGAGCTTCTGGGATTTCAAATCCCAAATCTCCTTGGATATTTTTTTGTGAAAATTTTCAAAGTTTGTTCGGTGACTTTTGGTTATCGAATTTTATGCTGCTAAGTTAAGCAGTGTTAGGGAGAAATTTGGATCACTCTGGCAACTTGATTTCGGCTGTCAAAGTTGAAATCAAAGATTTGTTTTTTACTTTTTTTCCTTTTGTTTTAAAGATTAATAATAATAATAATAATAATAATAATAATAATAATAATAATATAAAAGAAGAACAAAATTGTTGCCTATAATGCTTAATGGCGATTGCAATGCCTTTACCCTTAAATTATGCTATCATGAAACATCTATTGTTGTCATATCATAAATGCAAGTTTCAACTTCATGTTTTTTGCGTTGTACTCAAACTAACCATAAAACATGAGTGCTATAAGCATAATCTTACTTATTTTCGTAGCACATCTAAAGAAAATTGGTTAAAATATAATAAGTGTTCATATTTTTTTGCTAGAAATATGGAAGCGAACGTGTTCTACCATTGTGTGCAACATTCATTTTGACGGTGTAATACCATATACTTTTATACATAAATATCACAGACATTCTCTAACAATTATGAATTGATTTCAAGAAGATGATAGTGAAGTATATTATTATGATATTTGCGAGGAATAAAAAAATCCAAAACATCAAATTTATTGTTGTAAAGAATGCACATATGTTGCTCATGTTGAATGCATACTTCATAAGGTAAGCACACTACTACTCAAAATTTAAACACCTTTTATTGAAAAACTTTTATTTTAGTAATTTCTAAATTGAGTTATCAATCAAATTGAAAAAAATTAAATCATTTAAATTTTTTTAATAGGTTGAAAATTTCAATTTCAATTTAATTTTTAATGATTTATCAGACATGTACCTTGGCATAAAAAGTTCTACCCTCAATTCTCTAGTGCAATGATATAAAATTGGACTACGAATTACACTGCGAGCATGAAGAAACACAATCGAGTGGTGTAGCATTTCAAGCTTCCACACTTAGTGAGACTGAGAGACAAAGTTACTTTATTTCATCCATCCTATGAATAAGCTAGTCTTTGGGAATTTTATGCCCACTTACAAAAATATAAGGTGGGTGTCATATATGCCACTCAAAAACCTCAGGTCCAACCTATTGTTGCTTTCAATGCCGATTTTATCTTCATGAATCTTATCTTGGAAAAATATCATAAGAGATTAATCTCTTGTTCCACGCACTCCACGCCCTAACTCTACACCCCTATATCTTAGGGGAATTATTATTGATAGTGAATGTCTTGTCTGTAAATCCCCAATCTTTGAAAAGTGTTGCTATAGTTGTTTGCAATGCAATATCTACCTTCATTTCTCATGTGCTAATTTCTTAAGGCGTCCTCAAGATCAAAGTCCCACTCTCACAATCTTTACCTTTTTTAAATGGATAAACTTGTATTCTTCTATGTAAGTAAAATTTTATTTCTTCGTCTTTTCTATAACAAAAGCTATAAGTTTTTAGGAGAAAAGTCTATGTACTACTGCACTAAGTGCGATATGAATTTTCATTTATAATTTGTCAATACTTCATATAAAATTAATTTAAGGGGTCACAGTTATCCTATCATTCTTAAAGATCATTTTGTGGATGATGATTTGGGAAAGTATTATTACAACGAATGTGAAGGAAAAATAGATGCAAGAGAAGATATCTATTATTGTAAAAAATTATCATGGACTATTTGTTACTCACATATAATATACGATTAAATATGGTATGTTAACTTGTCGCTTGAAAATTTATCATGCATTTAATTGGTACATGCAGATATTGATAATGCACTATTTTGGTGCATGCAAATCAATGTTCTAGCAACTTTCGATACAGAGTTTGATTTACATGCACCAAAGTAGTCACTTATTTGTTATGTATTTTTGTTAAACATAAATTTATTGAATAATTTACAGCCTATTTAAGCTTATTATTAAAAGATTTTAGAAGCGCATGTGTTTTTAGACTAATTGTATAGTACTTTAGATATGAATGTTATTAGGAAGAAGAAAATGTAGCAGCGACAAATGCTAAGAATGATAGTTAAGGATCTATTCGAATTATGCAGCTACTTTTTAAAGCAATTAATAGCATAATATCAAGAGCAAAAAAGCTGGATATCTTTTTGCCAATGAGAAAAAGGTGACAAAAACAAAGGCAAAATGCTCAGGAAGACAAAAGCAAAGGTTAAATGTTCAATGTATCATTTAAGTGTTTTCTTAATTAAGGTTATCATTTTTAATTTGGTTTAATTTAAAATTAAATATTTTTGAATATGTTCAAATAAAGACTTCGTAACGAGAGTGTTGTACATGCACCATTAAGTCCAACATTAACCATTAAGTTTTTTTATCAGTGAAATACTAATTTTTTCACAATTTTTAGCAAAAAAAGAAAAAAACATACCTAAATATTAAAAAAAAAAAACCCAAAATGAAATCAAATTAACTCTTCAAGCATTTTTTTAAGAGTAGTCTACTTCGGTAGTTGTTTTTCTTCTAAACTCACAGTTTTGCTTGTTAAGCTAAAAAGGCCCAATCCAAACAAGCCAATGGAAACATAATCAAACAATCAATCAATTACATAAGAGACAATAATTTAACTTAGTTCAGTCCAATCGACTTACGTCCACGGATGAGAAATAAGATCTACTAGTTGTAGAGAATTACAAATATACAAATCATATCAATCTCATTCAACAATCAATACTCATAGGCTCTCAATCTCTTATAGTCCTACGAACTATTCTCAACTTAAATAAACACAAACTCATGTGCACCCTTTCAACACAAACAAACACATGTCCATATGTACCCATTCATCATATCTATGTGGACCCTCTCAGTTTCTTCTAGTCCACTCACATGCACCATATAAATATACACACCTATAAGACATAAATCTCCAGTACTCCTATTAGATATCTATCCCACAAAACTTTATAACTTTTTTACATCTTTTTCTTATACCTAACTCTGTATAGACTTCACATATTTATAACCATTCAAACTTACCTATTAAGAATCCCTTTCCTCTTAGAATTCGTATTCTGCAAGTCAAATTTGCCTTTTAAAAATCTTTTTTCTCTTGGAATTCTTTTTCTACAAGTCTTTTTGTTCATCAAGCAATATCTAACAAATCTCAAACAAATTTATTATGGGATTTGAGTTGCTATTCCTAACATTGGTAGCATCTTAATGATATTATTAAGAGAACAAAAGTGAACAAAGACAAAAAAAGTAAAAGTTTTGGTCATAAAGGTTTCTTGTAATTGGCAGTCAAGGAAAAAGATTAGGAGAAAGAATTTGACAGCCACAAAACCTAACAAATTCAAACAATTAAGGAACTAAACAACAATCCTAGCAAATCTAGATAAAACAAATGGAGTCATAACACATAATTGTCTAGTCGTAAGTACAAATAGCAATTGCCCATAAGCAAATAACACAAGAAGAATCAAAGTAAGACAATCACAATAATACAAAAAAACAACCATACTTAGAAAGCATTCAAAGCAAAAAAAAAGAAAAAAACTGCCAAGTGAGTTTTTGTTGAGGGTTTGGAGCTTAGTTTTTTTGGGAGAGGTATTTACTTCTAGGTTTATATCAAGGAGGTGAAAAAGGAAATTTTCTATTATTTTTGGTTTGTTTCGACGGTGGAAAGAGGTGGAGATAGAGACGGCATTATTTGATTTTTGGTTTAGATCTAGGTGATCCTAGAGAGTTTTTGTAGAAATTAATTCAACTAAAAGATAGAGGAGACTAAAGAAAAAAAAATTATATATATTTTTTTGGTTTTTGGCATCAGTCATTGGAGATAGCAGGTGGTGCATGGCAACTGGCACAGTGGAGCCTAGTCGGTTTCTGGGTTAAAGCAACTAAACTTCTTGATTTTTTTTAGGTTAAAGAGAAGTTAGAGAATTCTATTTTAGATAGAGAAAAAAACTAAAAATGAGGTCTTAAAGAATTCCTTACCAATGATGAGTTTTGAATATTTTTGGATTTGATTGTTCTTAAAACTTTTTAAAAAACATTGATGAATTGTAATTTTTTAATTAAAAAAATAAAGTAAAAATAATATAAAATATCTCTTAGATGTTCAATAAAAAGAAATAGATATAATTTTGTAATGGCTAAAAAAAAGGAACCAAAAAATATCTAAAAAAAAGGATAATAGCATTTTCCTTTAAAGTTATGAAAGGCAAGGTAAATCTTATATTCCCCGTATAAAAGGTTAATGAATCTTGAACTATGGGTTTGAGAAAAAAAAAGCAAAGTCATTAAAACAATATTTGCTTTCTTGATGAGTCCCCCTAATGGTTAACCCAAGGTTCTTTTATATATCAAACAAGAAGCATTGTATATATGCAGGTCTCTTTCACACATGCAAAATCATTGTTATGCAACTATTTATAATTGGATAGATTTTTATTCTTTTGTACCATTCTAATAATTAATATATATACCTACATATAATTTGCCATTTTTTATCCAATTCTAAATTCATTTTATTCCATTTCTAAAAGTTTTGTTGGAAAATAAGCATATATATATATAAAGGGTTTATTTTTAATGCATTGATAATGAATTAAATAATTCCTATGTATATATATAAATTCAAGTGGGCATATATCTTCTGTTGGGGGAAGAATTTACTAACCACTTTGATTTCTTCAATATTTATTGACCTATCTTTGACGTATAAAATATTAAAAATTGCACATTAATAAATTTTCGATAATGACTGGATTTTATGACTTGGTTAAGTCAATTGCGTGTTTTATAAAGACTCAATTTTGGACATTAATGTTGCATAACCCTACCGCAAACACTAATCTTTTTACATGAGATGCCTTCCTATTGTTGCAACATGTATTATATCAAATAATTTACTCAAAGCAGTTGGTTTGAGACCTTCAACGTGGTTCCAAACTCATCATTCATTAACTCATGACAATTCTTCAATCAATTTTCTTCATTTTTTAACAAAGAAAACAATTTTTTGGTTAAAAAATACTTCTTTTCCTCACTTCTTTTGGCATGCAATAATAATTAAACCAGTTTCTTTTCCCCATACTTGCCCATAGCTCTTCTTAGAACAAATTATGAATAAACCTGTGTAAAGTAGAAACTGCAGGCACATTGGAATGGAGATTAATTTCATATTAGAAACCTAATATCAGTACCAAACTTGTCTTAAACAATTTCTGGTGACCATTTAAAACAAAGGGAGGTAATGATCTTAGAAGTAGCAGTTTTATGTACCTTTACTTGCCACGGGAAAGATTTGTTGTGCTTTATCTGGATTGTTGGTGGCATAATGTCAATATTGTCACCTACCAATCTTTTAACAACTCTTGTTTATTTTTCTTTGATCAAGTAGTGCAAGAAATCTGGCAATTTTCTTTTACCAATGTGCTTGACTGATTAGTTCAATGAACACAGACAGCACCAAGTTTCCTTTTAAAGTTCTCAGTGTAAGTCTGAGTAATGATATTCAATACTTCTGTTCAATTTAGAAGAGTTAAGTTCCAACAGATTCATCCCCAATTCTCAGACTATATTGCTTCTAGAATCTTTTCTAAACTACTCCGGTCATGCTAACTAAACGGTGGAAATGATCAAAGAAACGTTTCCAGCAAAGCAGGATTAAGTAATCTTACAAAAAAGTCAATGCTTTCAATGTAATAAGCACTAATGTCATATCGTAAATATCTATGAACAGTCTGAATAGACTTTTGAAACGGAGATTTTTCAGAGATAAAACAGAAGCTCCAAGCCCAACATAAATTTATTGTATTTGTGCTCCGTGAAGCATGCTATTTGGACATCAATTGATCATTAAGTTTTACATAAAATTTGTTGGCCCGTTGCACCAAAATAATAACGAATAAATTAACATGTATTACCTTAATTGAATTAGAGAGAAATAGGTCACCAAGAGAAACAACAAGTCTTTCCAACATTATAAAATTAGTACTATATTATGAAATTAGCATGATAAGATGGAAACGCATATTCAATTTTAAGATCTTGAACTGTTAAATAACTAACAATATTCAACTTGGATGGTGAAAAGTCAGGAATATGATATATGTTTTTAGACTGAATCATGACTACTTCCAAGACCATTTTTCAATAATTTAAGCATATAATAACTGCGTAGAATGAGAAAAATAAAGAAGGATAAACGATTCGAACTATTTGAAAATAATTCTTCCTGAAAAGTCTTTACGTGCTAGTTAAGGAAAATAGTGACCAGGTCATTGGTTTCCATCTATAAGTAGGTCTGTCTGTCATGCAAAGTTTCTCACTCTTCTCCAAAAGAATATTAAACAACGAGCTAATTTTGGAGTAAACATTGCTATTTTCCTTGTATATCATAATGACACGAGCAACGACTATTGTCAACTTTATTTTTAAGGTTAAATATAAAAATGGCATCTAAACTACACATTTTTTGTTACTTTTATATGTAAAAAATAAAATTTTTAATTTGATATTTTAATTTTTATTTCATCATCCATTTTCATACTTAAGATTAACGTCGTTAGTTAACTTGATTACGTAGCATTAATATTTAATATATAAAATGCTGACACATATTAAAAAGTTCAGTTAGCACCACATTATTAATTGTCACATCAGTGTTTAAAGAAATTTTTTAAAAATTTCACAAGAAACTTTTACATTGTTGTGATTTTTTTTTAATTTTAAGGAATTTTTAATTTTAGTAAAAGTTTTATCTTTTAAAAAAATTTTAGATTTTTTTTATGTTTTATTAAAATTTTAACATTTTTTGAATTTCTTAAGTTTTAAAAAAAATTTAATTTTTATAATTTCTAAAACTGTTTGATATTTTTATTTTTTTACAATTTTTTAAAATATTCCAAAATTTTTAAAACTTTTTTATAATTTTTAAAAATATTTTAAATTTTCTATTAGTGTTAATGTAACAATTAATAACATGACATTATCTAAATTTTTTTGACAAGTATCGATATTTTATTAATTGTTTTTGCCAAGTTAATAAGTTAAGTACCGATGTTAGTTCGAAATAATAAAATGGATAATGAAATTAAAAATTAAATATCAATTAATAATTTTATTTTTTTAAGTAACAACCTACAAAAAATATATAATACATAGGTTAATTTTATATTTAACCTTAATTGTTAATTGTATCTTATGTGACCAGGAGTTGCGTCGGCAGGTTTAGTTAGCAACTTGGATTTATGCCAAAGTCAACAAGAAGGTTTCATGTCGTATTTTAGTACTACAACAGACATAATATAATGACAGCAATGACTACTTCCACGACAAAACTGTGTTGATGTAAGCATAGGGAGAGGGAATTCGATGGGTAGACATGGGTAGTGGTTGAAGAACAATTCATCAGAAATTTAGAAGGAAAAAAAAATCGAAGCGGACTAGGTAAATCTTTCTTTGCTTCTTGAAATCAGAAATTATAGACTTGTTCAAAGACTCCAATTAATCTATAAATAGGCATGTTCTCAGGCAAAGTTTCTTATCCCTTCCAAAGCAATCAAACTTACAAGATTTTAAGCTAGAAACAACATTATCACAATGAAAGGTGCTCATTTCCTCCTAGCAATTTCTCTCTTGGCTCTAGCTTCCTCATTTGCCTATGCATCTGATCCTAGCCCTCTCCAGGATTTCTGCGTCGCCATCAATGACACCAAGGATGGTGGTATGTTCTATTTTTCTCTGTTATTCTTAAACTTACTTCAAATATGTGCCTAAAACAAAGCAACTGAGCAGGAAGCAAAATTCCTGGGCAAGAAAACTATATAAAACAATTTAAAAGCTTTGCTTGGAATAATGAAAATAACATATTTTTTCTCTTCATATATGCAGTGTTTGTTAATGGGAAGTTCTGCAAGGATCCAAAGCTTGCCAAAGCAGAAGACTTCTTCTTTTCAGGGCTCAACATCCCAAGAAACACATCAAATCCAGTGGGATCAACTGTGACTCCAGTCAATGTTGCCCAGATACTAGGACTTAACACTCTTGGAGTCTCATTGGCTCGACTTGACTTTGCACCCGATGGTGGCCTAAACCCCCCTCACACTCACCCTCGTGCCACGGAAATTCTAGTCGTTGTGGAGGGCACACTCTACGTTGGCTTTGTTACATCCAACCCAGATAATCGTCTAATCACCAAGGTGCTATACCCTGGAGATGTGTTTGTTTTCCCTGTTGGCCTCATTCACTTCCAGTTCAATGTGGGGAAAACCAGTGCCGTTGCCTTTGCTGCTTTTAGCAGCCAGAATCCTGGTGTCATTACAATAGCCAATGCAGTGTTTGGATCAAACCCACCCATTAATCCTGATGTTCTTGTCAAGGCCTTCCAATTGGACAAGAATGTGGTGAAAAATCTTCAGTCTAAATTCTGGTGGCCTAACAATTAAGGAAAGCATTTATTTAATCATACTTGAATTGATGTTGTAATTTGTCCAGGATAATGTTTGACTTGTTTGCCTAATTATGGTAACGATTTATATTTTGCAAAAGAAAAAAAAATGCTTATGTAAGCCTGTTTGTCAAGTATTGGATATTAATATTATTAATTATTATTATTATATTACTTTTACTAAATGATTTGTTTTTCAAATTTTTAGTATATTTAAAGTTTTGCGAGTGCAAAATAATTAAAAATTAAAGATTGAAATGACAATAAAAAGAAAATTAATTGTAATAAATATTTGAAATTATTGGATGCCGTTGTCTTAAATAGTTGAAAACTTTGACTTTTTTTATACAAAATATATGGTGGTGTTTTTTTTTATTTAAGTCAAATAGTCATTTTCATAAGTAATGTTACTTGTCTCTCTTCTTTTATGACGTCACAAAAATATATTTGTATGAATTTAACGAGATCTACTAATTATTCATACATGGAGTAAAGCTTTTTGGAGCAACTCATATAAGCCAACTATTGAATCCAATGACATTCATGGGTTGGTTAATCAATTTATAAATAAAATTTTTTTATTTGAACCAATAAATTATTTGAATATTAGGAGAAAAAAAAAGTAAAATAACAGTGGAGTGTAGTTGGTTTTTGGGTTGAGATAATTGAGGTTCTTCATTTTTTTAGGTTAAAGAGAAGTTAGAGAATTTCATTTTAGAGAGAGAAAAATATAAAAATGAGGTTTTAAAGAATTTTTTTTAACTTGTATATTTCTTACCAAATGGTGAGTTTGGAATGTATCACAGTCATTATTTAAATCACGAAATAACACCCGCAACGCCCGCCACAGAGCCATTATTTGAATCCTTATTAACAAATAAGTAGAGCATATTGTTTCATTACACTTGAATTGAAGTTGTGATTTGGTTGAGACTAGAAATACTGTTTAACGTACACTTTCCCATTTTATAACAACAATTCATATTGGAAAAGAAAAAAAAATTAAAGTGAAGGGTAATTTGCTTTATGTACCAATACACGAATATTGCTATGCAAACTTTTCTGTTAAGTGCTGACTCTTATATCTTTCTTTTTCTTAAACTTTTTTAATGTATTCTCTTCATTTGGCACATAATCTCTTATGACTAATTTGGATTTGATTGTTCTTAATACTTTTAAAAAACATTGATAAATTATAATTTTTTAATTCAAAAAATAAAGTAAAAATTAATATAAATAATCTCTTAGATGTTCAATAAAAGGAAATAGTTATAATTTTGTAATGGGTCAAAACAAAAAAAAAAAAGAATGAAAAAATGTCTAAAAGGATAATAGCATTTTCCTTTAATTTTTGGAAAGGCAAGAAAAATCTTATATTCCCCATATAAAAGGTTAATGATCTTGAATTATGGGTTTGAGGGAAAAAAAAGCAAAGTCATTAAAGCAATATTTGCTTTCTTATGAGTCACCTTAATGGTTAACACAAAGTTCATTTATATATCATAACAAGAAGCATTGTTTATGCATGTCTCCTTCACACATGCAAAATCATTGTTCTGCAACTATTTATAATTGGATGGATTTTTTTCTTTTACATATAAAATATTAAAAAGTGCACATTAATAAATTTTCTATAATGACTGGATTTTATTATGACTTGGTTCAGTCAATAACGTGTTCTATAAGACCTCAATTTTGGACAATGTTGCATAACCCTGCTTCAAACACTAATCCTTTTACATGAGAGATGCCTTCCTGTTGTTGCAACATGTATTATATCAAATAATTTACTCAAAGCAGTTAGTTTCAGACCTTCAACGTGGTTCCAAACTCATCATTCATGACTCATGAGAATTCTTGAAACAATTTTCTTCATTTTTTAACAAACAAAATAATTTTTTGGGTAAAGAAAAATGCTTCTTTTCCCCACATCTTTTTGCATACAATAGTAATTTAACCAGTTTCCTTTCCCCCATGCTTGCCCATAGCTCTTCTTAGAACAAATTCATGAATAAACCAGTGTACAGTAGAAACTACAGGCATCTTGGAATGGAGATTAATTTCATATTAGGAACCTAATATCAGTACCAAACTTGTTTTAAACAATTTCTGGTGACCATTTAAAAGAAAGGGACGAAATGGTCTTAGAAGTAGCAGTCTTATGTACCTTTACTTGCCACGGGAAAGATTTGTCGTGCTTTATCAGGATTGTTGGTGGCTTACTGTCAATATTGTCACCTACCAATCTTTTAACAACTTTTCTTTATTTTTCTTTGATCAAGTAGTGCAAGAAATCTGACGATTTTCTTTTACCAATGTGCTTTGCGGATTAGTTCATTGAACACTTAAAGAACGAAGTTTCCTTTCCAAGTTCTCAAGCCTGTGTTTAATATTCAATATTTATGTTCAATTTAGAAAAGTTCCAACAGATTCATCCACAATTCTCAGACTATATTGCTTCCAGAATCTTTTCTAAACTATTCCGGTCATGCTAACTAAACGGTGGAAATGATCAAAGAAACGTTTCAGTTAAGCAAGATTAAGTAATCTTACAAAAAAATCAATGCTTTCAATGTAATAAGCATTAATGTCATATCTTAAGTATCTGTGAACATGTCAGAATAGACTTTTCAAACTGAGATTTTTCAGAGATAAAACAGAAGTTCCAAGCCTAACATAAATTTATTGTATTTGTACTCCGTGAAAAATACTTTTTGGACATCAATTGATCAAGTTCTATGTAAAATTAGTTGGCCTGTTGCACCAAAATAATAAAGAATAAGTGAACATGTAGAGAAAAAATTCGCCACCAAGAGAAACAAGCCTTTCCATGATCATTAATTAGTATTATATTGAGAAATTAGCATGATGAGATGAAAATAATATGCAATTTTAAGATGTTTTACGGTTAAATAATTAACAATATTCAACTTGGATGGTGAAAAGTCAGGAATATGATATATGTTTTTAGACTGAATCATGACTACTTCCAGGACCAATTCAGTGCTTTAAGCATATAATAACTGCGTAGAATGAGTAAAACAAAGAAGGATAAAAGAGTGGAATTATTTGAAAATAATTCTTCTTGAAAAGTCTTTACCTGCTAGTTAAGAAAAATAGTGACCAGGTCATTGGTTTCCATCTATAAAAAGGTCTGTCTGTCATGCAAAGTTTCTCACTCTTCACAGAAGAAATATTAAACAACCAGCTAATTTTGGAGTAAACATTGCTATTTTGCTGGTATATCATAATGAAAGGAAGTAACTCTTTCCTTGTTGCTTTTGCCCTCCTGGGCTTTGCTTGCTCATTAGCCTCAGCCTTTGACCCTGATCCTCTCCAGGACTTTTGTGTGGCTCTCAAGGACACCGAAAATGGTGGTACGTGGGCATTCAGTTTATGTTTTCAGGATTTTTTTTTCATCATCATGATGCTAATAATGCCTGCGCTGAAGAACATTCAGCTTGGGAGCAATATTTTAACATAATAACATTACTAAAAGTTACTCTACTTTTGCACGGGATGATATATATCAACTAACATTTCTTTCGTGCAGTGTTTGTAAATGGGAAGTTCTGTAAGGACCCAAAGCTCGCAGAAGCAGATGATTTCTTCTTTTCAGGCCTCAACAAGCCAGGAAACACATCAAATCTAGTTGGATCAAATGTCACCACTGTCAATGTTGACCAAATACCAGGACTTAACACTCTTGGCATATCTTTGGCAAGACTTGACTTTGCACCTTATGGTGGCCTTAACCCTCCTCACATTCACCCTCGAGGAACTGAGATCCTAGTTGTTGTAGAGGGCACACTTTATGTTGGCTTTGTTACATCCAACCCAGATAACCGTCTCTTCACAAAAATCCTTAATCCTGGAGATGTTTTTGTTTTCCCAATTGGGCTGATCCACTTCCAGTTCAATATAGGGCAAACTAAGGCTGTTGCCTTTGCTGGTCTCGGCAGCCAAAATGCTGGGGTTATCACTATTGCTAATGCAGTCTTCGGCTCAAACCCACCAATCAATCCGGATGTTCTCACAAAGGCCTTCCAGTTGGACAAGAATGTGGTTACCTATCTTCAGTCCCGGTTCTAGTCAGATTAACAAGTTACTTAAGAGCCAAAATAAAACCCCATAAGTTTGTTGTTTGTTTTAAATAATGTTTCCATACATTTTCCTCATTAAAGTCATACTATTATTCTTAGTATCATGCAATAAACAGGTTGGTTGATAATGTACCTCCCCAGAGTCCAGTCTCCTCTCTCCTTGTGATCATTCTGTGTGGGCAAATTGGAATATATAGTGCAATTTTCACTCTCTCTCCTGCTCTTGTGCGAACATGTATGCTTATATGTGTATGCCAGGTCCAAAGCAGGACATAATTCTCACTCAAATGTGCAGAAATTGTACACAACTGCTTCATTTATGTTGCTTTTAGAAAACAGATCAAGTAACTTTCAAGCATTAAACCTTTTGTTCATTTGCAAGTCTCAAAACATATAACAAAAATAAGAGGTTAATTATCAAATGGTATCTAAGGTACGCAATGAATAGTGACAAACAATGTCCAAGAGGTGGAGATTTGGACAACTTGATTGTTTATGATTGTAATCTCACAAATCAGTTTATTACAGCATAAAAAGACTTGAGATGAATTTGCTGATTTTTGGGGTTAGGTCAATTTCATATTCAATACTCCAGACACTGCCTTCCCCTGCAAGATACACACAAAAGCTACAATGATAATTCTGAAGGTGGAATTCTGTTAAATAAGTTTGCATGGCTTTGATTGAATTTAATCATGTCCAATATAAATAGCCCTCACATTATAATGTAAGTTGGAAGACATGTAAAAAAGGGTTGTTGAGGAGCAGAACTTTCTCTCAGTTGCTTGTAGATGGAATTAGATATTGAACAGCGTTGTATAAGACTACACCAAATCTGTCACTGTCTTGATATATTAAGTGCAAATGTATTCTCTTTGCTGCTACATCATATAATATCTATCTAATTCATCTGTTACTTCGTGAGGTCCTTCCAGGTGATCAAGATGGTGGTTACTTGATCCTTTAATGCTTTTTTTATTTTAGTAATTATGTTGCTTTTACAATAAAATGATTTTACAATAACTCATGAGTAACGACAAGCCTAGAATGAACTTTCAGGTATGAGACAAGTCCCGATAAACGTCAAGAGAAATGTTTCTGTTCTTTCTCATGGCATCTAACTGTACATGTTCTGAAGATTTGCAACTATAAAGTATTGTCTGTCTTGATTCAAATGTCTCACAGTTTTATCTTACAAAAAGGATTTATAAGTTTGGATTTAAATATCAATTTATATACCATAATAGATCATTAAAATCTCTCGATGTGAGAGTGGAATGTCATAAACCCCTTCCATTAAATTTTAATGTTCTTCTCTTGTTACCTCCCATTAAAATTTAACGTTCTTTTTGTGTTAAAATTTAACGCTCTCATCAAGCTCAGCACAAAACACGCTTAGAAACTTGGCAGCATAGAACCAAGATTACACCAAATGTTAGAGATTCTAGAGATGGCTCACACCGTACAACACTCTCACAAGTATCTAGACTCAGAAACTCAATAGCACTTCTCCTGTTAAAACTTAATGCCCTCATCTAATTGATACCATGTAGCACTCCCACAGGATTCTAAAGTGAGCTCTTACAGTGTAACACTTAATTCTCATCCAACTGATACCATTTGTGATTTGTGAATACCCACACCCAACTTGCGAGATATTATCCGCTTTGACCCAAAAGTCTTTAAATTTTATCCTATAAAAAATGCCTCTGATTTCGGATCCTCAACTTGATTCTTCATACTCTCTAACACAAAGGAAGATGAGAAAGAAAAACTCTCAATTTTTTTTGTTTCACAATTGCTAAGTTTTCTCTCATAAAATACATCAACCACTTTTTTTTAGTAATTAATTTCTCAATTGATATGACATATATGCAAAGTTATCTCATAAAATACCTCAACCACATTTTTTTAGCAATTAATTTCTTAATTAATATGATATCATCTATATATAAAAATGTGAACTCTAAAACTATTAAAAATGAACAACATAAATACTCTTACAAATTTTAAGAATTAACAAATTTATCTTTAAATTTCTAGCATTTTTTATTTATTAAAGATTATTTTTCATTAAATATAGCATTTATTATTTAATTATTTAAATTAATCCAAAAGTGTTAAAAATTAATAGCATAAATACTCTTATGAATTTTAAAAAATAAAAAATTTACATTTTAAATTTCTAGCATTTATTTATTTATTTAATAAAGATTATTTGCCATTAAATATATAGCTTTTTATTTGTTAGTTGTTTAAATTTAAATCAATTAAAAATTTATTAATAGAATTTATATCAAATTAAACTACATTAAAATTTTATTTGTGGGATATGGTGGATGTATTGTTGAAAATTAACCCAAATTTACTCCTTTTTTTGTAGGATTTTTTTTTTGCTCAATATCATAAGCAATAATTCAGTTAAATTCATATAAAACACATTTCTCATCCTATAGGTTATAGCATACTATGAGTCCATAATATTAAACAAAGCATAGACAAAATCTTTCATCTGTTGCTCAATTGTTATTATTTTAGTCTAAATTATTATATCATAAAATTTATGCCCCAAAAACATTTAATTTTATCTTAAATAAAACATATAATTTTTCGTTTTCAAAATACAACCTAATTTACTCTTTATCTTCTTTAATAATACATATCCTGAGTCCTTAAATATAATTATATTTTTATTTATTTAATTTAGATCAATTAAAATTAAAGTTCATACAAAATTACTAATTAAATTATCAAAAAATTATTGAAAAAGAGTAATACATGTATTGTGGTAAGTTCGTATGTTTGATATTTTTTAATTTTTTATGATAAATATACATTTATATGTTTAATGATTGTAATGGTTGATTTATTTTAATATAATATTTCTAATCACTTTATACAATCAGGTTTCAACGTTACGATGCCTAAATAAATCTTTGCTTTATGAACATAATCTCCCGTATATGTGAATTGTTACTAAACTTAGATTTTATTTTGTTTTCTATAGATTGATTCTATATTACATCCAATTTAATTTCAGTCAATCCTTATTTTTTTATTTTTAATTTAAAATATTTTGTATTTAAGATATTTTTATAAAACCATAGTCAATATTGTTAAGAAACATTAATCTTGAAGAAGAGAAATTATTTGATATAATATTAGTTGAGTTTTTTTTTTTTAATTCCATAAGTGAGTTAAAAAATTAACACATCACTCACTCACATTTTCAATTAGGGTTTTTCTTTTTTTAATATCACTCACTTATTTTTTCAATTAGCATTTTTTAATATACTCTGAAGTTTAAAACGTATGTGTGTTACACTACTAATTTCAATTGCAAAATTTAAAAACTCTACTATAAATATATTTTATAATTTTTCCTTGAATAATATAAATTTATTTTTTCAATTAAGAATGCTCTAGAATATTTTTGTATTTTGATAGTGAAAAATATTTTAATCATGTGATTAATTGTGTGCGTTTTGTTGAATGATCAAAGCTTTGTTAGTTTTATAACCAATTATTATATTCTTTGAATCAATAATGTTATAGTTTATTTTCTGTTATTTATTTATATTCTTTAAGTATATGATTATTAATTTGTACTCTTATCATGAAAGCATCTATTTAATAATTATTTGTACTTTATGAGTGTATTTATTATAGATAAATACATGTATCATCTATGATATATACATATAAAAGTGTGAACTGTAAATAATAGAAAAAGTGATTTTTTAATTTGGTATATTCCTATTAATACATTACATGCCAATCATGCATGTCCAACGAGTTCTTCATTTCATAAAGAAAGAGAGACATACAATTAAACTCATTACTTATATAATAAAAATTTTGAAGTATGAGGATGTGAAATAAAATATGTTTATTTATATAATCATACAATTAAGATTAGAAATTAATTCAATTGATAATGTTAAATTATATATATATATATATAAATTAAACAAATGAATTAATTAATATTTCATATAGATTGTAAAAATATTAAATTAATCTTTTTATTACCCAATGAGTCAATGTATCATAGTTTATATGAAAATGATTTAAAAAAATAAAGGTGTTGGATGACAAATGATAACATGACCTTTAATTTTTTTTTTCTCTTAATGTGTAAAAAGTGCTCCACTTGGAATTTTGCCAACTTTACTATAAAAAAATTTATTTAAATTTTAACTAAATATTTAGAATACTCACAAACATATATATACTTTAGATTTTATAGCCTACCTTGAATAAGACATTCTATAATTAAGAAAATGTTTAATACATATCTATAATATATATAAAATGTGGTAATTTATTAAATTCTCTCTATTCATTTTTATTTAATATTTTTTAGTAAATTAAAATATTATCTACTTTTTATTTATTTTCTTATTAAAATAGTTTTCTTTGGTTAAGTTATTCATGCCCCAGTGAACGCAAGCAATATGGTTAGAAGGTTTAAATTAATTTTTCTACAAATGAATAATTTAGTGTTTATAATATATTACACCTATTAATATGATTTACACAATTAAATTAATTATAACTTTGTAGTAAATGTATAATAATATAGTAGCAAATTATTGATGATTTTGTTATAAATTAATGATAATTTAGACAAAATCAATAATAACTTTATACTAAATTAATGATAACTGTATAGTAAATTATGAATAACTTAATAGTAAAATAATAATAACTTAATAGTGTATGATAACATAATAATAAATACATAATAACATAGTAAGAAATAACAAATAACTTAACAATAAATCATTTATACATAATTGTAAATGTATAACATATATTAGTAAATTAAGGATAACTTAATAAAAAATAAGTGATAACTTAGTAGTTAATTATTGATAGCTTAGTAATAAATCAATGATAACTTAATAGTAAATAAGATTCAATTTAATACTCCTTCCATCTCAATAAAATTGTCACATTTTTATTTTTGTTGGTCAATTTTTTTCAATTTTAATTACCTATTATTTTTATTTATTATTGATAAAAATATGAAAAAAATATTTTAAAAACTTTAAAGGAAGGGGTTTCTAAATTTATATTTTGTAAAATTTAATTTATTAAAATATTTAAAATAATAGATGTCAAAGTTAAAAAAATTTAACAAAAACAAATCAATTGTGACAATTTAATTGGGACAAATAAAGGGAGTAGTAATTAATTGACAAATTTAGTAATAAATCATAAATAGTTTAGTAATAAATCACTAATAATTTAATAGTAAATAATTTATAACTAAGTAGTAATTAATAATTGAAAATTAAAAGTAAATCAATATAACTTAATAGTAATTATTAGTAAATTAATAGTTAATTAATAATAATTTAGTATAATAAATAAGAGATATAACTTAATAGTATATCAATTATAATTTAATAGTAAATTAGTAATAATATAATAGTCAAAGCATAATAACTAATAATAATCAATTATAACACTAATTGTACAATGCATAATAACACAGTTGTAAAATTATATAACTTCAATAAAAAAGATAACTTAATAGTTAATCATTGGATAATTTAGTAGTAAATCAATGAAAATTTAGTAAGTAAATTAGTGATAGCATCATAGTAAATTTATTTTAGTTTAATTGTAATTAAATTTATAATTTTAATAGTAAATCATAAATAACTAACAGATATCAATGATAATTTAATAGCAAATCACTAGAACTCAGTAAATAAATCTGCGATGATAACCAAAGTGAAATGCATAACAGCATAGTAATAAATCACTATATTTAGTAGTAAATTATGATAATTAGTATGTACATCACGTAATAATATAATAGTAAACATTGATAATTTAGTTTTAATTCATTGATAATTTATTTATAAATTAATGATAATTTAGTTATAAATTACTTAATTATTAATAACTTTACAGTAAATCAATAATAACATTATAATAAATTATTAATACCTTAATAGTAAATTATCAATAACTTAGTAACAAATCATTTATAACTTAGTAATAAATCATTTATAACTTAGTGATAAATCATGATAATTTAGTAGTAAATCAGTAATGAGGTAGTAGTAAGTGAGTAGTAACTTATTTGTTAATTAGTGATAACATTTCTTTTATAATTAAAGTTATTAATGATTGAACCTTGGTTACTAGAAAGAGAAAAGGATTAGGATAAACCTACCATGAACTTTTTCATTAAAAAAATTTAGTGAAAAATTATAAATTTGAACAAAACAAGAATGTTATATTATATAAAAAGAAAATTATCTCATATATTGTAATTAATTGATAAAATTAATAGTATATCATAAATAACTTAGTAGTAATTCAATGATAATTTATAGTAAATAATTGATAACTTAATAGCTAACTGTTAAAAACTTAGTAATAAATCAATGGTAATTAGTAAATGCATAATAATATAATAGTAAATCACTAAATTAGCAATAAATCACTAATAACATAATAATAAGTCACTTATAACTTAGTTATATATCAATAATAATTTTATAGTAAATCATCGATACTTTATAGTAAATTAGTTACAATTTTATAATAAATTATTAATAACTTAATATTAATCATTTATAACTTAGTAGTAAATCATTATAACTTAATAGTAAATCATTAATAATTTAATAATAAATCACTGATAACATAGTAATAAATTAATAATAACTTAATTATCATCGATGATAAGTTTTTTATATTTAAAGTTTTAGGGATTGAACTCCAGTTACTAGCAAGAGTGAAGTAAAACTTAGTAATAAATCAATTATAATAATAAATCAGAGTTAACTTAGTCGTAATTTATTGATAATTAAATGCTAAATCACTTATAATTTAGTTATAAATTAGTGATAATAATAAATCAATGATAACTTATTAGTAAATCAATTTTAGCTTAATAATAAAGTCTGGATAACTTAATAGTAAATTATTCATATTTTGATAATAAATTAATGATATAACTTAGCAGCAAATCATCAATAACATATAGTAATAAATCATTACTAACTTAGTATTTTTTTTTTGGTTAAATATTGATATAGAGCTGTATTTTTTAATATGTCTAACATATTTAATTCATTTAAAAATTTTATTAATTGCCATTTAATACTAAGGTATTGAGTTACAATATTTGTGGATATTGTACACATATATAAATAATTAAAATAATATTCATGTACCAATTACTATAACAACATATTTTTATTTAAAAAAATTAAATTTTGAAGTGAAAATTTGCCATAACTTTATCTATATTTGCATGTCATTGATTGTCTATTTGATAATATGTTAATAGTAACTAGATTAATGCTATATCTTTACTAAAATAAATTGTTGTGTTTTATGGTATCATTTATAACATTGATAGCAATCATACAAAAAAAATTTGTCATCAAAAATATTTTAAAATGAAAGAGAAAATAATGAGTCTAAATTTATTGAAAAACACCATAGAAAAATTACCTATTAGTTATTTTCTCAAGTACATAATATTTTAAATTAAAGTATATGATCTAATAATCTTAACAATAGTATGAATTCTATAAATTATAATTTTATAACAATATCCTTTACATAATAAATTTTTTGTATGACTTATACTTGATATATAATTAAGTGTTCATCGAAATTATTCCATTTTAATTAAAAAATAGTTCAAATATTAAAAATATATTCACTATCAATTTTAAAGTCTAAGATTTAAAACGTAATTTACCTTCAAAATATATCTTTTGATATTTGCCTAAAATAGATCATATCTTATTAATTTTCAAATTATGATATTTCATTATTTAACAAACAATAATAATATTAAACCAAAGTTAATTGAAAAAAGTATTTGAACATTTAAGAACAACATAAAGAGCTATTTGATTAGGATAAGGTATACCTTTAAGTAAAATTTTATTTAAACTCTTAGTATAACATATTTTAGTAAGTTATGTATATTTAATTGCTTTTTAAGAAATCAATATTTGACACTAAAAGTAGTTTTAGTCAATATCTCATATAAATACATAAATAAACATCATTGATTATTACATCGAGATACTAATAGTTTTTTATTACTTCATATCCCTTTTTTAGAATATGTTTACAAATTAATATTTTTAATTAGTAAAATTCATGTAAGTATGCATTTTTTACTATAAAATGAAATTACAAAATTATTTATATTACATAAATAAGTACATGTTAAAAATAGAAGTTAATAATGAAAAAAAAATTATATATTTACTTTATTTCAAGTAACAAAAACTTTATAACAATTTGGTTTCAAATCAAAATAACAAATTTAAAATTTCAATAGTAAATAGATGAAACGTAATAGTTTGAATGAGTTCGGCAATGATCAATTGCCTAAAATATTTATAAAATTGAAGATAAAAATCTACCACTAAAAAAGCTTAAAAAAGCTCTAGAAAAAACATAAAATAGAGAAGAAGGAAAGTACAAAATCTGATTTGATTGTGATAGAAGACAATCTTTTATAATCGAAAAAATTTAAAAAAAGAAGAAAAATATTAAAAAAAATGAAGATGATGACTTAACACTAAAATACTTAAAAGAAAACTTCTAAAAAGATTCAAAACAAAGAAACATTAAATATTTATTTTTTATTGGAATTTTAATTTTAATTTTTTTTATATTTATTTTTTTAACTTAAATTTACATTTTTAATTTAATTTAATATGATGATAATTATTTCAATTTTATTATTATAAAATATCAAAATTATTATATTATATTATATTATAATTATAATTTGGTTAACAATGAATAAAACTAGTATATGTCAAAATCTAAACTCAAACTTATAAGATACTTTTTGTGAGACAAAATCGTGTGGTTTTTATGATGTAGCACTTAGCTTCCATCCGACTGGTGACCTCTTTAATATTATTTGTAGAGATCCGTACCTAATTTGTGAGATATTATCCACTTTAATCTAAATGTTTCATAATTTTATCTCACAAAAAATATCTCATAAGTTTTTATTTAAATTTCAACTTATATATCATAATAGATTTTTAAAATCTCTCAATGTGAGATTGGGTTGTCACGTATGTACCTTTGCTTTTTATTAATCTAATGACTAAGTAGAAATTAGCTGTCATGAAAAAATATGAAACTCTTCTTAGACCAGATCATCATAACATAAATTTATGAACGATATCTATAAGTCTGCCATTTTGAAACAAAGATTGATTACAAAGGATACATAATGTCAAGAAAGGCTTTTTTCCATTTGGCATTGATAATTTGCTTCAATGGTTAGTTAAGTTGATTAAATAAAGAAATCACCAACTGAACTCAATGCTCAAAGAGTATACATGTCCGTAAGAGTTACTTTGAGTCTTCCACAATTCTTAAACAGTTCTCGCGCATTAGATCAGAGATCAATTCAAAGCAAGCCCCATTCATTTTTGGATAACTGAAGTGTTCAAAAGAACTGGAATGTTTCAGTCTAGCATGGTTTATTAATTGAACTTGCAAGAAATTAATAATGTTTTGAATGTGATAAGCATAGATGTCATATGATTGAGTATCAAGGAACATGTTAAAATAAACCTGGTCAACTGAGAACAAAAACTATTCATAGAATCTGCCTTGCTGGTTATTAAAATTTCCTTTTGGTACTTTCATTTCTTTTCATTACTACTAATTCAGTCTTACAATCTATTTGAATTAATTGAGGCCAGTTGAAGTTTGCTAACCCTTGCAAATGGTGACAATGGTGAAGTGGGAAAAGAAGAAGAAACAAAAAAAAAAAACCCATAATATTGGTTTTAGTACATTTTTCTTTTTCTGAATAAAGAATCAAGCATATTAGTTTTATCAGAGCTACTCAACAGAAGTGATTGATTGAATCGTCAAAAATTTGTAGCGTAAATTGCAGTTAAGTGCAATGGACTAGTTACATGTATCATCTGCCTCATCTGCAATGCCAGCATGTTTAATTTAAATACTATGAAAATTAAGAAAGAAGTTTCTGTAAGGGAAACTGTCAACTTCAATTGAATTGCAAGTTAAATTGGATGAAGTGCTGGCAGCCTGCAGTAACTATCAATTTATGCTAAAGTCAACGGAGTAGCTCAGTTAATTCAACACCCAAGTTCAGAAACAAGGAAAACATTTGGAATGCACAAGAAGACCACTTCCACGTCAAAATGTAGTGATGTAAGCATTGGAAATGGGGATTCAAAATTGATATACTTGCATGGTGGCTGAAGAATAATTCATCCTCAAATTTTATTGAGAAACAAAAACCAAGTCGCTGCTGACTTGGTAAGTCCATAAGAAACAGGTAAATACTTGTTCAAAGACTCAAACCTATAAATAGGCATGCTTTCAAGAGCGATTACTCATCCTACCCAAGCAAGAAACTAAGAAATCAAGCCTGAAACCAGCCTAGCTACAATGAAAGGTGTTCATTTCCTTGTAGCTTTTCTCTTCTTGGCTCTGGCTTCCTCATTTGCCTCTGCCTCTGACCCCAGCCCTCTTCAGGACTTTTGTGTAGCTCTCAATGACACAAAGAATGCTGGTATGTTTTCCCTTAATTTCTCTATTTTGATTTGTATATATAAGTTGGGTGCATAGATATAGATGCCTGAACTAAGACATTCAGCAACGATGCAGTGTTTCTATATTCTCCAGAAACATACTTAACTACAGAGAATCTTTTCTTTCTGCATGGCATGGTATCAACTAATATTTTTTTCTTTCATGCAGTATTTGTAAATGGGAAGTTCTGCAAGGACCCAAAGCTGGCCAAAGCAGAAGACTTCTTCTTTTCAGGGCTGAACATGCCGGGAAACACATCAAATCAACTGGGATCAAAAGTCACTCCTGTTAATGTGGAACAAGTTGCAGGACTCAACACTCTTGGCATATCTTTGGCAAGAATTGACTTTGCACCTTATGGTGGGCTAAACCCCCCTCACACTCATCCCCGTGCCACGGAGATCCTGGTTGTCCTAGAAGGCACACTCTATGTCGGCTTTGTTACATCCAACCCAGATAACCGTCTCATCACCAAAGTCTTATACCCAGGAGATGTTTTTGTTTTTCCAGTTGGTCTCATTCATTTCCAATTCAATATAGGGAACACTAATGCCATTGCCTTTGCTGGTCTCAGCAGCCAAAATCCAGGAGTTATCACCATTGCAAATGCAGTCTTTGGTTCAAACCCACCAATCAATCCTGATGTTCTTGCCAAAGCCTTCCAGCTGGACAAGAATGTGGTGAAATATCTTCAGTCAAAATTCTGGTGGGATAACAATTAGACCAATTTTCAACGTCCATGGAACAGTTACTTATTTGAACAATTTTTGACATGTTTCCATCATTTATTTAGTAATTATTGTTGAAGTAAAATAAAATAAAAAATAAAAATGTTACTTATGTATCTCTGCTGATGTAATCCTCCAATTGTTTGTTGATTTTGGATATATTAAGTTATTACAGTTTGCTCCAAATTAGGAGCTAATGTCAACCTTTATCTAGATCTCATTGAAAGCACCCTTTCTGAGAATACTTTAATTTAGATCTTGGAAAGTTCCAAACTTAATTGCCAGAATCCAGAACACACTGAATTTGTTAATAAGAAGCCAAAGATCCAGTGCCGCTGGGAAGATTTAGAGAGACATCTGATCATAGTTTCAGAAAGTTGAAAACTGAAAAATCCCCAACCAAAAGATTACAAATAATGCATGGAATATTGTTAAAGAGTCAATCAACTGATCTTCATAGGGACCTGAAAACATTCTGGACCTTGACCTTTCTGTGAGTCTCATGGCATTGCTGCAGCAAGTATTTTGTCATTAACCATCTACCCAGCTTCAAGTTCAGGGCCTTTCTTGAGGGCAGTTACTACTGATATTGTCACCAAATAACTATTGCAAAATGATAAGCAACCATTTCAATAACAAACAGCAATCGTTAACAAATGACTCTTTTTTTTTATTTGACAGTTGACACAACCTTTCCTGTATACATGGTTTCAGTAGATTTATACTTGGCAACCGACAGAACCTTCCGCAAACTTTTATGATACATTCTGCACTGAACAGTCTCGAAGTCTGATCGAAAAGTTCTATCCATCATGATAATGACTGAAAAAAAAAATTACTGTCATGAACAAGTGAGCATTATGTCTTTGAATTTAAGAATAATGCCCTTTTTTTTACTCAAATATATATATATATATATAGGAAATCCATTTTGAATTATATTTTACTAGTAAAATAGTAATATAAATTTGACTAATAAGAACCTGTGTAAAATAGAAACTGCCATAACTGACTGAAAATTTATTTCATAGGATATCTAACACATAAAAAGATAAAAATCAAATTTGTATAAAACAATTACTAGTAATCATTCCTTAAAACAAAAGCTATGATAAGTCTAAGAATAATGGAAGACTACACAGCATGATTTGGGTTATTAAAATAGAAATTTTGGAATATTGTCGGCTATGGACATTAGTGTTGGATGTTGCAATTTGTTCAAGCATTATGTTTTTTTTATTCAAGGTTCAATGTCGTCATCACCTACCAATATTTAACCAACTGCTCCATCTTTATTTTCTCTTGATTAATACATACAAGTTAGCCGCTAGCTCTATTGCCACATCTTTGAAACATTTTCTTGCCTACTTAGTTCATTAACTTATAGGATGTCCCAGACTTGACGCCTAAATGATTAAAGGACTAATATTTGTATGATTATTGAAATGTTCATCTAGTTATGTGGGAAGAACCATTACTGAGCCAACTGCTATTTTCAACTAAACTGTATGCCATCCAGGAGGGGAAAAAACTGTAGGCTTTGAATTTTCTCAACAGTTGCATATACTTTGCTTCTAGCAACAAGTTCTACATGGATCAAGTGACCAATTTTCAACAAATTTAAACCCATTCCTTTAGTTTCAAAGCAAGACGAGCAAACGTTCTAAATGCTTCTACTATTTCAGTAAACAGTTATTACTTAAAACTTGAATGGCAGGAATATTTCCTCTGCTGACTTGCTTATTCAAATTTGAACAAAATAAATCCAAGGAATGATAGAAGTATCAAAGATGAAGCTTTGTTTGTCCTGATGTAGAGAATTTTATTTACTAATTGAAAGTTGCTGATAAGCCTCTAGTACGAGTTATTTATCAGAATTGGGGCCTAAATTCTTGGGTCTTCTGTCATTGGTTCTTGCTTTCCTGTTGTAGTCTTCATTTGACTATTTTGATGGTCTTTCTCTTGTTGGTTTCATTTTTGTTTTTTGGGATTAACTTGTTCCCGTTTGTCTTCTTCACCTACTGCTTTCCATTGGAGCGGGCCTTTCATGCTAGTTTTGGACAAAAGAAATCCCAATTACCCCAATCAGAATCCATAATGGAAGAATTTCATGAAAAATAAATGTCTGGATAAAATAAGTCACATATACCTCTAGCTGAAATATTCTTGGTGAACATAGCATAAAGACACAAAACAGGCATAAAATATTTTTAAAATGAAAAAGAAAAATTATGAGTCTAAATTTATTGAAAAACACCATAAAAAATTTACCTATTAGTTATTTTCTCAGGTACATAATATTTTAAATTAAAGTATATGATCTAATAATATTAACAATAGTAAGAATTCTATAAATTATAATTTTATAACAATATCGTTTAAATAATAAATTTTTTGTATGACTTATACTTGATATATAATTAAGTGTTCATCGAAATTATTTCATTTTAATTAAAAAAGAGTTCAAATATTAAAAATATATTCACTATCAATTTTAAAGTCTAAGATTTAGAATGTAGTTTACCTTCAAAATATATCTTTTGACATTTGTCTAAAATACATCACATCTTATTAATTTTCAAATTATGATATTTCATTATTTAACAAACAATAATAATATTGAACCAAAGTTAATTGAAAAAAATATTTGAATATTTAAAGAACAGCATAAAAAGCTATTCATCTATAAATAGTCCTTGTATGCCAAGTAAAATTCCTCATCCCCTCCTCGAGCAAATAGCAAATAAGTACTAGAA
Source organism: Durio zibethinus (assembly GCF_002303985.1). The sequence goes on from NW_019168004.1 coordinate 11,606,833, forward strand.
GTATAGAGCAAAGCGATCCGAAATGAAAGGAGTGAACCATTTCCTCGTAGTTTTTGCTTTCCTGGCTTTGGCTTCCACATTAGCCTCAGCCTCTGACCCTAGCTCTCTCATGGATTTCTGCGTAGCCCTCAATGGCCCCAAGAATGCCGGTATGCATTCAGTTCATGTTGTTGTTTATTATGCCAAAGCCTGGAGTAAAGGCATTCAGCTAAGAAGAAATGTTTTTCATCATACTAACCACACAATGAAAACTGTATTTATAGTAACTAACGTCATTTTCTTTTAATCCAGTATTTTGTAAATGGGAAGTTCTGCAAGGACCCAAAGCTTGCCACAGCAGATGACTTCTTCTTTTCAGGGCTTGATAAAGCAGGAAACACATCAAATGCAGTGGGATCAAAAGTCACTCCTGTCAATGCTGACCAAATACCCGGACTTAACACACTTGGCATATCCCTGGTTCGAACTGATTATGCACCTTATGGTGGACTAAACCCTCCTCACTCTCACCCTCGTGGCACGGAGATCCTAGTTGTGATAAAGGGTGAACTTTATGTTGGCTTTGTGACATCCAACCCAGATAATCGTTTCTTCACCAAAGTCCTGAAGACAGGGGATGTGTTTGTTTTCCCAGTTGGTCTCATTCACTTCCAGTTAAATATAGGGAAAACTGATGCCATCGCTTTCGCTGGCCTCAGCAGCCAAAATCCTGGTGTTATCATTATTGCAAATGCAGTCTTTGACTCTAACCCACCTATCAATCCTGGTGTTCTTACCAAAGCCTTCAAACTGGAAAAGAAAGTGGCGGAATATCTTCAGACACAGTTCTGATTGAATAACATGAAGTTACCCCTTAGTTGCTTCGTTTGAAATGATTTTTCCATGTCCCCGTTACAGTTCATAATGCAGTGTGCAATTCTGTCTATTTTCATCATATTATTAAAGAGGATATACGGTAAAGTTAAATCATGAAAAGAATGGGACCATAAACAAACCAGGGTCTTGATTTGTCTGACTTTGTGTTGAAGTTAATTTGAACAAATTGAGATTCAACTGTTTATTGCAATCTATATTATCAAAAAATCTTTTACAAAGAGGAGCAATCAATTAGTATTTTTGTTAGGCTGTCAACAATGTTGTCAATGGTTCAAACAATTACTTTGTATTTTGTTATGGAAAATTGGATATAATAGTTATGTTTATTAGTCAAATAATGACGGGAATGTAACTAAAGAATCATACTCGTTGGCCTTGTACTGTTGTTGATGGTGATATTAAAACTTACTATGATTAAGTCTAGTGAGAATATTCTTGTCGAAAAATATGCTTTATGATTAAATTTTTCCGATAAAAGCATTCTCATTGAATACTCTTGCAAGCTGCAATTTAGGGTTTATAAAGTTTGAAGTCGTTTTCACTCAACAATTCTTTAATTAACTACTTTTTTTTTTTTGCTTGCACAATTTGATTCCCCTTGTGTCCTTTTTTTCCTTTTGGGTTCTTCTTCTTGTTTATTGCATTTGGTTTGACATTTCGTTAATGTCAGTATGTGATAAGAAACTTAATTTATGCCCTGTGATGGTCATGTTAGTCGAAAATTGTCTTTCCTAAGTTAACTCGGCTACATACATGATTCTTCTCTTGTCACACATAGAAAAAAAAAATTCTTAGTATACAAATTTGATCCTATAATATTAAAATTCATTTTAATTACCATACTACCATATAATTTTGTTTCTAGAATACTCCCGTCCAAACCTGTCTGCTTTAGGACATAAAAAAAAAATTGCATTTTATTGAGGAAAATTTTGAATTTTCATTGTTAATGTCGTCATTTGATTTATTATCATTTCATTATCTCCAAAAACGCAAAAAAAAAAAAAAAAAATAATTACATATAAACAAATATAGGACTTTATATATGTTAAATTTCCATGATTTTAACAGGGTGTTTGTTTTGTTTAGGTTTAAAAATAAAAGAAATTATCAAATAAACTAATAGTAAAGTTTTTTAATTTTATAAGCAAAATTAAAATAATAACACGTCTTTTAGCATATATTTAAAATATAAAAAAGTTAATTTAAAAAAATGAGATGTATATTATCATTTTAATTTTATTTGTGAAGTTAAAAGGTGTGTTCTTTTTTTTCATTTATTTACATTCTCTCCATGCCTTTTCCTTCTTTACTATTTTATCTTCCAATCTGCAAGCTTGCAACATTAATGAGTTATTCAAAGTTCTTTCCTTTAAGCTCCTGTTCCATTTTCTATTAGATTTTCAATCCCTTCTTTGATATTGAAAGTTATATATATGGGTTAAAACTTAAAAGTGATGAATTCAATAATGGGTATTAGCTTTTAATGGATAAAGTTAAGTGCTTTATCTGGAAAGTGTCATTTCAAGTATTGAACTTTGCTTCCCAAACTGGGTTCTGTTGTTTTTAACTTTATCCAATTCTTAAACTATGTTTGCAATGTTATGACACCCTTTTGTTTTATGTTATTTGGTATCTTTTCTTCTTTTTATTACTCTTTTTCAATGGGTTGCATGCTGTGCCTGGTTGCAAAAGCTTGGAAATATTATCAATTTCATTGAACGAGAGAGTGGAATAAGAAATATACACATTGGACTCTTAAAATGATGGGGATAGAAGAAGTTGGTTATGTAAAATGCTTTTCTCATAGAGGGCTGAGTGTACCTTTTTATGTTTTACAGTTTAGTGTGGGGGAATTATCTGATGGGGCTATGGTTCCTTAACTGGTCTTATTCATGTTATTCATGTTAAGAATAGAATACTGATTCTACAATAGTCCACAGCTATCAGCACCTGTAGCATGAATTCTTTCTTGGACTTCTCTTCTCGTAGCGGGCTGGGTCTAAAGCAGAAAAACTTACAAAACCAAGGATTCATACAAGTGAACTTAAAATGGTGATATTTTATTTTACTCTTATATGTTACGGTATTGTGACAGTGATATTTACCGTTGATTTGAATCATCTTGGCTTGCTTCCTTTTCATTCCTGTAGACATGTTAGGTACTTTCTGTTTCTCCTTCCTTATAGTATACAAATTCTTTGAAATTGCTGCATATTTTTCCTTTGTTGCTTCAGTCAATCGATGAGCATCGAGGAGGAAATGGAGGTTGCTAGACTGTAATTTCTATCCCAAATGTTCCGGGCTGCAGAGTTCCTTGTCATGCATCTCTCCTTCACAATTGCAAAATCATTGTTATGCAACTTTGAAAGTTAATTCTTTTCTTCAACCGTAAAAAAGGAATATACTTATAGGATTTTCGTTATTCTTTTCCAATGTGGGAAGGGAAAGTTAATTTTGTGCCTGTTTATTTTTAGCTATATTCTTTTCCTCTTCATGGTTCAAGAACTTGAAAGGCTCATTGTTTTGCCTTCATATTTTCATAACATCCTCTCTATCCCCTTACAGTTCCCACTCAACCTCTCTTTTCAATCTCCAAATAAGTGTATTTCTTAATTTCTTTGTTTGTTTGGAATGGATATCAAACATTTCCTTCATTAACACTAATTGTTCTATGATGAATACCAAAATCATGAGGCATGTTGTGATAGATGCAATCGGCGAATTGATGGTTAGGCCTCTACTTGTGAACATTGCAAGTTTAGATTACATCCATCTTATGCTAAGCAATAATTGTCTCAAAACATTTCACATCTTTTTCACTCCCAAAACCAACTTTCTCTATACTATCCTAAGTTTGATAGTAAGAGTTTCATTTGTGATAAATGTTTTACTCTTTCATTGTAGTTTCAACCTTGATCTCTTATGTGTTTCTTCAACTAATGGTGAAAACCTTAATAGACCAAAAGCTTTAAAGGCTTAGGCGAAACAATTAAGCTTTTCTACCACATGCATTCCTAGACCTTCTTCAACGATAGCATGGTAATGGGGGAGTATTAGTATTGCTACAAAAAGCCTCTATTAAGATTGTCCTATGGTTGTCATTAATGTCTTGTTAAGTCCTTTGTACATCAATCATGCTTGATTAAGATACCAAACAAAATCTTATAACATCCTTTACATCCCTCACACTTTCTTTGGATATATCATAGCTACAATTTCAATAGCAATTGCAGTGCCTTTAACTTAGAATTTGGCTATAGTGAAAACATTTACATTTGTCATGAGTGCAATTTTCATCTTCATGTTCTTTACGCTAAACTCAAACCTTCCTTAAAATATACGTGACACAAGCACGATCTTACTTATTTACAAAGCACATCTAAAACAATTAAATTCAAACGCAACAAATGTTCATTTTTTTTGCCAAGCATGTTGAAGGGAGCATTTTTAACTGTTGTGTGGAATGTAATTTCAACATTCATTTCGACTGTTTAATACCTTTTACTTTTACAAATAAATATCACAAACATTCACTCACAGCTATGAAACCATTTTGAGAAGATGATTGCGAAAAATATTATTGTGATATTTGTGAGGAAAAACAAAATCCAAATTATCATGTTTATTGTTGTAATGAATGTTCATTTATTGGTCATATTGAATGCATACTTGATAAAGTAAGCATACCAATTTACACTCTTTCAAGGTAATATAACTAAATGATATACTAAATGTTTGCGTATGAAGGAAAAAAATTGAACTAAAAAATGTAACCTTTGATCTTCTCAGTCAGTGGATGTAAAATTTGAATACGGACCACACTTTGGCTTAGAGCATGAAAGAACATAACAAGGAAATGCAACATCTTAAACCCATGCTCAGGTAAGTGAATCAACGTAAGAAGCAATCAATAGGAGTAATATCATATAATTTTTAGGTGAATTACATTAGTTGTGTTTGTTTTGCTTTGTCTAAAAATTGAATATTTTAATCATCAACATCCATTAAACTTCAAACGATGATTAGAAAATATGAAAATCTTCTCTATTACAAGGCATGCTAGTGGGAAATTTTAGCTGAAGCTACTTATGTTTATGAAATATGCAAATATTACTTGCACAAAACATGCACTGAGTTGCCTTTTGAGTTGCTACACCCTCTCCATACCCAACATGTTTTCACCTAGGTAAAATAATTCAGCATTTAAGTGACAAGCATCCCTTGATCTTATTCAACTATAGGAAGGAGACGAAATATGAGTATTGTTAAAATTGGTGTGAAAAGCCTCTGTCAAGAATGCATTATGGCTATTATAAATGCAATGTCAAAGTCCTTATTCCATGAGTCATGCCTAAGTAAAATTCTTTCCATCTATTACACCCTCTTTAAATACATAATGGTCTCATGTTTGTCATAACGATTTTTCATCCGAGGGGACTCAATCGCTATCACTTGGTGAAAATTTTTCGAAGTCGCCACCAATCTTATTATAGGGTGTGATTGGCCATCCAAAATATCATCTTTTAGTAAAAAATTTTAAAATTAATTAAAACTTACTAAAAGAAGTTTAGGTCTGTGAAATCAAGACTAGGTTCAGGAGTTCAGTTATGAGTGAGGAAGGTATTAGCACCATCATGTCATCCGTTCGAAGAACAATACCATTTAAACATGCGTAATCCTATAATTTTGATAACGGGGTTTTTTTTTTATTTAAGTTTAATTTCTTAAATTTATTTTAAAACATTTTTCTCTATTAGGAAATTAACATTATTATTATTTCATATTCTATAAATTCTCCAACGCTTTGGTGGAATTTATAGGAAATCATTATTTAGAAAATATTTCAGAAAATTGACCATTCATAAAATTCTCGAAACTTCATCATAAGATATTTTAATTATTTGTTTTAAAAAAAATTTTAGCAACATCCCGACTCTTCGGTGAATTTTCAAAATTTATTAAACAAATTTTAAGATTATCCTGACTCTTCGGTCAAATCCTAAAAATTTTAAACAAGTTTTAAGATTATCTCAATTTTGGCAAGATCCTAAATAAAATCATTTTTTTATAGTTAAAGAAATTAATTAATTAATCTTTATTATGATTATTTTTAAAAATTTTATTATTTATTGTTTAATTATATTTTTTTGTAAAAAAAAATTTAGATTATCCCGACTTATCGACGAAATCTAAATATTAATATATTGTTTAAAGAAAATCGAACTCTTTCGATTTTCTATATTTTTTTAAAAAAAATTCAAGATATCAATTACTATTAATTTCATTCTTTATTATTTTTTATTATTGTTTTACATTGTTTAAATCAATCTTTGTTTTAGTAAAAATAATTTTGGATTATATCAACTCTATGGTGAAATCCGAAAAATTATTTTTACTTACAATAATTAAAGAGAACTAAACTCTTTTAGCTTTCTCTAACAATTACATTTAAAAGATTCATTTAAACAATTTATTCTTTTATTTATCATTTTTTATAATTTTTAATATTATAGCAAAAATTATTTTTTTTAAATTATCCCAACACTTTGGTGAAATTTAAATAATATTTTTGCTTGTAATAAAATTTTATTTTCCTTAAATACTTATTATTATTTGCATATTATATTTTTTAGGTCTTTATTTTATTTTAGTTTTATTTTTTTCTGTTTATTTATTTGTTTCCAAAAAATTATTACTAGTAATAATATAAAATAACAATAATAATAATAATAACATCACAAAAAAAATAATATAAAAATCAACAAAAAAAATCAAAATCAAAATCAAAACAGAAAATAAAAAAAAGAAAAGAAAAACCTGCGAAACAAGTCGAGTTGGCTTGCAGGTCGACGCGTGGATCCTACGCGGGTCGGGTTCAGTCCAGATGCCGAAAATGACATTGTTTTAGGGAGCCTATAAAAAGCGTGTTTTAGCTTTTTTTATTTTTTCTTTCCCCTCTCTCTCTCTACCCCAGAGCGTCTCGTTCTAAAATCCCAGCACCTCTTGCCAACTACCGTAAAACCTAGTTTCTGGTCGTTCGCCACCGTGCACCAATGGCCGAAAACTTCAACCGGTGCCAAAAAATTCAAAAATTTCTAGATTCTGACGACAAACCCAGATTTCGATTGTCAAAAAATTTAAATTTTCTCAGATTCCGGTGACCCAAAAAATTTTAAAAACTTCCCCAATGATCCTTTTCACTTTTTAAACACATTTTTAAGCCCAAATTTTTCAAAAATCATCTACAACTTTCTAGATCGAGAATTTCATTCTCGAAAAAAAAAGAAAATTTTTTTGTGTTTGCTATTGTTTTTTTTTTATTACGTATGTTCCCCCTTTTTTTTTCTATTCAGTCTTCTTGTAGAACTTAGCTCTATTTATAGAGCTTCTGGGATTTTAAATCTCAGATCTCCTTGGATATTTTTTTGTGAAAATTTTGGAAGTTTGTTCGGTGACTTTTGGTCATCGAATTTTATGCTGCCAAGTTAAGCAGTATTAGGGAGAAATTTGGATCACACTGGCAACTTGATTTTGGCTGCCAAAGTTGAAATCAAAGATTTTTTTTTTACTTTTTTTCCTTTTATTTTAAAGATTAATAATAATAATAATAATAATAATATAAAAGAAGAACAAAATTGTTGCCTACAATGCTTAATGGCGATTGCAATGCCTTTACCCTTAAATTATGCTATCATGAAACATCTATTGTTGTCATATCATAAATGCAAGTTTCAACTTCATGTTTTTTGCGTTGTACTCAAACTAACCATAAAACATGAGTGCTATAAGCATAATCTTACTTATTTTCACAGTACATCTAAAGAAAATTGGTTAAAATATAATAAGTGTTCATATTTTTTTGCTAGAAATATGGAAGGGAATGTGTTCTACCATTGTGTGCAACATTCATTTTGACGGTGTAATACCATATACTTTTATACATAAATATCACAGACATCCTCTAACAATTATGAATTGATTTCAAGAAGATTATAGTGAAGCATATTATTATGATATTTACGAGGAATAAAAAAATTCAAAACATCAAATTTATTGTTGTAAAGAATGCACATATGTTGCTCATGTTGAATGCATACTTCATAAGGTAAGCACACTACTACTCAAATTTTAAACACCTTTTATTGAAAAACTTTTATTTTAGTAATTTCTAAAGTGAGTTATCAATCACATTGAAAAAATTAAATAATTTAAATTTTTTTAATAGGTTGAAAATTTCAATTTCAATTTAATTTTTAATGATTTATCAAACATGTACCTTGGCATAAAAAGTTCTACCCTCAATTCTCTAGTGCATTGATATAAAATTGGACTACGAATTACACTACGAGCATAAAGAAACACAATCAAGTGGTGTAGCATTTCAAGCTTCTAGGCTTAGTGAGACTGAGAGACAGAGTTACTTTATTTCATCCATCCTATGAATAAGCTAGTCTTTGGGAATTTTATGCCCACTTACAAAAATATAAGGTGGGTGTCATGTATGCCGTTCAAAAACCTCAGGTCCAACCTATTCTTGCTTTCAATGCCGATTTTATCTTCATGAACCTTATCTTGGAAAAATATCATAAGAGATTAATCTCTTGTTCCACGCACTCCACACCCTAACTCTACACCCCTATATCTTAGGGAAATTATTATTGATAGTTAATGTCTTATTTGTAAATCCTTAATCGTTGAAAAGTGTTGCTATAGTTGTTTGCAATGCAATATCTACCTTCATTTCTCATGTGCTAATTTCTTAAGGTGTCTTCAAGATCAAAGTCCCATTCTCACAATCTTTACCTTTTTTAAATGGATAAACTTGTATTCTTCTATGTAAGTAAAATTTTATTTCTTCGTCTTTTCTATAACAAAAGATATAAGTTTTTAAGAGAAAAGTCTATGTACTACTGAACTAAGTGTGATATGAATTTTCATTTATAATTTGTCAATACTTCATATAAAATTAATTTAAGGTGTCACAGTTATCCTATCATTCTTAAAGATCATTTTGTGGATGATGATTTGGGAAAGTATTATTACAACGAATGTGAAGAAAAAAGAGATGTAAGAGAAGATATCTATTATTGTAAAAAATTATCATGGACTATTTGTTACTCACATATAATATACGATTAAATATGGTATGTTAACTTGTCGCTTGAAAATTTATCATGCATTTAATTGGTACATGCAGATATTGATAATGCACTATTTTGGTGCATGCAAATCAATGTTCTAGCAACTTTCGATGCAGAGTTTGATTCACATGCACCAAAGTAGTCACTTATTTGTTATGTATTTTTGTTAAACATAAATTTATTGAATAATTTACAGCCTATTTAAGCTTATTATTAAAAGATTTTAGAAGTGCATGTGTTTTTAGACTAATTGTATAGTACTTTAGATATGAATGTTATTAGGAAGAAGAAAATGTAGCAGCGACAAACGCTAAGAATGATAGTTAGGGATCTATTCGAATTATGCAGCTACTTTTTAAAGCAATTAATAGCATAATATCAAGAGCAAAAAAGCTGGATATCTTTTTGCCAATGAGAAGAAGGTGACAAAAACAAAGGCAAAATGCTCAGGAAGACAAAAACAAAGGTTAAATGTTCAATTTATCATTTAAGTGTTTTCTTAATTAAGGTTATCATTTTTAATTTGGTTTAATTTAAAATTAAATATTTTCGAATATGTTTAAATAAAGACTTCGTAACGAGAGTGTTGTACATGCACCTTTAAGTCCAACATTAACCATTAAGTTTTTTATTAGTGAAATACTAATTTTTTCACAATTTTTAGCAAAAAAAGAAAAAAACATACCTAAATATTAAAAAAAAAAACCCAAAATGAAATCAAATTAGCTCTTCAAGCATTTCTTTAATAGTAGTCTACTTTGGTAGTTGTTTTTCTTCTAAACTCACAGTTTTGCTTGTTAAGCTAAAAAGGCCCAATCCAATCAAGCCAATGGAAACATAATCAAACAATCAATCAATCACATAAGAGACAATAATTTAACGTAGTTCGATCCAATCGACTTACGTCCACAGATGAGAAATAAGATCTACTAGTTGTAGAGAATTACAAATATACAAATCATATCAATCTCATTCAACAATCAATACTCATAGGCTCTCAATCTCTTATAGCCCTACGAATTATTCTCAACCTAAATAAACACAAATTCATGTGCACCCTTTCAACAAAAACAAACACATGCCCATATGTACTCATTCATCATATCTATGTGGACCCTCTCAGTTTCTTCTAGTCCACTCACATGCACTATACAAATATACACACCTATAAGATGTAAATCTCCAGTACTCCTATTAGATATCTATCCCACAAAACTTTATAAATTTTTTACATCTTTTTCTTATACCTAACATTGCAGAGACTTCACATAGTTATAACCATTCAAACTTACCTATTAAGAATCTCTTTCCTCTTAGAATTTTTCTTCTGCAAGTCAAATTTGCCTTTTAAAAATCTTTTTTCTCTTGGAATTCTTTTTCTACAAGTCTTTTTGTTCATCAAGCAATATCTAACCAATCTCAAGCAAATTTATTATGGGATTTGAATTGCTATTCCTAACATTGGTAGCATCCTAATTATATTATTAAGATAACAAAAGTGAACATAGACAAAAAAAAGTAAAAGTTTTGGTCATAAAGGTTTCTTGTAATTGGCAGTCAAAACCTAGCAAATTCAAAGAATTAAGAAACTAAACAACAATCCTAGCAAATCTAGATAAAAAATATGGAGTCACAAACACATAATTGTCTAGTCGTAAGTACAAATAGCAATTGCCCATAAGCAAATAACACAAGAAGAATCAAAGTAAGACAATCACAATAATATAAAAAAACAATCATACTTAGAAAGCATTCAAAGCAAAAAAAAAAAAAGAAAAAAACTGCCAAGTGAGTTTTTGTTGAGGGTTTGGAGCTTAGTTTTTTTGGGAGAGGTATTTACTTCTAGGTTTATATCAAGGAGGTGAAAAAGGAAATTTTCTATTATTTTTGGTTTGTTTCGACGGTGGAAAGAGGTGGAGATAGAGACGGCATTATTTGATTTTTGGTTTAGATCTAGGTGATCCTAGAGAGTTTTTGTAGAAATTAATCCAACTAAAAGATAGAGGAGACTAAAGAGAAAAAAAAATTATATATATTTTTTTGGTTTTTGGTATCAGTCATTGGCGATAGCAGGTGGTGCATGGCAACTGGCACAGTGGAGCCTAGTCGGTTTCTGGGTTAAAGCAACTGAAGTTCTTGATTTTTTTTAGGTTAAAGAGAAGTTAGAGAATTCTATTTTAGATAGAGAAAAAAAAATAAAAATGAGGTCTTAAAGAATTCCTTACCAATGATGAGTTTTGAATATTTTTGGATTTGATTGTTCTTAAAACTTTTTAAAAAACATTGATGAATTGTAATTTTTTAATTAAAAAAATAAAGTAAAAATAATATAAAATATCTCTTAGATGTTCAATAAAAAGAAATAGATATAATTTTGTAATGGCTAAAAAAAAGGAACGAAAAAATATCTAAAAAAAAGGATAATAGCATTTTCCTTTAAAGTTATGAAAGGCAAGGAAAATCTTATATTCCCCGTATAAAAGGTTAATGAATCTTGAACTATGGGTTTGAGAAAAAAAAGCAAAGTCATTAAAAGCAATATTTGCTTTCTTGATGAGTCCCCCTAATGGTTAACCGAAGGTTCTTTTATATATCAAACAAGAAGCATTGTATATATGCAGGTCTCCTTCACACATGCAAAATCATTGTTATGCAACTATTTATAATTGGATAGATTTTTATTCTTTTGTACCATTCTAATAATTAATATATATACCTACATATAATTTGCCATTTTTTATCCAATTCTAAATTCATTTTATTCCATTTCTAAAAGTTTTGTTGGAAAATAAGCATATATACATATATATATATAAAGGGTTTATTTTTAATGCATTGATAATGAATTAAATAATTCCTATGTATATATATAAATTCACGTGGACATATATCTTCTGTTAGGGGAAGAATTTACTAATCTAACCACTTTGATTTCTTCAATATTTATTGACCGATCTTTGACGTATAAAATATTAAAAATTGCACATTAATAAATTTTCTATAATGACTGGATTTTATGACTTGGTTAAGTCAATTGCGTGTTTTATAAAGACTCAATTTTGGACATTAATGTTGCATAACCCTACTGCAAACACTAATATTTTTACATGAGATGCCTTCCTATTGTTGCAACATGTATTATATCAAATAATTTACTCAAAGCAGTTGGTTTGAGACCTTCAACGTGGTTCCAAACTCATCATTCATTGACTCATGACAATTCTTCAATCAATTTTCTTCATTTTTTAACAAAGAAAACAGTTTTTTGGTTAAAAAATACTTCTTTTCCTCACTTCTTTTGGCATGCAATAATAATTAAACCAGTTTCTTTTCCCCATACTTGCCCATAGCTCTTCTTAGAACAAATTATGAATAAACCTGTGTAACTTAGAAACTGCAGGCACATTGGAATGGAGATTAATTTCATATTAGAAACCTAATATCAGTACCAAACTTGTCTTAAACAATTTCTGGTGACCATTTAAAACAAAGGGAGGTAATGGTCTTAGAAGTAGCAGTTTTATGTACCTTTACTTGCCACGGGAAAGATTTGTTGTGCTTTATCTGGATTGTTGGTGGCTTAATGTCTATATTGTCACCTACCAATCTTTTAACAACTCTTGTTTATTTTTCTTTGATCAAGTAGTGCAAGAAATCTGGCAATTTTCTTTTACCAATGTGCTTGACTGATTAGTTAAATGAACACAGACAGCACCAAGTTTCCTTTTAAAGTTCTCAGTGTAAGTCTGAGTAATGATATTCAATACTTCTGTTCAATTTAGAAGAGTTAAGTTCCAACAGATTCATCCCCAATTCTCAGACTATATTGCTTCTAGAATCTTTTCTAAACTACTCCGGTCATGCTAACTAAACGGTGGAAATGATCAAAGAAACGTTTCCACCAAAGCAGGATTAAGTAATCTTACAAAAAAGTCAATGCTTTCAATGTAATAAGCACTAATGTCATATCTTAAATATCTATGAACAAGTCCGAATAGACTTTTGAAACGGAGATTTTTCAGAGATAAAACAGAAGCTCCAAGCCCAACATAAATTTATTGTATTTGTGCTCCGTGAAGCATGCTATTTGGACATCAATTGATCATTAAGTTTTACATAAAATTTGTTGGCCCGTTGCACCAAAATAATAACGAATAAATTAACATGTATTACCTTAATTGAATTAGAGAGAAATAGGTCACCAAGAGAAACAACAAGTCTTTCCCTCATTATAAAATTAGTACTATATTATGAAATTAGCATGATAAGATGGAAACGCATATTCAATTTTAAGATCTTGAACTGTTAAATAACTAACAATATTCAACTTGGATGGTGAAAAGTCAGGAATATGATATATGTTTTTAGACTGAATCATGACTACTTCCAAGACCATTTTTCAGTAATTTAAGCATATAATAACTGCGTAGAATGAGAAAAATAAAGAAGGATAAACGAGTCGAATATTTTAAAATAATTCTTCTTGAAAAGTCTTTACCTGCTAGTTAAGGAAAATAGTGACCAGGTCATTGGTTTCCATCTATAAGTAGGTCTGTCTGTCATGCAAAGTTTCTCACTCTTCTCCAAAAGAATATTAAACAACGAGCTAATTTTGGAGTAAACATTGCTATTTTGCTTGTATATCATAATGACACGAGCAACGACTATTGTCAACTTTATTTTTGAGGTTAAATATAAAAATGGCATCTAAACTATACATTTTTTGTTACTTTTATATGTAAAAAATAAAATTTTTAATTTGATATTTTAATTTTTATTTCATCATCCATTTTCATACTTAAAATTAATGTCGTTAGTCAACTTGATTACGTAGCATGAATATTTAATATATAAAATGCTGACATATATTAAAAAGTTCAGTTAGCACTACATCATCAATTATCACACCAATGTTTAAAGAAATTTTTCTAAAAATTTCACAAGAAACTTTTACATTTTTGTGATTTTTTTTATTTTAGTAAAAGTTTTATTTTTAAAAAAATTTTTAGATTTTTTTAAGATTTTTTTTGGATGTTTTATTAAAATTTTGAGATTTTTTGAATTTCTTAAGTTTTAAAAAATTTTTAATTTTTATAATTTCTAAAACTGTTTGATATTTTTTATTTTTTACAATTTTTTAAAATATTCCAAAATTTTTTAAATATTTTTAGAATTTTTAAAATTTTTAAAATTTTCTATTAGTGTGGATATAACAATTGATAACGTGACATTACCTAAATTTTTTTGACAAGTATCGGTATTTTATTGGTTGTTTATGTCAAGTTAATAAGTTAAGTAACGGTTTTAGTTCAAAATAATAAAATAGATAATTGAATTAAAAATTAAATATCAATTAATAATTTCATTTTTTTAAGTACCAACCAACAAAAAATATATAATACATAGGTTAATTTTATATTTAACCTTAATTTTTAATTGTATCTTATATGACCAGGAGTTGCGTCGGCAGGTTTAGTTAGCAACTTGGATTTATGCCAAAGTCAACAAGATGGTTTCATGCTGTATTTTAGTACTACATCAGACATAATATAATGACAGAAATGACTACTTCCACGACAAAACTATGTGTTGATGTAAGCATAGGGATAGGGAATTCGATGGGTAGACATGGATAGTGGTTGAAGAACAATTCATCAGAAATTTAGAAGGAAAAAAAAATCGAAGCGGACTTGGTAAATCTTTCTTTGCTTCTTGAAATCAGAAATTATAGACTTGTTCAAAGACTCCAATTAATCTATAAATAGGCATGTTCTCAGGCAAAGTTTCTTATCCCTTCCAAAGCAATCAAACTTACAAGATTTTAAGCTAGAAACAACATTATCACAATGAAAGGTGCTCATTTCCTCCTAGCAATTTCTCTCTTGGCTCTAGCTTCCTCATTTGCCTATGCATCTGATCCTAGCCCTCTCCAGGATTTCTGCGTCGCCATCAATGACACCAAGGATGGTGGTATGTTCTATTTTTCTCTGTTATTCTTAAACTTACTTCAAATATGTGCCTAAAACAAAGCAACTCAGCAGGAAGCAAAATTCCTGGGCAAGAAAACTATCTAAAACAATTTAAAAGCTTTGCATGGAATAATGAAAATAACATATTTTTTCTCTTCATATATGCAGTGTTTGTTAATGGGAAGTTCTGCAAGGATCCAAAGCTTGCCAAAGCAGAAGACTTCTTCTTTTCAGGGCTCAACATCCCAAGAAACACATCAAATCCAGTGGGATCAACTGTGACTCCAGTCAATGTTGCCCAGATACTAGGACTTAACACTCTTGGAGTCTCATTGGCTCGACTTGACTTTGCACCCGATGGTGGCCTAAACCCCCCTCACACTCACCCTCGTGCCACGGAAATTCTAGTCGTTGTGGAGGGCACACTCTACGTTGGCTTTGTTACATCCAACCCAGATAATCGTCTAATCACCAAGGTCCTATACCCTGGAGATGTGTTTGTTTTCCCTGTTGGCCTCATTCACTTCCAGTTCAATGTGGGGAAAACCAGCGCCGTTGCCTTTGCTGGTTTTAGCAGCCAGAATCCTGGTGTCATTACAATAGCCAATGCAGTGTTTGGATCAAACCCACCCATTAATCCTGATGTTCTTGTCAAGGCCTTCCAATTGGACAAGAATGTGGTGAAAAATCTTCAGTCCAAATTCTGGTGGCCTAACAATTAAGGAAAGCATATATTTAATCATACTTGAATTGATGTTGTAATTTGTTCAGGATAATGTTTGCCTAATTATAGTAACGATTTATATTTTGCAAAAGAAAAAAAAAATGCATATGTACCCATGCTTATGTGAGCCTCTTTGTCAAGTGTTGGACATTAATATTATTACTTATTATTATATTACTTTTACTAAATGATTTGTTTTTCAAATTTTTAGTATATTTAAAGTTTTTCGAGTGCAAAATAATTAAAAATTAAAGATTGAAATGACAATAAAAAGAAAATTAATTGTAATAAATATTTGAAATTATTGGATGCCGTTGTCTTAAATAGTTGAAAACTTTGACTTTTTTTATACAAAATATATGGTGGTGTTTTTTTTTTATTTAAGTCAAATAGTCATTTTCAGAAGTAATGTTACTTGTCTCTCTTCTTTTATGACGTCACAAAAATATATTTGTATGAATTTAACGAGATCTACTAATTATTCATACATGGAGTAAAGCTTTTTGGAGCAACTCATATAAGCCAACTATTGAATCCAATGACATTCATGGATTGGTCAATCAATTTATAAATAAAATTTTTTTATTTGAACCAATAAATTATTTGAATATTAGGAGAAAAAAAAAGTAAAATAACAGTGGAGTCTAGTTGGTTTTTGGGTTGAGATAATTGAGGTTCTTCATTTTTTTAGGTTAAAGAGAAGTTAGAGAATTTCATTTTAGAGAGAGAAAAATATAAAAATGAGGTTTTAAAGAATTTTTTTTAGCTTGTATATTTCTTACCAAAGGGTGAGTTTGGAATGTATCATAGTCATTATTTAAATCGCGAAATAACACCCGCAACGCATGCCACAAAGCCATTATTTGAATCCTTATTAACAAATAAGTAGAGCATATTATTTCATTACACTTGAATTGAAGTTGTAATTTGGTTGAGACTTGAGATACTGTTTGACGTACACTTTCCCATTTTATAACAACAATTCATATTGGAAAAGAAAAAAAAAAATTAAAGTGAAGGGTAATTTGCTTTATGTACCAATACAAGAATATTGCTATGCAAACTTTTCTGTTAAGTACTGACTCTTATATCTTTCTTTTTCTTAAACTTTTTTTATGTATTCTCTTCATTTGACACATAATCTCTTATGACTAATTTGGATTTGATTGTTCTTAATACTTTTAAAAAACATTGATAAATTATAATTTTTTAATTCAAAAAATAAAGTAAAAATTAATATAAAATATCTCTTAGATGTTCAATAAAGGGAAATAGTTATAATTTTGTAATGGGTCAAAAAAAATGAATGAAAAAATGTCTAAAAGGATAATAGCATTTTCCTTTAATTTTTGGAAGGGCAAGAAAAATCTTATATTCCCCATATAAAAGGTTAATGATCTTGAATTATGGGTTTGAGGAAAAAAAAGCAAAGTCATTAAAGCAATATTTGCTTTCTTATGAGTCACCTTAATGGTTAACACAAAGTTCATTTATATATCATAACAAGAAGCATTGTTTATGCATGTCTCCTTCACACTTGCAAAATCAATGTTCTGCAACTATTTATAATTGGATGGATTTTTTTTTTTTTTGGTACCATTCTAATAATTAATATATATACCTACATATTATTTGCCAATTTTTTTATGCAATTCTAAATTTATTTATTCCGTATCTAAAAGTTTTGTTGGAAAATAAATAAATAAATATATATAAAGTGTTTATTTTTAATACATTGATAATGAATTAAATAATTTCTTTGTATACATATAAATCCGCATGGACATATATCTTCTGTTGGGGGAAGAATTTACGAACCTAACCACTTTGATTTCTTCAATATTTATTGACCTATCTTTTACATATAAAATTAAAAGTGCACATTAATAAATTTTCTATAATGACCGGATTTTATTATGACTTGGTTCAGTCAATACCGTGTTCTATAAGGACTCAATTTTGGACAATGTTGCATAACCCTGCTTCAAACACTAATCCTTTTACATGAGAGATGCCTTCCTGTTGTTGCAACATGTATTATATCAAATAATTTACTCAAAGCAGTTAGTTTCAGAGCTTCAACGTGGTTCCAAACTCATCATTCATGACTCATGAGAATTCTTGAATCAATTTTCTTCATTTTTTAACAACCAAAATATTTTTTGGGTAAAGAAAAATGCTTCTTTTCCCCACATCTTTTTGCATACAATAGTAATTTAACCAGTTTCCTTTCCCCCATGCTTGCCCATAGCTCTTCTTAGAACAAATTCATGAATAAACCCGTGTAAAGTAGAAACTACAGGCATCTTGGAATGGAGATTAATTTCATATTAGGAACCTAATATCAGTACCAAACTTGTCTTAAACAATTTCTGGTGACCATTTAAAAGAAAGGGAGGAAATGGTCTTAGAAGTAGCAGTCTTATGTACCTTTACTTGCCACGGGAAAGATTTGTCGGGCTTTATCTGGATTGTTGGTGGCTTACTGTCAATATTGTCACCTACCAATCTTTTAACAACTTTTCTTTATTTTTCTTTGATCAAGTAGTGCAAGAAATCTGACGATTTTCTTTTACCAATGTGCTTTGCGGATTAGTTCATTGAACACTTAAAGAACGAAGTTTCCTTTCCAAGTTCTCAAGCCTGTGTTTAATATTCAATATTTATGTTCAATTTAGAAGAGTTCCAACAGATTCATCCACAATTCTCAGACTATATTGCTTCCAGAATCTTTTCTAAACTATTCCGGTCATGCTAACTAAACGGTGGAAATGATCAAAGAAACGTTTCAGTTAAGCAAGATTAAGTAATCTTACAAAAAAATCAATGCTTTCAATGTAATAAGCATTAATGTCATATCTTAAGTATCTGTGAACATGTCAGAATAGACTTTTCAAACTGAGATTTTTCAGAGATAAAACAGAAGTTCCAAGCCTAACATAAATTTATCGTATTTGTACTCCGTGAAAAATACTTTTTGGACATCAATTGATCAAGTTCTATGTAAAATTAGTTGGCCTGTTGCACCAAAATAATAAAGAATAAGTGAACATGTAGAGAAAAAATTCGCCACCAAGAGAAACAAGCCTTTCCATGATCATTAATTAGTATTATATTGAGAAATTAGCATGATGAGATGAAAATAATATGCAATTTTAAGATGTTTTACGGTTAAATAATTAACAATATTCAACTTGGATGGTGAAAAGTCAGGAATATGATATATGTTTTTAGACTGAATCATGACTACTTCCAGGACCAATTTTCAGTGCTTTAAGCATATAATAACTGCGTAGAAAGAGTAAAACAAAGAAGGATAAAAGAGTGGAATTATTTGAAAATAATTCTTCTTGAAAAGTCTTTACCTGCTAGTTAAGAAAAATAGTGACCAGGTCATTGGTTTCCATCTATAAATAGGTCTGTCTGTCATGCAAAGTTTCTCACTCTTCACAGAAGAAATATTAAACAACCAGCTAACTTTGGAGTAAACATTGCTATTTTGCTGGTATATCATAATGAAAGGAAGTAACTCTTTCCTTGTTGCTTTTGCCCTCTTGGGCTTTGCTTGCTCATTAGCCTCAGCCTTTGACCCTGATCCTCTCCAGGACTTTTGTGTGGCTCTCAAGGACACCGAAAATGGTGGTACGTGGGCATTCAGTTTATGTTTTCAGGATTTTTTTTTCATGATCATGATGCTAATAATGCCTGCGCTGAAGAACATTCAGCTTGGGAATTTAACATAATAACATTACTAAAAGTTACTCTACTTTTGCACGGGATGATATATATCAACTAACATTTCTTTCGTGCAGTGTTTGTAAATGGGAAGTTCTGTAAGGACCCAAAGCTCGCAGAAGCAGATGATTTCTTCTTTTCAGGCCTCAGCAAGCCAGGAAACACATCAAATCTAGTTGGATCAAATGTCACCACTGTCAATGTTGACCAAATACCAGGACTTAACACTCTTGGCATATCTTTGGCAAGACTTGACTTTGCACCTTATGGTGGCCTTAACCCTCCTCACATTCACCCTCGAGGAACTGAGATCCTAGTTGTTGTGGAGGGCACACTTTATGTTGGCTTTGTTACATCCAACCCAGATAACCGTCTCTTCACTAAAATCCTTAATCCTGGAGATGTTTTTGTTTTCCCAATTGGGTTGATTCACTTCCAGTTCAATATAGGGCAAACTAAGGCAGTTGCCTTTGCTGGTCTCGGCAGCCAAAATGCTGGGGTTATCACTATTGCTAATGCAGTCTTTGGCTCAAACCCACCAATCAATCCGGATGTTCTCACAAAGGCCTTCCAGTTGGACAAGAATGTGGTTACCTATCTTCAGTCCCGGTTCTAGTCAGATTAACAAGTTACTTAAGAGCCAAAATAAAACCCCATAAGTTTGTTGTTTGTTTTAAATAATGTTTCCATACATTTTCCTCATTAAAGTCATACTATTATTCTTAGTATCATGCAATAAACAGGTTGGTTGATAATGTACCTCCCCAGAGTCCAGTCTCCTCTCTCCTTGTGATCATTCTGTGTGTGGAAATTGGAATATATAGTGCAATTTTCACTCTCTCTCCTGCTCTTGTGCGAACATGTATGCTTATATGTGTATGCCAGGTCCAAAGCAGGACATAATTCTCACTCAAATGTGCAGAAATTGTACACAACTGCTTCATTTATGTTGCTTTTAGAAAACAGATCAAGTAACTTTCAAGCATTAAACCTTTTGTTCATTTGCAAGTCTCAACACATATAACAAAAATAAGAGGTTAATTATCAAATGGTGTCTAAGGTAAGCAATGAATAGTGACAAACAATGTCCAAGAGGTGGAGATTTGGACAACTTGATTGTTTATGATTGTAATCTCACAAATCAGTTTATTACAGCATAAAAAGACTTGAGATGAATTTGCTGATTTTTGGGGTTAGGTCAATTTCATATTCAATACTCCAGACACTGCCTTCCCCTGCAAGATACACACAAAAGCTACAATGATAATTCTGAAGGTGGAATTCTGTTAAATAAGTTTGCATGGCTTTGATTGAATTTAATCATGTCCAATATAAATAGCCCTCACATTATAATGTAAGTTGGAAGACATGTAAAAAAGGGTTGTTGAGGAGCAGAACTTTCTCTCAGTTGCTTATAGATGGAATTAGATATTGAACAGCGTTGTATAAGACTACACCAAATCTGTCACTGTCTTGATATATTAAGTGCAAATGTATTCTCTTTGCTGCTACATCATATAATATCTATCTACTTATCTGTTACTTTCGTGAGGTCTTCCAGGTGATCAAGATGGTGGTTACTTGATCCTTTAATGCTTTTTTTATTTTAGTAAATTATGTTGCTTTTACAATAAAATGATTTTACAATAACTCATGAGTAACGACAAGCCTAGAATGAACTTTCAGGTATGAGACAAGTCCCCGATAAACGTCAAGAGAAATGTTTCTGTTCTTTCTCATGGCATCTAACTGTACATGTTCTGAGATTTGCAACTATAAAGTATTGTCTGTCTTGACTCAAATGTCTCATAGTTTTATCTTACAAAAAAGATTTATAAGTTTGGATTTAAATATCAATTTATATACCATAATAGATCATTAAAATCTCTCGATGTGAGAGTGAATGTCATAAACCCCTTCCATTAAATTTTAACATTCTTCTCTTGTTACCTCCCATTAAAATTTAACGTTCTTTTGTATTAAAATTTAACGCTCTCGTCAAGCTCAGCACAAACACGCTTAGAAACTCGGCATCATAGAACTAGATTACACCAAATGTTAGAGATTCTAGAGATGGCTCACACCGTACAACACTCCTCACAAGTATCTAGACTCAGAAACTCAATAGCAACTTCTCCTGTTAAAACTTATGCCCTCATCTAATTGATACCATGTAGCACTCCCCAAGGATTCCAAAGTGAGCTCTTACAGTGAAACACTTAATTCTCATCTAACTGATACCATTTGTGAATTTGTGAAATCCCACACCACTTGCGAGATATTATCCGCTTTGACCCAAAAGTCTTTAAAATTTTATCCTATAAAAAATGCCTCTGATTCCGGATCCTCAACTTGATTCTTCATACTCTCTAACACAAAGGAAGATGAGAAAGGAAAACTCTCAATTTTTTTTGTTTCACAATTGCTAAGTTTTCTCTCATAAAATACATCAACCACTTTTTTTTAGTAATTAATTTCTCAATTGATCTGACATATATGCAAAGTTATCTCATAAAATACCTCAACCACATTTTTTTAGCAATTAATTTCTTAATTAATATGATATCATCTATATATAAAAATGTGAACTCTAAAACTATTAAAATGAACGACATAAATACTCTTACAAATTTTAAGAAATAACAAATTTACCTTTAAATTTCTAGCATTTTTTATTTATGTATTAAAGATTATTTTCATTAAATATAGCATTTATTATTTAATTATTTAAATTAATCCAAAAGTGTTAAAAATTAATAGCATAAATACTCTTATGAATTTTAAAAAATAAAAAATTTACCTTTTAAATTTCTAGCATTTATTTATTTATTTAATAAAGATTATTTGCCATTAAATATATAGCTTTTTATTTGTTAGTTGTTTAAATTTAAATCAATTAAAAATTTATTAATAGAATTTATATCAAATTAAATTACATTAAAAATTTATTTGTGGGATATGGTGGATGTATTGTTGAAAATTAACCCAAATTTACTCCTTTTTTGTAGGATTTTTTTTTGTTCAATATCATAAGCAATAATTAAGTTAAATTCATATAAAACACATTTCTCATCCTATGGGTTATAGCATATTATGAGTCCATAATATTAAACAAAGCATAGACAAAATCTTTCCTCTGTTGCTCAATTGTTATTATTTTAGTCTAAATTATTATATCATAAAATTTACGCCCCAAAAACATTTAATTTTATCTTAAATAAAACATATAATTTTTCGTTTTCAAAATATAACTTAATTTACTCTTTATCTTCTTTAATAATACATATCCTGAGTCCTTAAATATAATTATATTTTTTATTTATTTAATTTAGATGAATTAAAATTAAAGTTCATACAAAATTATTAATTAAATTATCAAAAAATTATTGAAAAAGAGTAATACATGTCTTGTGGTAAGTTCGTATGTTTGATATTTTTTAATTTTTTATGATAAATATATATTTATATGTTTAATGATTGTAATGGTTGATTTATTTTACTATAATATTTCTAATCACTTTATACAATCACGTTTCAACATTACGATGCCTAAATAAATCTTTGCTTTATGAACATAATCTCCCGTATATGTGAATTGTTACTAAACTTAGATTTTATTTTGTCTTCTATAGATTGATTCTATATTACATCCAATTTAATTTCAGTCAATCCTTATTTTTTTATTTTTAATTAAAAATATTTTGTATTTAAGATATTTTTATAAAACCATAGTCAATATTGTTAAGAAACATTAATCTTGAAGAAGAGAAATTATTTGATATAATATTAGTTGAGGTTTTTTTTTAATTCCATAAGTGAGTTAAAAAATTAACACATCACTCACTCACATTTTCAATTAGGGTTTTTTTTTTTTTAATATCACTCACTTATTTTTTCAATTAGCATTTTTTAATATACTCTGAAGTTTAAAACGTATGTGTGTTACACTACTAATTTCAATTGTGAAATTTAAAAACTCTACTATAAATATATTTTATAATTTTTCCTTGAATAATATAAATTTATTTTTTCAATTAAGAATGCTCTAGAATATTTTTGTATTTTGATAGTGAAAAATATTTTAATCATGTGATTAATTGTGCGCGTTTTGTTGAATGATCAAAGCTTTGTTAGTTTTATAACCAATTATTATATTCTTTGAATCAATAATGTTATAGTTTATTTTCTGTTATTTATTTATATTCTTTAAGTATATGATTATTAATTTGTACTCTTATCATGAAAGCATCTATTTAATAATTATTTGTACTTTATGAGTGTATTTATTATAGATAAATACATGTATCATCTATGATATATACATATAAAAGTGTGAACTGTAAATATTATTAAAAGTGATTTTTTAATTTGGTATATTCCTATTAATACATTACATGCCAATCATGCATGTCCAACGAGCTCTTCATTTCATAAAGAAAGAGAGACATACAATTAAACTCATTAGTTACATAATAAAAAATTTGAAGTATGAGGATGTGAAATAAAATATGTTTATTTATATAATCATACAATTAAGATCAGAAATTAATTCAATTGATAATGTTAAATTATATATATAAATTAAACAAATTAATTAATTAATATTTCATATAGATTGTAAAATTATTAAATTAATCTTTTTATTACTCAATGAGTCAATGTATCATAATATATATGAAAATGATTTAAAAAAATAAAGGTGTTGGATGACAAATGATAACATGACCTTTAATTTTTTTTTTTTCTCTTAATGTGTAAAAAGTGCTCCACTTGGAATTTTGCCAACTTTACTATAAAAAAATTTATTTAAATTTTAGCTAAATATTTAGAATACTCACAAACATATATACTTTAGATTTTATAGCCTACCTTGAATAAGACATTCTATAATTAAGAAAATGTTTAATATATATCTATAATATATATAAAATGTGGTAATTTATTAAATTCTCTCTATTCATTTTTATTTAATATTTTTTAGTAAATTAAAATATTATCTACTTTTTATTTATTTTCTTATTAAAATAGTTTTTCTTTGGTTAAGTTATTCATGCCCCAGTGAACGCAAGCAATATGGCTAGAAGGTTTAAAATAATTTTTCTACAAATGAATAATTTAGTGTTTATAATATATTACACCTATTAATATGATTTACACAATTAAATTAATTATAGAAGATTTAATGATAAATTAATTATAACTTAATAGTAAATGTATAATAATATAGTAGCAAATTATTGATAATTTTGTTATAAATTAATGATAATTTAGACAAAATCAATAATAACTTTATACTAAATTAATGATAACTGTATAGTAAATTATGAATAACTTAATAGTAAAATAATAATAACTTAATAGTGTATGATAACATAATAATAAATACATAATAACATAGTAAGAAATAACAAATAACTTAACAATAAATCATTTATACATAATTGTAAATGTATAACATATATTAGTAAATTAAGGATAACTTAATAAAAAATAAGTGATAACTTAGTAGTTAATTATTGATAACTTAGTAATAAATCAATGATAAGTTAATAGCAAATAAGATTCAGTTTAATACTCCTTCCATCTCAATAAAATTGTCACATTTTTATTTTTGTTGGTCAATTTTTTTCAATTTTAATTACCTATTATTTTTATTTATTATTGATAAAATATGAAAAAATATATTTTAAAAACTTTAAAGGAAGGGGTTTCTAATTTATATTTTGTAAAATTTAATTTATTAAAATATTTAAAATAATAGATGTCAAAGTTAGAAAAATTTAACAAAAACAAATCAATTGTGACAATTTAATTGGGACAAATAAAGGGAGTAGTAATTAATTGACAAATTTAGTAATAAATCATAAATAGTTTAGTAATAAATCAATGATAATTTAATAGTAAATAATTTATAACTAAGTAGTAATTAATAATTGGAAATTAAAAGTAAATCAATATAACTTAATAGTAATTATTAGTAAATTAATAGTTAATTAATAATAATTTAGTATAATAAATAAGAGATATAACTTAATAGTATATCAATTATAATTTAATAGTAAATTAGTAATAATATAATAGTCAAAGCATAATAACTTAATAATAAATCAATTATAACGTAACTGTAAATGCATAATAATATAGTTGTAAATTAATAATAACTTCATAAAAAAGATAACTTAATAGTTAATCATTGATAATTTAGTAATAAATCAATAAAAATTTAGTAGTAAATTAGTGATAGCATAATAGTAAATTTATTTTAGTTTAATTGTAATTAAATTATAATTTTAATAGTAAATCATAAATAACTTAACGATAAATCAATAATAATTTAATAGCAAATCACTAGAACTCAGTAATAAATCAATGATAACAAAGTGACAAATGCATAACAGCATAGTAATAAATCACTAATAATTTAGTAGTAAATTATCGATAACTTAGTAGTAAATCACTAATAATGTAATAGTAAAACATTGATAATTTAGTTTTAATTCATTGATAATTTATTTATAAATTAATGATAATTTAGTTATAAATTAGTTAATTATTAATAACTTTATAGTAAATCATCAATAACTTTATAGTAAATCAATAATAACATTATAATAAATTATTAATACCTTAATAGTAAATTATCAATAACTTAGTAATAAATCATTTATAACTTAGTAATAAATCATTTATAACTTAGTGATAAATCATAATAATTTAGTAGTAAATCAGTAATAAGGTAGTAGTAAGTGAGTAGTAACTTATTTGTTAATTAGTGATAACATTTTTTTTATAATTAAAGTTATTAATGATTGAACCTTGGTTACTAGAAAGAGAAAAGGATTAGGATAAACCTACCATGAACTTTTTCATTAAAAAAATTTAGTGAAAAATTATAAATTTGAACAAAACAATAATGTTATATTATATAAAAAGAAAATTATCTCATATATTGTAATTAATTGATAAAATTAATAGTATATCATAAATAACTTAGTAGTAATTCAATGATAATTTAGTAGTAAATAATTGATAACTTAATAGCTAACTGTTGAAAACTTAGTAATAAATCAATGGTAATTAGTAAATGCATAATAATATAATAGTAAATCACTAAATTAGCAATAAATCACTAATAACATAATAATAAGTCACTTATAACTTAGTTATATATCAATAATAATTTTATAGTAAATCATCGATAACTTTATAGTAAATTAGTTACAATTTTATAATAAATTATTAACAACTTAATATTAATCATTTATAACTTAGTAGTAAATCATTATAACTTAATAGTAAATCATTAATAATTTAATAATAAATCACTGATAACATAGTAATAAATTAGTAATAACTTAATTATCATCGAAGATAAGTTTTTTATATTTAAAGTTTTAGGGATTGAACTCCAGTTACTAGCAAGAGTGAAGTAAAACTTAGTAATAAATCAATTATAATAATAAATCAGAGTTAACTTAGTCGTAATTTATTGATAATTAAATGCTAAATCACTTATAATTTAGTTATAAATTAGTGATAATAAAAAATTAATGATAACTTATTAGTAAATCAATTTTAGCTTAATAGTAAAGTGTGGATAACTTAATAGTAAATTATTCATATTTTGATAATAAATTAGTGATATAACTTAGCAGCAAATCATCAATAACATATAGTAGTAAATCATTACTAACTTAGTATTTTTTTTTGGTTAAATATTGATATAGAGCTGTATTTTTTAATATGTCTAACATATTTAATTCATTTAAAAATTTTATTAATTGCCATTTAATACTAAGGTATTGAGTTACAATATTTATGGATATTGTACACATATATAAATAATTAAAACAATATTCATGTACCAATTACTATAACAACATATTTTTATTTAAAAAAATTAAATTTTGAAGTGAAAATTTGCAATAACTTTATCTATATTTGCATGTCATTGATTGTCTATTTGATAATATGTTAATAGTAACTAGATTAATGCTATATCTTTACTAAAATAAATTGTTGTGTTTTATGGTATCATTTATAACATTGATAGCAATCATACAAAAAAATTTTTAAAATGAAAGAGAAAATAATGAGTCTAAATTTATTGAAAAACACCATAGAAAAATTACCTATTAGTTATTTTCTCAGGTACATAATATTTTAAATTAAAGTATATGATCTAATAATATTAACAATAGTATGAATTCTATAAATTATAATTTTATAACAATATCGTTTAAATAATAAATTTTTTGTATGACTTATACTTGATATATAATTAAGTGTTCATCGAAATTATTCCATTTTAATTAAAAAAGAGTTCAAATATTAAAAATATATTCACTATCAATTTTAAAGTCTAAGATTTAAAACGTAGTTTACCTTCAAAATATATCTTTTGATATTTGTCTAAAATAGATCATATCTTATTATTTTTCAAATTATGATATTTCATTATTTAACAAACAATAATAATATTAAACCAAAGTTAATTATAAAAAGTATTTGAACATTTAAGAACAACATAAAAAGCTATTTGATTAGGATAAGGTATACCTTTAAGTAAAATTTTATTTAAACTCTTAGTATAACATATTTTAGTAAGTTATGTATATTTAATTGCTTTTTAAGAAATCAGTATTTGATACTAAAAGTAGTTTTAGTCAATATCTCATATAAATACATAAATAAACATCATTGATTATTACATTAAGATACTAATAGTTTTTTTATTACTTCATATCCCTTTTTTAGAATATGTTTACAAATTAATATTTTTAATTAGTAAAATTCATGTAAGTATGCATTTTTTACTATAAAATGAAATTACAAAATTATTTATATTACATAAATAAGTACATGTTAAAAATATAAGTTAATAATGAAAAAAAAATTATATATTTACTTTATTTCAAGTACCAAAAACTTTATAACAATTTGGTTTCAAATCAAAATAACAAATTTAAATTTTCAAAAGCAAATAGATGAAACGTAATAGTTTGAATGAGTTCAGAAATGATCAATTGCCTAAAAAATTTATAAAATTGAAGATAAAAATCTACCACTAAAAAAGCTTAAAAAAGCTCTAGAAAAAACATAAAATAGAGAAGAAGGAAAGTACAAAATCTTATTTGATTGTGATAGAAGACAATCTTTTATAATCGAAAAAATTTTTAAAAAAAAGAAAAATATAAAAAAAATGAAGATGATGACTTAACACTAAAATACTTAAAAGAAAACTTCTAAAAAGATTCAAAACAAAGAAACATTAAATATTTATTTTTTACTGGAATTTTAATTTTAATTTTTTTGGTATATTTATTTTTTTAACTTAAATTTACATTTTTAATTTAATTTAATATGATGATAATTATTTCAATTTTATTATTATAAAATATCAAAATTATTATATTATATTATAATTATAATTTGGTTAACAATGAATAAAAGTAGTACATGTAAAAATCTAAACTCAAACTTATAAAATACTTTTTGTGAGACAAAATCGTGTGATTTTTATGATGTAGCACTTAGCTTCTGTCCAACTGGTGACCTCTTTAATATTATTTGTATAAATTCGTACCTAATTTGTGAGATATTATCTACTTTGATCTAAATGTCTCATAATTTTATCTCACAAAAAATATCTTATAAGTTTTGATTTAAATTTCAACTTATATATCATAACAGATTTTTAAAATCTTTCAATGTGAGATTGGGTTGTCACGTATGTACCTTTGCTTTTTATTAATCTAATGAATAAGTAGAAATTAACTGTCATGAAAAATATGAAACTCTTCTTAGACCAGATCATCATAACATAAATTTATGAACGGTATCTATAAGTCTGCCATTTTGAAACAAAGATTGATTACAAAGGATACATAATGTCAAGAAAGGCTATTTTCCATTTGGGATTGATAATTTGCTTCAATGGTTAGTTAAGTTGATTAAATAAAGAAATCACCAACTGAACTCAATGCTCAAAGAGTATACATGTCCGTAAGAGTTACTTTGAGTCTTCCACAATTCTTAAACAGTTCTCGCGCATTAGATCAGAGATCAATTCAAAGCAGCCCCATTCATTTTTGGATAACTGAAGTGTTCAAAAGAACTGAAATGTTTCAGTCTAGCATGGTTTATTAATTGAACTTGCAAGAAATTAATAATGTTTTGAATGTGATAAGCATAGATGTCATATGATTGAGTATCAAGGAACATGTTAAAATAGACCTGGTCAACTAAGAACAAAAACTATTCATAGAATCTGCCTTGCTGGTTATTAAAATTTCCTTTTAGTACTTTCATTTCTTTTCATTACTACTAATTCAGTCTTACAATCTATTTGAATTAATTGAGGCCAGTTGAAGTTTGCTACCCCTCGCAAATGGTGACAATGGTGAAGTGGGAAAAGAAGAAGAAACAAAAAAAAAAAAAAAAAAACCCATAATATTGGTTTTAGTACATTTTTCTTTTTCTGAATAAAGAATCAAGCATATTAGTTTTATCAGAGCTGCTCAACAGAAGTGATTGATTGAATCGTCAAAATTTTGTAGCGTAAATTGCAGTTAAGTGCAATGGACTAGTTACATGTATCATCTGCCTCATCTGCAATGCCAGCATGTTTAATTTAAATACTAGGAAAATTAAGAAAGAAGTTTCTGTAAGGGAAACTGTCAACTTCAATTGAATTGCAAGTTAAATTGGATGAAGTGCTGGCAGCCTGCAGTAACTATCAATTTATGCTAAAGTCAATGGAGTACCTCAGTTAATTCAATACCCCAGTTCAGAAACAAGGAAAACATTTGGAATGCACAAGAAGACCACTTCCACGTCAAAATGTAGTGATTTAAGCATTGGAAATGGGGATTCAAAATTGATATACTTGCATGGTGGCTGAAGAATAATTCATCCTCAAATATTATTGAGAAACAAAAACCAAGTCGCTGCTGACTTGGTAAGTCCATGAGAAACAGGTAAATACTTGTTCAAAGACTCAAACCTATAAATAGGCATGCTTTCAAGAGCGATTACTCATCCTACCCAAGCAAGAAACTAAGAAATCAAGCCTGAAACCAGCCTAGCTACAATGAAAGGTGTTCATTTCCTTGTAGCTTTTCTCTTCTTGGCTCTGGCTTCCTCATTTGCCTCTGCCTCTGACCCCAGCCCTCTTCAGGACTTTTGTGTAGCTCTCAATGACACAAAGAATGCTGGTATGTTTTCCCTTAATTTCTCTATTTTGATTTGTATTTATAAGTTGGGTGCATAGATATAGATGCCTGAACTAAGACATTCAGCAAGGATGCAGTGTTTCTATATTCTCCAGAAACATACTTAACTACAGAGAATCTTTTCTTTCTGCATGGCATGGTATCAAGTAACATTTTTTTCTTTCATGCAGTATTTGTAAATGGGAAGTTCTGCAAGGACCCAAAGCTTGCCAAAGCAGAAGACTTCTTCTTTTCAGGGCTGAACATGCCGGGAAACACATCAAATCAACTGGGATCAAAAGTCACTCCTGTTAATGTGGAACAAGTTGCAGGACTCAACACTCTTGGCATATCTTTGGCAAGAATTGACTTTGCACCTTATGGTGGGCTAAACCCCCCTCACACTCATCCCCGTGCCACGGAGATCCTAGTTGTCCTAGAAGGCACACTCTATGTCGGCTTTGTTACATCCAACCCAGATAACCGTCTCATCACCAAAGTCTTATACCCAGGAGATGTTTTTGTCTTTCCAGTTGGTCTCATTCATTTCCAATTCAATATAGGGAACACTAATGCCATTGCCTTTGCTGGTCTCAGCAGCCAAAATCCAGGAGTTATCACCATTGCAAATGCAGTCTTTGGTTCAAACCCACCAATCAATCCTGATGTTCTTGCCAAAGCCTTCCAGCTGGACAAGAATGTGGTGAAATATCTTCAGTCAAAATTCTGGTGGGATAACAATTAGACCAATTTTCAACGTCCATGGAACAGTTACTTATTTGAACAATTTTTGACATGTTTCCATCATTTATTTAGTAATTATTGTTGAAGTAAAATAAAATAAAAAATAAAAATGTTACTTATGTATCTCTGCTGATGTAATCCTCCAATTGTATGTTGATTTTGGATATATTAAGTTATTACAGTTTGCTCCAAATTAGGAGCTAATGTCAACCTTTATCTAGATCTCATTGAAAGCACCCTTTCTGAGAATACTTTAATTTAGATCTTGGAAAGTTCCAAACTTAATTGCCAGAATCCAGAACACACTGAATTTGTTAATAAGAAGCCAAAGATCCAGTGCCGCTGAGAAGATTTAGAGAGACATCTGATCATAGTTTCAGAAAGTTGAAAACTGAAAAACCCCCAACCAAAAGATTACAAATAATGCATGGAATATTGTTAAAGAGTCAATCAACTGATCTTCATAGGGACCTGAAAACATTCTGGACCTTGACCTTTCTGTGAGTCTCATGGCATTGCTGCAGCAAGTATTTTGTCATTAACCATCTACCCAGCTTCAAGTTCAGGGCCTTTCTTGAGGGCAGTTACTACTGATATTGTCACCAAATAACTATTGCAAAATGATAAGCAACCATTTCAATAACAAACAGCAATCGTTAACAAATGACTCTTTTTTTTATTTGACAGTTGACACAACCTTTCCTGTATACATGGTTTCAGTAGATTTATACTTGGCAACCGACAGAACCTTCCGTAAACTTTTATGATACATTCTGCACTGAACAGTCTCGAAGTCTGATCGAAACGTTCTATCCATCATGATAATGACTGAAAAAAAAATTACTGTCATGAACAAGTGAGCATTATGTCTTTGAATTTAAGAATAATGCCCTTTTTTTTACTCAAATATATATATATAGGAAATCCATTCTGAATTATATTTTACTAGTAAAATAGTAATATAAATTTGACCAATAAGAACCTGTCTAAAATAGAAACTGCCATAACTGACTGAAAATTTATTTCATAGGATATCTAATACATAAAAAAATAAAAATCAAATTTGTATAAAACAATGACTAGTGATCATTCCTTAAAACAAAAGCTATGGAAGACTACACAGCATGATTTGGGTTATTAAAATAGAAATTTTGGAATATTATCGGCTATGGACATTAGTGTTGGATGTTGCAATTTGTTCAAAATTATGATTTTTTATTCAAGGTTCAATGTCATCATCACCTACCAATATTTAACCACTCTTCATCTTTATTTTCTCTTGATTATACAATACAAGTTAGCCGGCTAGCTCTATTGCCACATCTTTGAACAATTTTCTTTCCTACTTAGTTCATTAACTATAGGATGTCCCAACTGACCCTAATGATTAAGGGACTAATATTGTGTATGATTATTGAATGTTCATCTAGTTATGTGGGAAGAACCATTACTGAGCCAACTGCTATTTTCAACTACTGTATGCCATCCAGGAGGGGAAAAAACTGTAGCTTTGATTTTTCTGAACAGTGCATATACTTTTGCTTCTAGCACAAGTTCTACATGGATCAAGTGACCAATTTTTCAAATAAACCATTCCTTTTAGTTTCAAAGCAAGACGGGCTAACGTTCTAAATGCTTCTACTATTCAGTAAACATTTTTTACTTAAAACTTGAATGGCAGGAATATTTCCTCTGCTGACTTGCTTATCAAATTTTGAACAAAATAAATCCAACGAACGATAGAAGTATCAAGATGAAGCTTTGTTGTCCTGATGTAGAGAATTTTATTTACTAATTGAAAGTTGCTGATAAGCCTCTAGTACGAGTTATTTATCAGAATTGGGGCCTAAATTCTTGGGTCTTCTGTCATTGGTTCTTGCTTTCCTGTTGTAGTCTTCATTTGACTATTTTGATGGTCTTTCTCTTGTTGGTTTCATTTTTGTTTTTTGGGATCAACTTGTTCCTGTTTGTCTTCTTCACCTACTGCTTTCCATTGGAGCGGGCCTTTCATGTTAGTTTTGGACAAAAGAAATCCCAATTACCCCAATCAGAATCCATAATGGAAGAATTTCATGAAAAATAAATGTCTGGATAAAATAAGTCACATATACCTCTAGCTGAAATATTCTTGGTGAACATAGCATAAAGAAACAAAACAGGCATTAAAAGAAAATCTCGATAGCTATCGAGGCATACCAAGTCTGCACCATCTTCAAGTAGAGAAAATAAGGATAACTGTACTGCATATTCATCTATAAATAGTCCTTGTATGCCAAGTAAAATTCCTCATCCCCTCCTCGAGCAAATAGCAAATAAGTACTAGAAGTATAGAGCAAAGCGATCCGAAATGAAAGGAGTGAACCATTTCCTCGTAGTTTTGCTTTCCTGGCTTTGGCTTCCACATTAGCCTCAGCCTCTGACCCTAGCTCTCTCATGGATTTCTGCGTAGCCCTCAATGGCCCCAAGAATGCCGGTATGCATTCAGTTCATGTTGTTGTTTATTATGCCAAAGCCTGGAGTAAAGGCATTCAGCTAAGAAGAAATGTTTTTCATCATACTAACCACACAATGAAAACTGTATTTATAGTAACTAACGTCATTTTCTTTTAATCCAGTATTGTAATGGGAAGTTCTGCAAGGACCCAAAGCTTGCCACAGCAGATGACTTCTTCTTTTCAGGGCTTGATAAAGCAGGAAACACATCAAATGCAGTGGGATCAAAAGTCACTCCTGTCAATGCTGACCAAATACCCGGACTTAACACACTTGGCATATCCCTGGTTCGAATTGATTATGCACCTTATGGTGGACTAAACCCTCCTCACTCTCACCCTCGTGGCACGGAGATCCTAGTTGTGTTAAAGGGTGAACTTTATGTTGGCTTTGTGACATCCAACCCAGATAATCTTTTCTTCACCAAAGTCCTGAAGACAGGGGATGTGTTTGTTTTCCCAGTTGGTCTCATTCACTTCCAGTTAAATATAGGGAAAACTGATGCCATCGCTTTTGCTGGTCTCAGCAGCCAAAATCCTGGTGTTATCACTATTGCAAATGCAGTCTTTGGCTCTAACCCACCTATCAATCCTGATGTTCTTACCAAAGCCTTCGAACTGGAAAAGAAAGTGGTGGAATATCTTCAGACACAGTTCTGATTGAATCACATGAAGTTACCCATTAGTTGCTTCGTTTGAAATGATTTTTCCATGTCCCGTTACAGTTCATAATGCAGTGTGCAATTCTGTCTATTTTCATCATATTATTAAAGAGGATATACGGTAAAGTTAAATCATGAAAAGAATTGGACCATAAACAAACCAGGGTCTTGATTTGTCTGACTTTGTGTTGAAGTTAATTTGAACAAATTGAGATTCAACTGCTTATTGCAATCTATATTATCAAAAAATCTTTTACAAAGAGGAGCAATCAATTAGTATTTTTGTTAGGCTGTCAACAATCTTGTCAATGGTTCAAACAATTACTTTGTATTTTGTTATGGAAAATTGGATATAATAGTTATGTTTATTAGTCAAATAATGACGGGTATGTAACTAAAGAATCATACTCGTTGGTCTTGTACTGTTGTTGATGGTGATATTAAAACTTACTATGATTAAGTCTAGTGAGAATATTCTTATCGAAAAATATGTTTTATGATTAAAATTTTCCGATCAAAGCATTCTCATTGAATACTCTTGCAAGCTGCAATTTAGGGTTTATAAAATTTAAGTAGTTTTCACTCAACAATTCTTTAATTAACTACTTTTTTTTTTTGCTTGCACAATTTGATTCCCCTTGTGTCCTTTTTTTCCTTTTGGGTTCTTCTTCTTGTTTATTGCATTTTGTTTGACATTTTGTTAATGTCAGTATGTGATAAGAAACTTAATTTATGCCCTGTGATGGTCATGTTAGTCGAAAATTGTCTTTCCTAAGTTAACTCGGCTACATACATGATTCTTCTCTTGTCACACATAGAAAAAAAAAATTCTTAGTATACAAATTTGATCCTATAATATTAAAATTCATTTTAATTACCTTACTACCATATAATTTTGTTTCTAGAATACTCCTGTCCAAACCTGTCTGCTTTAGGACATAAAAAAAAAAAATTGCATTTTATTGAGGGAAATTTTGAATTTTCATTGTTAATATCGTCATTAGATTTGTTACCATTTCATTATCTCCAAAAACGCAAAAAAAAAAAAATAATTACATATAAACAAATATAGGACTTTATATATGTTAAATTTCCATGATTTTAACAGGGTGTTTGTTTTGTTTAGGATTAAAAATAAAAGAAATTATCAAATAAACTAATA
>NW_019168004.1:12359524-12396940 GCF_002303985.1 Durio zibethinus
TTAAGATTCAAGTTGCAAATCCTTGAATTTCAATTATGAATTTTGAATCTTTATTGTAGATGAAAAGTTTTGGATTTTTTCTTTGTATCAAATCCGAATGTAATAGGTATCTATATCTTTACACAATTCTTGTTTCACAAAAAATGCACAAAGAGAGGCAATTGTAGACACTTCATTTAGTTCAAGGTTAGTTTATATTTTAAGAATGGACATTAAATTTTTTTTTTTTTTTTTGGTAATTTGAGTAAGAGTATTGTATTTAGTTTAGAGTTATTATTATTAAAAAAAAAAAACAAAAAAAGGTATGGAAAGAATTGTTTTACTGAAACTTGAAGAGAGTTTAATTTTAATTGAGTTGTTGAATTGAAAGTGTTTTAATTGAAAAAGGATTGTAAAAGCGAATTAGTTTAAGAGATGGATTTGGATTAAACATCCAAGGTTGAAGTCGATTAGGAGATTTAAACTAAGAAAACTCATTTTCTTATTGTAATTGAGATTAGAGACCTATAAAAAGGTCCCATTATGATAAATTAAAGAGAAAGAGTAAAAATAAAGCAAAAAAATTGAGAGATTTTTTATAGGTCTTTCTAGTGTTTTGAGTTTAGATAATTAGGATTTTTTTTTTTTTGGAGTTCTATGTTAGGAAAAGAAATTGAGCAGAAACATAATTCCAAAGGCTTACATGCTTTAGAATAAATCATAACTTAATATTTCATATTTATTTTTTACTTATCTTTTTCTTAAGTTCTAGTTATCTTTGTATTTTATCATAGTTGTTTATTTATTTATTTATATATTTATATATTTATTTGTTTATTTTATTTATTTGATATTTATGTCTAATTTTTAGGAAAAATTAGAAAGTATTAAAAAAATAAAACATTAATATTTTTTTTAAAAAATAATTAACAATTATCCAAGGATGAGAATTTTAGAAATTTTAAATGGTAAATTTCCTAAGAAATCTTTAGATGAGAAATTTCTTTAAATTTGACCAAAATGGTAGAATAATTTAGATAAAATTTCAATAAAAATAATTGTATTTTTTCCAAATAAAAAAATTAAAAATATAAAAATAAAACTTAAAAATTTTGGTGAAAATATTTGATGATTATTTAATGATGAAATCTTAAGAAAAATAAAAAATGGTTGAATTTTCATAAAATTTGTAGGTGAAATTTTTTTTAAAACTCAACTAAATGGTGAAGAATTAAATGAGACTTAAAAAAACAATTGTTATATTATTTTCTTTTCAAGGATTAAAAACTAACAAGAGTTTAGATTCTAAATTTAACCCAAATGGAGAAAATTTAGAATTAGAAATAAAAAATAAAAAATAAAATTCGATAATGAAATTCTTAATAATTACAATGTATAATTATTTAGGATATTTCTAGGTAAAAAATATTTCTAATTTAAGCCCAAATGGTGAAAAATTAGATATATTTGCCAACAAAACAAAAACAAATGTTTAAGTTTTTCTGATGACAGGAGCCTCTTCAAGAAAAAATAGGATTCTTAAATACTCTTAAGGTAATGGAGTAGTTTTTAAAAAATTCTACCAAATTAATTGAAAAATCTTAAGAATTATTTCTAATATTTAAATATTAAAATAAAAGACAATTAAAATCGAGATGATTATTAGAAAATTTAAAATTAAATGGTACCATCTTAGGATAAACATTGTGGGGGTGCTATAACCTTCCTTATACGTAACTGAACTCCCAAACTTAGTTTTGAAATGAAGACAAGAACTTATTCTTTTAGAGACCCTTAGTCAAGCTTAAAATCTCCTTGAAATGATATATTCACTTAGGTGATCAATCAAACCTAGGTAAAAAATTGGTGAAGTCTCTTCTTGTTAAGTCTAGCTATAGATTTTTGAATTTATTCGTTATGACATGATAATTATTATAAGACTATGTTTTGTTATAAACTTTCACAAATAGTTTGCTGCTTTGTACTTTTGAGCATATATTCATACGAAGTTATAATTGCATGAGTAAATTCAATTATGATATAGTCAAATTACAATTTTGTGTGTAATATTCTTGTCTATATCTATGGTTGTACCAATCTTTTTATTAATTATGTTGTTCCCTATAGACTTCCAATAGTACTAACTAAATTTTAGTGTTTTTTGAACCTATAGATTCACTTTATTGGCATCCTAACATTCTGGCATCTTGACATACTATTCACAATTGGCAACTAACATTTTCATTCCTAATTTTTTCAAGTTTAGATTTAACCTTTGTGCAACTTAATCAGTTGATTGGAAAAAAGTCAATTTGTTCCCTACTAAGTTAGTTTCAAGTTATAGTGTTTTCATAGTTAAAACAAGCCCGCCGCATAACGTGGGCATACCGGCTAATGTTATATATGGTTTGACCCCTAAACCTAAAGTATTTTCTTATTTTGTTTCTACTACTATTATTATAGACTTGTATATCATGATGGAATGGAAAAAAAGATTTCTTTTTCTTTTTTTTTTTATTTAAATTTAGACTTTTCATTTTTTTTTCTTTCACTTTACTATTTAGATTTCCTCAATAATTTCATTAATCATTAAAGAGGAATCATGCACACATACACACACACACACATATAATATGGCATTTCATAATACTATAATATATTTTTGTGATGTCCAAATTAAACACAATCGATGCATGTTATTTATAACAATAAACTAATTAATTAATTAATTATATCGTATTTATATACAATTCTTTAGAAAACGTGCTAAAGAGTTTGATACAAAATCAAAGTACTAATATTATTTACTTTTAAAACCCTATGCTAACTTTTCCAATAAATACTAGTGAGCTAACCCTCGCTTTGTCAAGGGTACATTTTTTTTATATTTTTTAAAATTTCTTATTTTATCTTTTTTTATGCTAGCATGCAATACAGGTAAGAAGCCTTAATATTGTAATAATCTTTTTATTTTAAATCAAAATAAATTTTGGGATTGACTGTTAAATGATATTGCATAAATTCAATTCTATAACTCATTCATCTAAAATTTATGCTTCAAGTAAACTTTAATAAAAAAAAGTTTAAAAAAATTATCATTTTAGACATCACCTATGAAATAAAAATGTTTTAATCGTGAAGCTAAACAAACTCTAGAAAATTATAATTATTAATTAATTATTAACTTTGAAATTTTTCATTGATAGCAAAATGTCATAAATAGTTCTATAAAGTCCACATTCACACCTAAATATGTGATACATATTTAATTTTAATAAGAGTAAATCAATAGGTAAACAATATAATAACTAAATAATCTTACAGAAAAATTAAATATCTAAAAGAAAACTCTAAATAGATGTCTAATTATGAAAAGAAAAATCATAAACCGGATTGATATTTGAATCACTATAGAGAAGCCAACTTTTGTTGATGCCAAAAGCCCCATCATTTTGTTAAAAACAGAGTATAGTTAGAGTATCTTTAAGCAATAATGTAAAGCAACAACCCTTTATACACATTACTTGCCCTCCTGAAAATTGTCATAAGACAAAAAAGGTAAGCACACAACCATCATGATTACTATATGAATATAATTTGATACATTAATGTAATTTCTTATTCTCTCACACACAAACACATTTAAAATGCATTATAGGATTAAAACATGCAACTACCAAGCTAGTTAGGTAAATATCCAACTAATAAGATTACAATATGCAACTACCCAAGTTGACTTAATTTTATACCAACTTGAAAACTACTTAACCAATAAGATGAATATTCAAGTCATTTATTGAAAAACTTTTATACCTTTAATTGTACTCCTAGAAACATAAACTAACTACTAATCTAGCTGGTTTTTTTTTCATAAATTTGTCATACAATTACTTCAACATAGTGAAGCCTTTCTAAGCAATCATATTTCTTTCAATAAATAAATACTTTCAATATTCTCTAGACTAACATATAATTTTTTAAGTTTCATAAAGTATTGGCCGATCATTTTCGATCGCACTAAATAAATGAATGTTAGTAAATAATAAAGTGCATAATAAAAAAAAAACACATAACATAAAATTAACTTTTAATTACAAAAAGTATATATAATTACCTTTTATCCACATAATCTGAACATTAATTTATTAATAGCATGTGAGAAATTAATTTAAAGTTTTAGCAAAAAATTAAGCCAGTTGTTTTCACAAAACAAAAATATCATAAAATTATTTAAATGTGAATTTTTTTTTTTATTTCTTGGTGTGTACATCAATCAACAACTGTAAAAAATTAACTATGTAGACCAATACTAATAAAAAGCATATATTAAGAAAATACCTAACAAAAAAAAGTACATTAATATTATCATAAACCCATTAGTCCACAACTTTCTTACAATTAACACTTTGTTCACCAGCAGAGATTATATGTTCATGGGTATGTTGAAAATGCTTCTCACCTTCAAAATTAAAGGTGAAAGCATGCTACATAATTAAACCATAAAATAAATAGATATATCTAATTATTTGAATAATGATATATGACAAAAAGAGTAAAAAATCATACATGCAAAATTTTATTAACACTAAAAACACAAAAACTGAAAAACATACATTACTTATTAGTTTTATCAAATTTTGTCTAATTGGTTCAATGCTTAACTCGGATTCTTTCATGAGATTTCTTTTATGTTTGAAAACCTAATTGCAAAAACTAATCAGATTTCATGATAAACCAAATAAAACATCAACTTTAATAATAAAACATGAAAAATTAGTCTGATTCCTTAATGGGTTTTGTTTATTTTTAAAAACAAAATAGCAATAACTAATCTGATTTTGATGATAGTAGAAAAAAAATAAAAGAAAGGAATAAGATAACATTAAAACTCGAATATCACTTACATGAGAATGTTAAAATGGCCCTAGCTTTCCTGAAAACCTAAGTTATAAAAGCAGTCAGATCCAATATTTGAAGAAGAAAAGTAGCACTTGACAATAGGGAAATGAGAGAACAATAAAGCTGACAACAAGAGATAAAAAAAAAAAGACAACAGAAGAAACAATTAATACAGAGAAAACAATATAGCTATAAGAAACATTTTTTATGACCTCAATTGAATTTCAATTTTTATTAAGACATCTAAAGAATGTGGACAGCAAATTGATCATATAGATAAATCGAAACTCTAGGAAACTAATTACAAGCTCATTAAAATTGCCTATTATGCTTTGTAAATAGAGATTTAATTGATTTTCTTATGTTTTTCCATTTTATTTTAGTAATTAAAACAATTCAATAATTAGAATCCAACAACAAAATAAAAAAAAATGCATATATATATATAAAGCTTAAATTTTCAAATATTTTATTCAATGAAACATTTGTTAAATAACATGCATACTTTAAAATAATAGGAGTGATTTGTACTGTTAAAGAAACAGTGCCTTTCGATTAATTTGCAATCTTATATTGACTTGATGTCTACCTTAAGCCCATTGTTGCCAATCCAATAAATACAACTAAAACTTATCACTCTATAAAAAAGCAAAAGATTAAAAAAGTGTAAAAGTTTTATTATTTTCTCTCTTTTTCGATTCCTAATTACAATTAATCAACTAATATCAAGAAAATTAAAAAAAAAAGAAAGAAATTATATACTCTGAGCTTTGGTAAACGGTTAAGATTATCAAGTAAAACTTCCAAATTAGACACGGATGATGATTCCATTGCATTTGATCTAAGAAATTTGGCATAGCCATTACATCTTCACCAAAAAATTTATCTAATGCTATGAGCTAATATTTTAGTAACTCTGCTTTTCTTAACACGGACAAACACACAAATATATAAACAATACTAAAAGCATCATTTGTTTTTAGCAACAACATTAGCTTTTATCTAAGTATATCACAAATAACAATAGAGGAAGTTAGGCAGGGATAACAACAAAAATTTTGTTTCTTATCAAGGCTTGTAGAAAAACTACGTGGTATCTCCTTTAAATGATAAAGGAATATTACTAACATTGGATTAAATGTTGGTATTTTCAATGGCTTAAATTGCAGGCACTCACCAATCTTCTTCTATAATTTCCTAGGTAATCCAATACCTATTACACTTGCATATTGTGAAGGCAACTTTTGAGCCTTAATAACAATTCGATGGATTTTATTTGCATTCAAATTAGCCTAACCGTATAAAAAATTTCAACATGTGTTAAAATAAAATCATAACATTAACCAAAAGGTGGAAATAGATAACTATAAAAAACAAATAGAAAAATAAAATAAGAAAAAATGAGTTGTTCTATACATGGGATGGAATCAGTGCACATTTTCATCAATGTACAACTAAAACTCTAGGCATCTGATTCTGTAAATATGTCTATTGCATCATCTCATAACATATCAGTGATTTCTTTACAGGTTCCCATGCCTCTGAGGTAATATAATGTGGGCTGAGTATAGTGCAATCTATGCATGAATGAATCTTTAAGGAATCACATACTATTGAAGCTTTTTGGTAAGCCGATTTCTTTAGAATTATGACAAGCCCAAAATTAGAAACAATGACATGACCATTCATATCCAAAAAAAGATTAGATGGTTTTATATTCATACAAACAACACCTATCGTATGAACTTCTGCCATCCCTTGTGTAATGTTTGCTTCATATTTACATTTAGAAAACACTCAACAAGTCATAATAAGCTAAAGACAAGCATAAATTTGGTAAAACAAAAAAAATATATTTGATTTTTAATTACCTAACCAAAAAAATTCAAATACAAACAACCTTAACACTAAAAACTAGATTTTTTAAAATAAAAATAGGAATATTATATTTATGCATAAATGAAGAAGTGCATGACACTTGATAGCTGTAAAATTTAACTATAATATCAAATTTTAAAAAAATTTACAGATTAAAACATCAAAAAGGGTGGGACAAGAAAAAGGTAGACTTAATAATTCATGTATTCATATTGTGTAAAATACTGATAATGTATATATTTGTGTCGTGTTTTACACAAAAATTGTATGTTATAATTCGTGTTGAATGAAAACATAAAATACATTTTTTTTGGTTTTATTAAATTTATTTATGGTTTTCGTTAAAATTTTAAATTGTGTCATCTATATTTCTTTTATTCGTATTGTGTTACCGTATCATATTTGAGATTGTTAGGTTTAGGAAAAAGATAAAGTGCCACATATATCTTTCCTATGCATAATAATGTTGCATTAAATTTTCTAAGGTTAGTACAAATGTATAATTCATTCGTAAAATCAATCCATAGACTTCAACATATCATATTGATGATACTAGGGT
This sequence comes from Durio zibethinus, assembly GCF_002303985.1. The sequence continues at coordinate 12,366,840 of NW_019168004.1, forward strand.
TGGCAAATTTACCCGAATCCGTCGGGTTTCGACCCGACCCAATAATTTAGGGTCGGGTTTTTTTCTTAAAAAACGGGTTTCGGATCGGGTCGGGTTTATATGAAATCCGAACCGACCCGACCCGAGATATTTACTAAAATACCCTTAATATATATGTAATTTTTTTTTAGGGTTTCGGAGTTTCGATTGTTTTCAATGTTTTTGTTTTTCGTCCGTCCTATCCTTCTCATCTCTTTTGATTTGTTCAAAATTTTTCATCCACCTATCCAATTCCAGCCATCCCACCTGTGTTCATCCATTTAACTTCCATCTATTTAGCTTTCTTCCTTCGAATCTTTCCTCTATTTCAACAAAAAAAGCCATCAAGCTAGAAAGAGTAAAGTTAACAGGACAGAAAGACAGACGAGTCGTAACCATTTGTAATCTCCACAATGCCAGGATACCAGCAGACAACAGTTTTGAGGTAAGCCAAAATCATCTCCTTACCCTCTACTGTTAATGTTATGTCAAGCATGTTGAGTTTTTACAGAGACTTGGATAGTTTCAATTTCGATTTCAGACAAAGCTGAAACTCTGCTAACCGGCTGTTCTGGTTCATGTTCTGTTGTAACTTGCAAACCATGTTTTGTTACAAATCATGTGCTGTTTTCGAAACCATGTTCTGTTGCAAACCATGTGCTGTTCGAAACCATGTTCTGTTGCAAACCATGTGCTTGCAAACCATGGAAGGGGTTTTGGATAAACTTTTTACGTCTCTGAGGGAGTTGAAAAAGGCTATGTTTTAAAAATTGGTTTTGTAACTTTTCAAGAACAAAGTAATGCCCTGCAGAATCGGAAAACCTTAGCTACGATTGTAGGTTTTCCAGGAATCTTTTCGGGTTTCTTTTTCTTTAAGAACAAAAAAAATTTGAAAAATCCCTACAGTGTAAATAATATTTGTAACGGGTCGGGTCGGGTTTTATTCGGGTAAATAATATTTGTAACGGGTCGGAGTCGGATTTTTCACTAAAACCTCCGAACGGGGACGGATCGGGTATCGGGTAGAAGCACTAAGGCTTCGGGTCGGAGGCGGGGAAAGCAAAAATCCGACCCGCCCCGCCTCGCTGCCATCCCTAGATGATACTGTTTACTATCTTCTAGAACTTTTTGAACCTACATTTATTAGTAAAATTCAAATAAATTTTTAACAATTTTTTTCTCTTGAACTTTTATCTTTGTTAAAGAGTAACTTTTTTTTAAAGTAGGTATAATTGAAAAAGAAACATGTGAAAAGGTTGTTAAAACTATATGACAGAAGGAAGCTTATTTCACATCGCTAGAACCCTCAATTAGGGTTTATGAATAGTCAGATAAAGTTAACTTTTGAAATGTGAACTTTTTTATGCTTTTAGCTTTGGCATGAATTCTTAAACTTTTTAACCAATTGACCGTATGTTTGTCTCAGGATAACATTATGACAAATGGGTAAATCTTACCTTTAATTGCAAGGTTTTCTTAATTTTGTTTCTTATGAATTTATAATAAAAGTAATCATGCTTTTGGACAAATCATCAAATTGAGTTTAGTGCATGGGGAAAGCTTTAATTAAATTACGATGGGCAATCTTGACATATTTCTCTTCCCATTATACCCTTCACTAAAGGGATGAATAGAACTATAACCTAATTTTAATTAAATTGCTAAGGGATGCTTGATTTCTTGATCTAGTTTTTTTGTAATAAAATCTATATTTCAAATCACCTATCCAATTAAAGTGCCAGTGGATCATTTATTAATTACTTTATGGCACAAACGGTTGTGATGGTTGAAGGAAAAACAAAGTATTGGTTAAATACAACAACTTTTCCATTATCTAACTCGAGGAATTAAGCCCCTAAAAAAGTAGAGACTTACCATGTGAGTGAGTGTGGGATTGAAAAGCTTTTGAGAGAAAATTGATCAAGAAGTGGAGGCAACAAATGGAGGATTCTAGGGAATTAGCATTCTAGTGGAGAAATTGATCTTTTGGTAGTGCCAGTGATGTCAAAGATAGGATTAGATTGAAAGGAAAAAAATAAAGAGAAAATGGAAAAAGAAAAGGGAAAGGGAAATAAAGAAATAAAGGGGTAAAAGACCCAAAAGGATAATTTATGAAACAAAATCCTTTCCTCTTCATCTCTTTCTTGAACTTTTCTTTTTTTTTGTCAACCACCAAATACCCCTTTAATTAATTTTTTTGGAACATTGACAACAGTTTGAAAATTTTCATAGAAACATGAACTATCCATAAAAAACATACAATTTCCCTTGAATACGACATACAACTTCTCTCTTGCAGTTTCTCTTTCTTCATAAAACCCAATTTTGCCAAAAACCGTCAACATTTTTAAAAATAAATAAATCAACAATACCAAAAATAAAATTTAACATTTCCAAATTATGGCTTCTTTCAAACAAAAAATACAAAATCAATTATCTTATTGCCGATGGTGGAGGTGATGCAGGCCACCAATATGATCTCGCAAGAGCTAGATCGTATCTCTTCCAACCTTGTTTATAATCATCTTTTTTTGTTTCCCACTCATTTTTTTTCCTAAATTCTCCTTTCCTACAATCTACCCATAATGCCTCAAATACCATATTGCTCAATTCTCAATTTTTTCTTCTTATCGTCCTTCTTTTCCTTTTTTTATTCTTATTTTGCCTTTTTTTTATTTTTTTTATCTTTTCTCTCTTTACAACTTCTTTTCATATCTGGAATATTCTTTCTTCCTTCCAGTTCTTTGCTTTCCTTTTTCTTGTTCCTCTCCCCTTTTTTTTTTTTTTTAAATTTTGGAAGCTTTTGATAGTTTCAATAACGTACATTCCCTTCAATTTTTTCTTTTTTATGACAGAGATGAGGTGTACAGCAAATCCAGTTTTGAGACAACTTGAATATTAAGTATAGATATTAATACAATTAGATATCAACTATTACTCATTGCTCATACAGTTATGTCAATTTTAAAGCTACTATTATACTATCAATGGCCGCTTTTAACTTGTGATTGATTATGTTAAAATTTGTATGCATGTATCACGGGTGTGTGTGTGTGGTGTATATATATATATTATATATATATATATATATATCTTAACATATAATAATTCGAGGTGGTAAATTAAGTTGGGTAACATAGTATATGCATGGTTAAATATCCATTAGCGAATTAATGGTGACCAGTCATTAATCAATATTTCTGTAGGTGAAGAATTAGACAAGGTGATGATTAGGAAAGGGGCCGGGCGGGAGGATTTAGAACAAGAGAATGAGAAGGGATGTTAAAGTGGTGGAACTGAAAATTCATGACAACCAATGGTCAGTATTTATGTTGGAAGATGATCGACGAGGAATGGACGGATTCTAAAGTTGGAAATTAAAGGCTACTTATAACGCAATTCTAGTACTGGTAGGTTATTGACTTATATTAGTATTAACACACTACATGACAAGAGTCGTGACGGTATTGGAATATAAATATATCCTGCAAGGACAAAAAACAATTTTGCATATCTTAATATCTAATTAAAATTTGTTGCTAGCTAACAATTATTACTAATATATTGCACATATATATAGATCCAATTTTAATAATTTTAACAAGTCTAGATTTCTGTAATATTGTATTTAGTTCGCGCTTGGCCCTTGGGACTTTGCTCTTGAATTTGTCCCTTTTAGGCAAGTCTGTTTGATGTGTACTCTTGCAGGTACCGACTAGCAAAGGAAGTAGTCATATATATTTTAAGACAAGTTTTAAAACACCAATTATACCATCCATCACCAACAACCAAACAAAAGCAAAGGAATTAATGTGCATACTGCTTCTGCAATGCCAAGTTGCCTATATGATACCAGGGGAACAAATAGTACAGGCAAAGACCCAAGAAATGGGGTACTTAACTCCCAACCATTGCTTTTTTTTTTTTCCTTTTTTTTTCTTTCAGTCAAGCAAAGCAAGCAACGGACCACAGCACATGGGAAGTCTAATCCCAGAACACATTTCATCCAGTCCATACACTTGTCCTCATCATACTCCCTCCTCAATTTTCTGCGATTCTTTCCTATTACATGTTCTTCACTATAAAATGGGAGGCTCAAATCCTCATTAAAACCAAATCAGAGAGTGCAGAGCAAACTCATCCTAACTCGCAGTGTAGTGTGCGTTCGATTGTTACCTACTGCGAGTAAAAACACAAGACATATAGCTAGCTATGGGTGGGAACAAGCAGAAGAAGTCCTTCTCCTTTTTCAGTTTCTTCAAAGCTAAGAAGGATCGTAAAGAACAGGATTATTCAAATTCAGCGGGGGAAGATGTTTACAGCCCAAGAAAGGTGTATCCAAGTGATGAAGACAATATTCTCAGGGGGGTTGCTAAGCCTGGTATTGACAATTTAGCTACCATTTTCATTACCAATTTCCATGCAACTCGTGTCTCAGAATCAACCCATCATCACCAGACAGGCTGAAAGCGAGGCCGCCCTGATATGAAACCACTTCTTCTCTAGACCACTATACCTAGCTAGTTTCCTTGGGATGATCTTTCTTTCTTTCTTTCTTTCTTTTCTTTTGGGTGAGACAGCAAATTGTTCCTTAATTATTACTAGTTGTTTATAGTTTGTGAATGAAAAAGTAATATATGTGAGAATTACTTTTGTCCAATCAAGTTTCTATATATGATTGTTCCTTCTTCCGCAGTTATCACAAAATACATAGACAAATTCACGAGTCCTGTCCTGTCTCCTGCAATACGTACTCTGCCTTTTTACTCCTTACACTAACATTAATTCTACCTAGGTGTCATACGACATCATATGAATTTTAGTGCTCATTGTGTTTGGATTTACATAAACAGAAAGCTCATTTTGATTTTGGGATACAATTAATGCCTAGTTTCTTCAATAAGTGGAAATGTTAAATAAAAATAGATCAATTCAAGTCAAGACTTACACCTGATAAACATGTAGCAGTTTCCTGGTTGATGAGTAGAGCTCCTTAAACTTGGAAACTAATTAAGCAATTTCAGAATAGCGTCATATACTATATATGGTTTGAATAAAAGTGTTAGTGATACAAATATTATGGGTGCCTTGAGCTGCGAAATCCAAGCTATTTAAGTTTCCTCAGTTTTGATTAAGCAAGAGGGCTTGCTGTTTGGTTAAACAAGTTAAGCATCTGAAATAATGCGTGCCTTTCGAAGTCGTGGAATCTGACAAATCTCCACGAATGGGGGCTATGGCTTGCTCCGCACACATCTAATATTGATGTACTTATATGCGAGTTATCCTCTCTATTCTTATAACTCATGCTTTAATAATTTCACTAACAACGTCCATTCTCAATTCTCAATATCCCACTTTTAGGTTTTAGCTCCTTTTTGTAGTACTACAAATACAATCTTTCCTTTCGTTGTTGGCTTCTTTCAAAGACAAACATATTTTCCCGCAGATAACAATGGCTGAGAGGAGCTGCCTCAAAGGCTCAAACCACAAATTTTTTAATAATAAATAAAATTTGGAAATTGATAGTTTCAAACAATATATATGTATATAGTAGCAATGTGATTTAATAATGTATTTAGCCAATTACTAGCAAATCTCAATTTCAGATCAATATTATTACTAGTAATATTAAAGGTTGCACCGCACAATGATGAACCAGACTTGTACTGTCAAGCACTTCAAAACCAATGGCGAGGGTCGCCCTAAAACCTCCTGAATTCGTTCTAATAGAATGTGCAATTGGCATCCAGCCAGCAGCCTTTCTTGTAGCAAATGCATGACCACACTGCCTATATGGTGACCCCACGTTTTCCAGAAAGGAATCTTGCTATAATTGAAAATATTATTTTCTGTATCTTTTGTATTTCTTTAAAAAAAAAATACAAGATGCTTTAACTAAGCATATTTATATAATTTGTTGGTTCAATGCGTTTAATCACGTGTTTCCTTAGGTATATAAGATTGTTTAATGAAAATATCTGAGGTACTTATTGGCTTTAGATATCCATATGCATATATGCATATACATATATATATATATATTGTTCTTAAATAATTATTAACCTTAATAAGATCAAGGTGAGATTTCAGACTTTTAAAGTTTGTCATTTCTGTTTCCCTAGTAATGATTCCTACGTACGCCTAGTGTTTCAAACGTCAATTTATATTCTGAAGCAAAATCAATTTAGTAAAAACAAATGAGAGAATAAATGGCAGGCAGTCATACATGACATGCATACATACAAATGCATGCAGATATGCTTTAGTTTCTCTACCTCATTGTACAGCTGTATGGAACGGTGACCATCAAAATTAGTAAAAGTGACGCGCTTTCCTTTAGATCCATTGGAAACCTTTAATATGATTGATGGTTCATTCAAGTGCTGTCTGCCCTGGACAAGTCACAACTCATCTATTTAAACCCTCCATTTCTCGTTTAATATTTGTCCCCCACTCTACATTCTACAATGGTTCTCACCACCTCCTGTAGGCTTCACTTTTCTTCTTTCTTTCCCTAATCATTTTATCTTAATTAGTTCATTTTGCATTGGACATAACATATATATATGGAATACGGATGCTAGCTGCTCCATTTGATATATGTATTAAGCCAGCTGTACCCTGTTATTTATAAAATAGCTAATAATCGGAGAAATCTTTAATTAAGTAATAGTAGTAGTAGTAGCAGCTGAGAAAGGAAAGCTAATTTTGTTTCAAGAATAACAGTCAAGCAAGGTAGATGTATTATATTATATTATATATATCCATCTCATCAAGTTTGGTTTTCTTTTTTTTCTTTTCAATGCATCAGAAACACATATTTTAGGCTATGATTCTGAGCCCCTCTTTTTCCAATGCACTAGCTACTTCATGTTTTTCAGATAACTAAGTCTTAGATTCCTGCACTGTAATGGATTCTTTCACTTGGACTAGACTATGCTAATCCATCTAAAGTGGAGAATTAATATCTGGCTTGCCGGCTAAGGAACCCTACTTCTTATGATGATCACTTCAACTATAAATCACTACACATCCATATATGTACAAAATTACTGCCTCTTCCTTTGCTTTTTCTTTTTTAAAAGGAAAAAACTTTGTATTCAAATTTGGAGAATTCTCTCTTAAGAGGCAGGACCATGACCCATGAAGGCGAACTTTTTCAATAAAAATTGTAGTTTAAAGAACACTAATTAAAATTATATGAAAACGTAATTTAATCCCATAAAAAGGCATAAATTTCTTTTTAAAATTATTTTCAAATATTATTATTAAAATAACACTAGTCTAGCTAATAATTTCAAACTACAAAAACATAAGTCACAAAAGAATTAGAAAAAAAAAAAGCGATAGGAAATAAAAGAAAGAAAATATGTAAAATTGATTTTCTGTGCATAATATACAAAACAAATTAAATTTTCTTAATTTCAATTTCTTCGATCGTCAACATGGAAAGTGATTGTTCCAGTCCAAAAACATTTAGCATTGATGATTTTATAAATTTGAATCCGTGAGCATTATCATAAGATCTTCAGTAGCATCATGATAATTATCACAAGTTTTTTTAATATAATAAATTATCACTTAATAAAATTAAAATCAACCCAGGTAATATACATTTTCATTTATTTAGTATAAGTGATATAATTGGTAGTTTTAAGTGACGTCACAATCAATTCCATGGTAATTTCATGGATTTGAAAGAGATTGTTTAGTGTTAATATATATACTTGTTAAATTATAATAATACAATTTAAGGAATCAAATATGTTAAATGCTCTTGAAATGGATCAAAGAAAATAATTTATTTTATATTAGATCTATATGTAAATTAAAGTGTTAGCCATTTGTTAATTTACAAATAAAAAACAATTCATTAAAAGTTACCATATATTACAAAATTGAAAATAGGGGGCAAATTATAAATTTTAGCATGAGGGTCAAATTGAAGTTTTACAATTTTTTTATATGGTAAAAGTGTTATGGAATTTGGACAAGCTTCCCCCTTATACATGTTTAGTTAATTAATTGTACCTAAAATTAGGGTGCAAAAAAAAAACACATTACAGGGATTTAGGTTATTAGTGATTTTTTTTTAACATTTAGCAACGTTATAAATGCCATTAAAAGATTTGCAATATTTGCGAAAAATATTAGTTAGAGTGCCTGCTATACATGCTTAAGAGAAAATAACATCTTTTTCTATAAAATGTCGCTATATTAGTGGCATTTGTATCTAAAAAATATTATTATTTTAACAGCATTTATATCTTTGAGACATTGTTAATTTAGTAGTGTTTGTATCAAAAAATGCCGTTACTTTGGTAGCGTTTGTATAAAAAAATACCTGCTAATTTATCTGGAGGAAACTTCATAACCATTGAGTCTAAAAAAGGGTTATTTGATAAACTATCATTTTCTAATATTGGTGTGGAACAAGTTAAAGAATTTTATGAATTAGATGAATTATCAACTGTTTATATTGTTACTTATATGAGGTTAGCTTATAAATACAAATATGCACACTCAATATGTATTAATCTATATTACAGTGTAATACTAATTAATATTGTTGATTATTATCATGCAACTTCTTATATAGAAAGCTTAAAGGGAGACAGTTGACCAATAGATTTAGATTTTTTGACCCCAATTTCATTAGTGAGCAAGTGGTACAATCGCTTATAATGCTAATCATGTGATTGAGTGCATAAAAAGATCAACTGATTATTATTTGCTCCCGTATAATGTATAGTAAGTTATATTCATACAAATAATTATTTCAATCTTACTCAAATTTGATATGATGCGTAATCTAAGTATATCATTTTTATTATTTTGCAATCGTCATTGGGTGCTTATTATGATTGACACTAAATCTTTAACGTCATACTTACTTAATTCAATTAATTCAACGACGATGCCTAACCTCGAAATTTAAACTTTTATAAAGAGGTATTACATTTTATTATATTATATATCTTCTGTTTTTTCATAAGTAATTTTTTTCTTTTCAATTTAGGGTATATTTGCATTCGATAAGAAGGCAAAGAAGAAATGAGTGTCATTATCAGTAAATGTGAAATTTATTTTTTATGCTGAGTTTGTGTAGAAAAATGTTTCTTAACCCATTCAATTTAATTTTCAAGTACCTCGTCAATCCGATAATACTGAATGTGGATATTATGTGCTTCATTTTATGTAGGAGATAGTTTTATATGATTTTATGACCACATCATTCAAGGTTAGTATAAATTTCATAAACTCATTATATCTTCAAAAAAATAAAAAGCTAAATTATGTTCTCATTTATTAACATTTACTTCTGATATTTTTTTAGTGGGAGAGTAAAGAAAGCTTCACGATAAAAGAACTGAATGAAGTCCATAAAGAATGGTATGAGTATATATTATCATTTATTTATAAACCTTGAGGTTAGACTTTATTGGTTGAATGTAAATAAATGAGGAACAAATTGTTATATTGTTTTTAAAATGCCATGTTTAATGAAAATTTTAAGTTTGTAGATTGGGGAATTGGTTTAATATTATTGGTATATATTTGTTTTATATGAATACACTATGTGTATCTAATATATTATTGAGTACGATCATTTCAAAAAAGTATATTAATATGGCAATGTTATTAGTTTTAAATTTAGAAGTGTAGTCAATTTATTGAAATATAACAATGTTCATTTTGTAAATTTCAAAACGTAATTCGTAGTATCACATGTATAAACTAAATATTTTATTAGCATAAATATACAATTAACTTCAAATGTTTTATGGGCATAAACCTACAACTGACTTGACATATAAAATATTAAAAATATTTTTTGATGAGATTAATGAAGGCGTTTTTAATAAGAAAATGTCTTGAATCATTTCTAACAAAATGTTATTGAAGGCGTTTTTAACCAAAATTGTCTTCAATAACCCTACTCAAAAATATATTGTATGAAAAATTAAAGGCATTTTGGGACAAAAATGCCTTCAAGAATCTGTTCAAAATATTTTGTAAGAATTATTGAAGGTATTTTTGGCAAAACAGCCTTTAATAATCTTTGTTAAAAAATTATTGATTGGATTATTGAAGGTGCTTTCGATCAAAAACGCCTTCAAGATCCGTTCCATATTTTTTCTATGGATTATTAAGGGTATATTTAGCAAGAAAACGCCTTAAATAATCTATAACAAAATGTTATTGAAGGCATTTTTTACCAAAATCACCTTCATGTTTTGAGCCAAAAAGCACATTTAAGAATCCATTATAACTTTTTTGTATAGATTATTGAAGGCGTTTTAAAAAAAAACCGCCTTCAATAATACTAACTAAAAGTTAATTTAATGGATTATTGAAGATATTTTTTATCAAAAACACCTTCAAGAATCCGTTCTATATTTGTCCTATGGATTATTAAGGGCATTTTTTTATTGAAAATATCTTGAATAATCCTTAACAAAATGTTATTAAAGACGTTTTAGATCAAAATCGCCTTCAATAATCTGACCATTCAAATTTATCATGTGAAATATTAAAGACGTTTTGAGCCAAAAATGCCTTCAAGAATCTGTTTTTACTTTTGTGTATGGATTATTGAAGGCATTTGTGACAAAAATTACTTTCAATAATCTCAACTAAAAATTTATTGATTGGATTATTGAAGGTGAGTTCGACCAAAACGCCTTCAAGAATCGGTTTCATATATTTCTTTTGGATTATTAAAGGCATTTCTCCGTCAAAAACGCCTTCAATATTCTCTCTAAAATTTTTTAAATTGATTGGTGATGACATTTTTACCCAAAAAAGCCTAGAATAATCCATTATAAATAATCTTTGCAAAAACCAAAAAAAGGCTAAAAGGAGAGATCGAACTTACTACTTTATAGTTAACATCCGTACGATCCTAAAATTTTGATAGGATATTTATTGAAGATGTTTATGACCAAAAATGCCTTTAATAAGCTTGTGAAATTTTTTTGTGGAATTATTAAAGGTGTTTCTTGTATAAAATGCCTTTAATAATTGCATACATTTTTTTATGAGGGGATTATTGAAAGCTTTGTTTGTCAAAAATGCATTCAGTAATTTTTTATTAATTTTTTAACTGAATTATTCAAGCTGTTTTCTGTCAAAAATGCCTTTAGTATTCACTCAAATTTTTAAGATAAAATTATTCAAGGCATTTTAATCGATAAACGTCGCTAATATCAAGCTTTGAATGACGTTTATAAGTAACAATACCGCTATTTAAATATTTAGTGGTGTTTTAATAATAAACATCTTAAGTTTTATAAAAATATGAAAGCTAGTGACATTTGTAAGTGAAATATCACTATAAAATTATCACTAATCTTTTATTTTCTTGTAGTGACACTTTTTTCGTTGTTTATGGCTGTGAGAAGACCATCCTATTTTCGAGCAAATTGAACAAATATCATATTTCCAAATAACTTACTATTTACTAGAAACAGCATTGCCTTAATTTCAACTTTTCAAGTTCCAATATATTCTGAGAGCTCAAGTAAAAGTTGATTTATGCACACGACTACAAGACGCAAGAAGAAATAATATTCATCCTTATATATACATTAGTTTTTACACGTAAGTGATACACGTATAATTTTTTTTATTTAATAAATAATTTTTCAGATATTATAATAATAATGATAAATATCAATAATTTAATTTTAATTTTGGTATAATAAAAGTAAATTTGATAACTCTTTATATAATTTTAATTTTAATAACTTTTGATATATTTTAATAACATTTATTGAAAGTTTGATAATCTTTGGTAAAATTTTGATAACTTATGAAACAATTTTGGTAATTTTTTATATTTATTTAGTAACTTATGTATTATTTGGTAACAATTGATCCAATTTTAGTAATCTTTTATAAAATTTTAGTAATATCTTAATGTAATTTTGGTAATTTTTAATATAATTTTGGTAAGTTATAATATACTTTTAGTAATTGTTTATAAAATTTCTGATATCATGTATTTAACAATGCAATGCAAAGCAAACACATTTTTCGTTTTTAATATAATCGAAAAAGATTAAATTATCTTGAGGTAGAAATTAATTATATATATATATATATGCATATTAAGATAAAAATCGAGAAAAAATTAAATCCCTTATTATTTTAGTCAAGTGAACAAATTTTATATCAATTTAACAGGACAGTTCAACCACCTATTAAATCATCCAATTCTGCATATGGGATATCCAATTAAAGTGTTTAAAGGATTCAACAAATCACATAGTTCTAATTTTTATTGGAAGGTGTGCAATTGATTTGCATTTAATATAATATTAATTTTTGTTCATATGAATAACAATTATAAAATTTAAAAAATAATTAATTATAGAAGTCAAATTAAATTGCAAAAATAATATATATTAAAAAATTATTTCAAGGGATTAAAAAATTTAATTAGGTTATCAATAATCAAATGATTAATTCATAAAATATACAAAGAATAAAATCATTAATATACATATATATTTAACAAATCAATTAGAACAAAAAATTGAAAGGCAAAAATAGAAAAAAAAATGCTTTAATGACTTAATTATGATTACCTTTAATGAATTTATTTGTCGACGTAAATTACATGTGCAATTGTTTTTACAACAATTAGAGAAATAAACTTCATATATATACATATATATATATATATATAATTGTCTTATTCCTATGTATATTAATAAATTTTGATTTCATTCTATTGTATTTTATTTGATATGAAAAATCATATTTTAGATATTAATATGAGTCTTAATATAAAAAATGGGTCTAATAATAAAAAATTCATTTAAATTAAAATTTATAAAAAAAATTTACTAATAGTATTTTAATCAATCAATTTAAACTTTTTAAAATTAAAATTTTATTCAAAGAATTTGCGTCAATATTTTTTGTACTTTTTGAGTCTAATCATAAAAAAAGAGTCGTCTAATAAAAAAATTCATTTAAATTAAAATTTATAAAAATAATTACTAAAAAAATTTAATCAATCATTTTTAATATTTTTTGACATTAAAATTTTAGATAATTTAATTTCACATAAACATTGATTTTAATTTTAATTGATTTAAATTAAATTTAAATAAATTAATAAAATTTATATATTTAAAAATAAATTTATTTATTTAAAAATTCATAAAAATATTATGATTAATCACTTTTAATACTTTTAAAATTTACATTTTTATAAATAATTAAATAAATAGATGATATAGGAATATCTCATATATATATATATATATATATATATATTAGCTTTATGATACTCTCAAAAACTTTCAAAGTTGTTCAATCAAGTTTTCTCGAACTTCTTCCATCGAAAAAAGAAACTTAGTTTGCATTGATGGTCTATATGTGTAGTGATGATATTCACTCATACCAAAAGGGACGTTCAGTCTTTATCACAACTTGTCTTCGATCATTTTACTGCTTACCTTAAAGGACAATTGATTCGAATTTTACCTGTAACTAATGTGAACTGATTAGAATTTTCAAATCCAATTGATTCTCCTATTTACCATTGAATTATAATCGTATAAGTTGTTTTGCTAAGCCCCTCTAATTAATCAAAAGATATATATATATATATATAGAGTAATCTATGGTACACCTAAAACGTTCATACAAATGATATATATAATTGGAGAAGATTCAAGGATTGTTAAGCAATGTTGAAGAAGATTCGATGACCATAAAAAGCCAAGCAATTGGACAAAGTGAAACTTCCCCTCCTTCACTGCTCACTGTAAAAGAGGAGACTCATATGTTGAAGTCAAGCCCCCACTATGGTAGGCTTGGAAACTAATTAGAATCAGAATCCATTCAAAGACCTTAATTGCCACCAGTCTTATTCCATAGTTATAATGCCTTCCTTAATTACATTTCAATGGGTATCTGCATAATTATTGAACCCTTTCACACCTTAGTTAGGCACAGTAGTAGATTTCTAATTGCAGATGCTTTTTCACTTCTTTTCTTCTCTTTTACTCAAGTAATCCAGTCAGAAGAAGCAAAGCCTTTTTCTTTTTCTTAATTTTCTACTACTATTATAACTTATACAAGTGTCAAATGAAGAGCTAAAAAAGGGGAAAACTAGCTACATATGAGACAAAATGAATTCCACCTGCAAATTAATTTTAAGATTAATTTTATTATTTAGTTGTATTTTGGCCAATGAAAATCTTTCGTAGTTGACACAATCTATTTTTAATTTTTTTTAAAAAGCAAAAGGGTGCGGAGTAACAACTAAAATATAGTGAAAATATCTGAAACCCCCTAGTGAACCAAGGAATTCTGAAAATCTCATGTAACTAATGATGGTGGCTACTTAATTTTTGCCCAATAAAAACTCAATTAAATTAAAATAAAAGTTTGAAGAATCAATTAATTGCAATAAAATAATAACAGTCTGAATGATTATTTTATTTTAATTCAGTCATTTTTTACTCTTCAATCAAAAAGATCAATTGATATATATACTCTATAATTATTAAACAAAATTAAAGTGACCAGATGTCTTGGATGATCAATTGTAACATTAGATTCTTCTGTAGAAGTGAATACTATAAGGAGTCATACATAAATCTTTTATTTAATAATAGAACTTAATGATTATTATTTGTGAACAAAAGAGCAAAGAACAAAAAAGACAACTGAGTAAAAGGCAAAAGGATGAAGCACATGCCGATCCGGCCTCATTAAAACACACTACTTTGTAAAACAAAGAAGCCCAAAACTTGTTGTTGGGCTCCCATTCTACCTATTGACTCACAGGACTGTTGAGCAATTCCTTCAAGATTTAAACGGATGATGGGGCGTAAAACTCGCACTCCCCATATATTTCTCAAAATCTGTCCCGAAAGGCAGAAAGCTTAAGACGAATGCTTTCCACCTTTTCATAGTAAGCCAATCCCCAAGATCTGATGAAATACAAAGGAGCTACTACACCCCAAAACCCCACCACAAATCCAATCACCACACTTACATAAATCCCATACTTTTCAAACCACCCTTCACTTTCTTCAACATGACTGCCTTCATTTGTAGCATTAGGTGGTGTTTCAACATTCGTGCTGCAGTCTTCAGTGACGGGAGGGCCACATAGGTGATTGCCAATGTAAGAGAACTTGTCAAAACTTTGGAGTTGGGTGCTTGATGGTATTCTTCCTGTCAAATTGTTGTAAGACAAGTTCAAATGACTCAAGAAATTCAAGTTGGAGAAGCTGACAGGGATTGGACCATGAAAATGGTTCCTGGAGAAATCAAGAGATTCTAATAACCTCATGTTGCCAATGTGATCAGGGATCTTTCCTTTCAAGGAATTTCCTGATAAGTTTAACGATTGCAACCCTTCGAGACTGGCTAGTTCTTTGGGGATGTCTCCAATGAGATTGTTGTATGACAGGTCCATGGTGGTAACAAGTGATAGCGTGGTGCTGTATTCGTCCACTCTTCCTTTCATCACCAATAATTCACTCCTTATGAATTCCCCATCCACGAAATAGTCAATGACAGCATCAGTGTCATATGGTTTTGTGACCATGGCAGTTAGATTCTTAAAGCATTTTGGTATGGCTCCAGAGATTTTGTTATCCCCAAGGTCTAAGATTTGAAGGGAACCGAGCTGACAAAGTTCCTCAGGGATATGGCCATCAAAAGAGTTTGAACGCAAACTTAGAATCACAAGATTTGGGAGACTTTCACCAATCCATTTTGGGATGCTTCCTCCGAGTTGGTTTTCACCAACATCAAGCATAAAAAAGTCTCTATTATTTTGCAAGGTCAATGGTAGCTCCCCGGATAGCTTATTGTTTCTAAGATTTAGAAACATAAAATCCAAGGATCCCAAAGAGTCTGGAATCTTCCCAGTCAGATTATTGTTTCCCATATTTAGAACCCGGATGCCTCGCCACTTCAACCAACAATCTGGAATTTCTCCTGACAGAAGATTTGTTTCAAGTTGAAGAAGAAACAATTTTGGTTTACCTAATTTGTTGTCACATAAAAAATCTGAAAGAGACCCCGAAAATGAATTGTTAGTGAAAAACAATGTTGCCACATCAGGGAGCACTCCTGGCAATGGACCTGTGAACCGGTTGGATCTCAAATCAACCAATTTATGCACTGGCAAAAATGGGATCTCCCCTTCAAGTCCATTATGAGAAATATTCAGAGACACCATTTTAGAAGTAAAGTTCCAAAACCAAGAGGGAACAACATCTGAAATTCCTGCACTGGATATGTCTAAGGTAGACAAGTCCTTCTGAAATTGAAGCCATGTTGGAAATTTTGGGCCAAGAAGCCAGTAACCCATTTCAATGGTTCGACATTGAAAAGGAGGAATCCAGTTTGAGTTTGCTTCAAATTTCAACTTGTTTTGAGATGCCCTTAAAACTCTCAATCTAGTGAGACTAGAAAAGAGCAATTCCGATACAGTACCTTCCAACAGATTATAAGCAATGTTCATATATTCCAGACTCATGGGCTGTGCAAGACTTTGAGGAAGATTGCCATCTAATTGATTTTCTGACACATCAAAATATTTTAAAGATGACAGGTTTCCTATGGAGATTGGAATGAGACCAGAAATGGAATTTTGAGAAAGAGACAGGTAAGATAGGCTTTTGAATAGTCCAAGTTGATCATTTAAATGGCCTGAAAGATTGTTAGTTGCCATATTTAATGACTTCAAGTCATCTGAGCAGCATCTAGACAAGCTCTGCAGAATTTCTGATATCACCTGATCAATTTTGTTATTTGACAAATCAAGTTGCCTCAAATTGACAAGATTTTCCAAAGAGGTTGGTACTGTTCCTTCAAGCTGATTTCCTGACAAATCAAGGCGAACAATGGAACTCAAGTTTCCAATGGCACTCGAGATTTTGCCTTGTAGGAAGTTACCTCTAAGACTGAGAAATTCAAGATGGTTCAAATTATACAACCAACCAGGTATTGATGAATCGAATGAGTTCGTGGAAAGATCAAGAAATTTGAGAGAGGACATGTTTTGGAGACTATTGGGAATAAGACCTCCTAGGGCATTTCCACTCAGATCTAAGGAAACAAGGCTATGAAGACTGAAAATCCACTTAGGAACTGAAGGGGATATGTAGTTGCCAGAAAGATCAAGTATGGAAAGAGATGTATAGTTAACTCTGATTGGTGGAGGATCATTATCAAGAAAGCAAGCTGACAAATGTAACTCTATCAAAGAAGGAAGTTTGTTGGTTACCTGCAGCCAATCAGTTGCTTTGCTGAGGTCCACTCCACTCAAATCAAGATACTTCAAGGAAGAAAGACCAGAAAGCCATTGAAGATTTCTAGCTTCAACCAACCGGTTAATACTATTATCTCCAAGGTTAAGATCTCCAAGGTTAAGATGCTGCAGCTTTGACAGATTTCCAAGTTGATGAGGAAGAGCTCCTCCAAATTTTGCTCCAGAGAGGTCAAGATATATTAAACTCTTCATTGAACCAAGGAATTGTGGAATCCGGATGTCTCCGAAGTTGTTATAACTAAGGTCTAGGTGACTCAGATGCTTCAATAAGAGCAAAGAAGGATTTATTTTTCCTCTCAGCATTGAGAGCCAATAAACTCCAATTTCAGCATCTGATAATATTGCATAATCTGGAGTTGGAGGCCTCAAGTCCAACTTGTAGACATGACCTGTGAAGTTGTTGCAGGAAACTCCAACCCAGTTACAGCAATCCCCACCATCACCCCAAGAAGATAGCCTGTTTGAACGATCAATGATATCTTGTTTGAACGTTAACAGGGCTTGTCTCTCACTGTCAATGCAAAGCACCCTGGAATTTCCCACACAAAAGGTAATCCCAGTAGCAACAATAGTAACAAACCCAATAAGAAATACTGTAACAGCACTCATTTTTTCCTTCATATATGACTTGAAAACTTGATACTGATATTGGCCAATTTATATTCCTCAAACTACTATTGTTTATCTATACTGAGCAGTAGGAACTCTTGAAAACTAACGCATAGAAAGTTGAATCAAAAGTTGGTAAAGATTGCCCTGAGAGTGCTGCATTAGTAGGAAAATACGTCATAGCTCACTCTTGATGCTTTCACTAAATTTCAAACAAAAAATTATTCATTGATTGTCAAAGGAGTAAATATTCATGAAATGGTCAAAATCAAAGACAATACTGTGGATTTTTTTGGAAGGAGCCGCGGTAGCTTGGAATAGAAAAAAAAACTATAGTCACGATATTTACATTTAAATGATAGATTGGATCAATTATATAAAGTAATTGAATTAAAATTTGAGTTTATATAAATTAAAATTAATTTTTATTGATCAAAATTTGTAAAATTATAAAAAAAGAAAGAGTAATCTGCTTCAAAGGGTCTTTTATTTCCCACTTATTTATTATCAAAAGATTCAGAAAAGCATAAAAGAAAGAAGGAAACAAACAAAAAAGTGAAGTCTACCCACCCAGTCAACGTCCAACATAATCGACAAGAAAGTGTCACACGTCTACTTTGAGATCTCATTAATTTGATTTCATTGAACTTGTTTTATACGATTCACGATCGATTAACATTCTCTTTACCAACCAAAAACAGTGCAATTTACCCCTCAAATAAGCCCTGGAAAAAAAATTTATCTCTCCTATTTGGTAAAAGATTGATCCATTTTGGCCGTATAGTTTTAAGATAGTTACAAAAGTCATGCAGTCTTAGAGAAGTTAAGATACAGTATCTTCTTTCTCAAGTGAACCAATGAACTAATTTAGATTTCTTATATTTTCTAGAATGAAAATCAATTATTGCTTTGATATGAGCGATGTTTATTATAAGTTTTTTCCTTACTTTTTAAATTAAATAAAACTAAGAGTGATTTTAAGTTGTTTTTATTATGCAAAAAGAGATATTATTATATTTATTATAAGTTTTTCTTATTATGTATATGGTAAGTTCAATCAATATGAAATATGTCATTAAAATATTTTTAGTTTTCACTAAATGAGACTTAGTTATGTTTATTATATCAATGAAGTTTCTAATTTTTAAATTTTATAGTGATAAAAAAAATAATGAAAATTAAAAATTAAAAATTTGACAAAAACTTGGAAACCCAATGTGCTGTTCTTTCTCAATATGAAAATGCTGCGCCAAATTGAGTTTTGACTTTTACCACCAACCAAATGGGCCAATCTTCTCTCACAACGCTTTTTTTCGGCTCCTTCTTTTTCAAAAAGAACCCAAAGAAAAACCCATGCATTTCAGTTTTCAGACAAGGCAACCTTCTGCAACTACAAAGCTCTCCTTTTTTCCCTTCTCTCTCCTTTCCCGCAAAAATTCTGCCTTTATTTTTTCTCAACATGCTCTCATCAGCCTCTCTCAAACCCATCACCAATTCCAAATCTCCTTTCTTTTCTTCATTCTTAATCCAAGACCCATCTCTTTTTTCTTTCCATCTTTCTTTCCCACCTTCTAAAACCCTCCTTAAACCCATCTCATCCACTCTTATCCCCCCTAACCTCCAGCCTCAGCAGCAACAGCTTTACCAACCTTTAGCGCACCCCCATCTCCACTTCCAGCCCAATTCCATTCCCTTGACCCACAAGCTCGCTTGGATGTCTTAGCCAGCCGCCTTGGACTTTGGTTTGAATATGCCCCACTTATCCCTTCCTTTTACCAGGAAGGTTTTTCACCTCCTTCTGTAGAAGAATCAATTGGGATTTCTGGGGTTGAACAAAATAGACTAATAGTAGCTGCCCAGGTAAGAGAGTCACTCATTCAATCCAAAACTGATGAAAATGTTGTATCTTTTTTTGATACTGGTGGTGCTGAATTGCTTTACGAAATAAGACCTTTAAGTGCTTCACAAAGAGCTGAAGCTGCTCGTTATATAGTTGAAAATAGCCTGGATTCAAAGGGTGTACAAGACTTTGCTAGGGCTATGAAGGATTTCCCAAGAAGGAAAACGGATAAAGGTTGGAAAAGTTTTGAATATAAGCTTTCACCGGATTGTTTGTCATTTATGTATTATAGGCAAAGTAGGGAACATAGGAATATCCTTCTGAACAAAGAACTGCTGCTTTAAGGCAAGCATTGGAAGTTGCTGAGTCTGAGAGTTCTAAAAAAGAGGTGTTGCAAGAGATGAAAGGTGGGGAGGATGAAAAAGAAGAGAAAGGAGAGGTGTTGGAAGAGATGAAAGCTGGGGAGGATGAAAAGGCAGAGAAAGGAGATGATTTGGAATATGGGGTTCGGGTTCCAGTTGTTAGGATGAAGTTTGGTGAAGTTGATGAGGCTACTAATGTGGTGGTTTTCCCGGTTTGTAAGCCGAACGAGGATAGAGAGATTTTGGAAGCAGCTTTGGAATGTTGAACTGTAGGGGGTTTTGGTGTAGTGGAGGCTGAGAAGGGGTGGAAGAGGTGGGTGGTTTTGCCAGGTTGGGAATCGGTTGTTGGGTTAAGGAATGGAGGGGTTGTAGTGGCATTGGGGATGCGAGAGTTTTACCGCGGAAGGCAAATAGGTGGTATGTGGAAGAGCCTATTTTGGTGGTTACTGATAGGAATAGGAAGGAGGTGGTATTGGGTGATGGGTTTTATTTGGTGCAGGTTGATGGTGGCCCGATGAATGTGGATAGAGGATCAGCATTGAAGGAAATGGGCGTGAAGGAGAGCCTAGGAACTGTGGTGTTGGTCGTTAGGCCACCAAAAGAAGAAACTGATGGTCAATTGAGTGATGAAGATTGGAAATGAAAAGAACTGGAAGTGAGTGATGGTGTATTAATCTTGATTGCTAGTGGAGATTACTGCAGGCCATCCAGAACTTTAATAATGTTGCTTGAAGTCAGAGTCATATGGCCTTCAATTCAATACCCTGTAGCTAGATGCATTCCATTCTGTTGCCAAATGACGGCTTCGATTTGAGCTAATGAACTTAGTGTACTACTCTGTTCCATTATTGGCAGAAGGCAGTTCTATTTTTATTTTATACTTAACATTTAGTACATAAACTGATTCAACTAATGATATCATCCTTTCTATAATCAGAATCCAATATGCATGCAAAATATTTAAATGTGTCATAAAGGTGCCTAAAATTCAAATTATGCTAACTGCATTATCTTCTGCTTAAACTTATAGGAGCTTGATGATCTCATGCAATAGTTTGAAATTAGGAGGAACATTTCAAGCAATACAAAGTTTTCTTATATGGTGATTTATCTCCTAATCTGTTAGATGGTATGAATCTATGTTGGCAGATTCTTAGCAGTTAAACAAGTTTATTATATTTCTGACTAATCCACTGAGGCTGTGTGCTGGTATGTATTGTTGTGAGGGTTTTCGGCTGTTTAATTGTGACTGTCGTATCTTTTCATTGAATGCAAAATTTGAACTGTCTGCTTGCTTGCTTGCTTATGGAGATTAATATTTCATCAGTTGCCATTAAATATTGGGAAAAGGATGCAAGATATAGTTGTAAATTGCGTAATAGTTATTCAAATTCTTCCCACAGAGCTTTCATGACTCCTGAACTTTATCATCCTGCACTGGAACAAAGGACATCCAATTTGTATTTTTTGTGTCCTTAAATTGATCATGGCCCTTGTTAAGAGAAAAATGCACTAGAACCAAAAGTTTTTAGGAAGCCGTTACTGACCTCATTAGGTGGAAAGGGGAAGATAACTTTTTTTAGGAAACCATTACTGCCTTACTAGCATGAAGAGTGACCCATAATAAGAACAAAACTAATCAGCAACCTCCTAAAAGGCTGATAAAATCTATTGATGCTGAGAACAGCCCTGGACTTTTTAACTGTTGGAAACACCTCTATGTTGGCTTTCAATTTTCTGACATCAAATGGCAACTGGTGAGTTCCTGTGGTTTCTATATATGTATGTATATATTCAAATTTAGTTATCTCTAATTTACCAGCTTGGTTTCTTGATGCGCATATGCATTCATTTCTAGTTTCTCACCAAAACATAAAAATATGTTAGTGGCGGAACCGATGCTCTGATGAATTTATAAAATCAGATTGGTTGTGTTTTCTAAAAATTCTAATCATGGTTGATTTTAGAATAGAAGGAAAACTTACCACAATTCTTAGCAGTGATGGCGAGGCAGTAAGAAGCATTATATGTCCCTGGGAGTGTGAGACAATTGTTGCCTTTCCTGAATATCCCAACTCCAAGTTGGTTGCTCAGTCCACTAATGCTCCTAGCTTAGGTAGCTTCCTGTGCACTTAACCCAATTTTGAGTCCTGCAACTCTTAATTAACCATTACTTGAAGGGAATTTACAATCTGTGTATGTTTATTCTTTTGCCCATATATTACAATATGTGTGCATTTATTCTTTTCATCATTACAATCTAAAAAAAGCAAGTGCAGAATCGTTGTCACTTCCCAAGGAGCAGAAGGAATACAGATAATCCTTTATCAAGGTTTCCTTGTACAAAGGTGGACTATCTTCTGATAACAATTCCTTTATGGGGCCATAAAGCTTGTCAGTTGGTTCATAAAGTGTGGTGAATTGGCATGCCACTGATATTCTTGGGCCTGCCCGCTTAGCCCGAACTCTATGCTCAACGCTTCTGAACTTGTTGTTGGAGATTAGCTGCATTGAAACAGTAAATAAAATTATATTCCTTGATAAAACTAAAAACTGCCTTTGATTGTCATGAAAGAAGTGGGAAATAACAGAGTTGTTCAAAAAATAAATTAGTTAGAGCAAGCCTTTTTCTTAGTCTGCATGAAAGTGGAAGCAGATCAGAGAGGATTAAGACAGTGTATAAATTCAGGGTCTTTGTATTTCTATACTTGTATATACCTGTAAGAGGTCGCCAATATTAACTATGAGAGCTCCTTCCAGTGGAGGGATATCAATCCAGTGATCTTCATGAAGCACTTGGAGGCCTCCAATTTGATCTTGTAAAAGGATTGTAAGGAAGTCAGGATCACAGTGTTTGGCATGTCCTATTGTCCGGTCAGGTTCAGGGCAAGCTGGGTAGTAGTGACAAAAAAAGACATGCCCTTCCATGCACCCCATATCTGTGAGGTGAGAAGGATTGAGACCAAGGGCCTCGGATAGCAACCCAAAAAGAATTTGGCCTAAACTCTGAATATGCTCTGAGTACTCTATCAATATTTCTCTGCATTTCAAGCTCATGAGTTTGATTCAATCAACATTTTTCTAACAAATAATTGTGTAAATAAGGTTGCTAAGATCTTAGAGTATGTCTATAGTCTACCTGCAGGCAACTGGATACTCTTTGGGAGGTGGAGGGTTTGGAGCCATGGCACAATACAAAGTGTCCCTCCAGTTTGCAGCTTTCGACACGTACAGATCATAATTGCTAATAAATCTCACTTTCTTCTCCTTCTCACGTGAGTAAAATTTCATCTTCACCTCTTTCGGTTGCTCATGGAATCTTTGAACACCTGCAATGACCTTGTTGATGACATCTTGTGGGATGCCATGGTTTATAACCTGGAAGAATCCCCATTTCTCTGATGCATATCTGATCTTTTCAACAGTTTCTGCATATGCAGCACGATCTCTTAGATCTATGATGGGAGCCTGAAAACTACCATGATCATCCAACTTTGCAGAGAGTGTATCTTCAGGCGGCATGAAAAAGATTCGAGGAATTGTAACTACACCAGCATCAACAAGTCCCTTAACACCGGCTTTTGTGTCATCAAAGGCCTTCAGCTCTTTTTCTCTATCATAATCATGTTCTTCTGTAGGTAAAACTTTCTGCAGATCTGAGTCAATATCCATTTCTGCCAATGGTTTATGCAGAACTTCTTCCTGAAGTCAAAGAAGCCTTGGTTTATATCCTGTATAATACTTTATGTATGTGCTCTATATATTAGAGTAAAATGTTTAATTTTCCAATTTTCAACGTCACACACGAGGGGCTTTCCGAGGTCTCCAAAATCCAGCTTGAATTTTCCGCAAAAGCATTAAAGTCTTGTAGAAAATTTTCACCAATCCAAGAATAGTCACAATTGCATTGGAAAATTGGGTATTGGAATTTAACTACATAATAAATATTACGTGATCAATTTCATCATATACCAAAGTGAAATCTTTTTTACAGTGGGATCATGACTTTCTTTGTTGAAACATTATATTCAATTAATAGTACACTATCAATTAGTTTTAATTAAATTACAATTTAAACCGAATTTGATTGTTAACTTCAAGATTTCGCTTAAATCGATAATAGACTGATTTATCAAATCTTGTTTAAGTCTTATTATTTAAACATGAAAGTAACAAAAGTTTAGAATCAGAAGTTGCGAGAACCTATCTCTAATCCATGAATATTGGTATAATTTCAGTGAATCAATTTTCATTATAAGATCTTGAATTAGCAAAAAAGTAAATTTTGCATTATGGAATGCACTTCTCCAAACAACGGAGGATTAGTCCACATAGAAGACGTAGATCTCAATGATGTAGGAATTTTGTCAGTTAGATGATTGTTGTTTACTAAATTTAAGATTCTCAAAATTTGCCTATTATCTCGACAATATGAAACTGTAGCCACTAGCCACTCGTGGTGTTGAGTGCCGAGATGTCAACTCCGAAATTTTGTAGTTTCACATGTATAGAAAGGATAGAACAAAAAATTGACAGGAAAGTCAAGTCATCAAAAAAAAAAAAAGAAAAAAGGTTATTGCATAACATTAAAGAAGTAGAATTCTTTTTGCTTATAATTTTGGCATAGTTATTTTTTGTTAAATCAAATTTTGCTATACATGTTTGGTTAAAATTATGTAAATTGTTGAAAAAAGAATAATAATTCAATATGAAGGGTGTTTTTTATTAAAAGAATTACGTAGAATTTTTTTTTAATATAAATAGATAACAGCTTAAAAATAATAATAAAAAAGATTATAAGTGAGAAGATTTTTAATTTAAAATTTATTATATGATATATTTTTAGAAATAACTATATGAATTAGTTGAATTAAACTTTAGATTTAATTATTTATAATATCTTATGTATGTGTTATATATATGAAAGTAAAATATTTAATTTTCCAATTTCAATGTCATTCCAATGAAAATATTTCTTAGTTGTCACAATCTATTTTTAATTTATCTTGAAAGTAAAAGGGTAAGGAGTAAGAACTAAATAATGTGTAAAATATCTGAAACCCCCCTAGTGAACCAAGGAATTCTGATATTCTCATGTAACTAATGATGATGGTGACTTAATTTTTTTCCCAATAAAAGCTCAATTAAATTAAAAATAAAATTTTGAAAATAAAAAATTTTGTTGAGGGAATATGGAGTGCCTAGATGTCAATTACGCAGTTCAGTGCGTTCACATATATAGAAAAGGATAAAACAAAATTGACAGGAATGTCGACAGAATTTATGGAGTTAGGCACGACATAACATTTAAAGAAGTTAAGATTCTTTTCAAGTCTTACAAAATTATATATATATATATATATATATGTGTGTATCTTTCATAGGGCCAATGAAAATCTTTCGTAGTTGACACAATCTATTTTTTATGTATCTTGAAAAGCAAAAGGGTAAGAAGTAACAACTAAATAAAGTGAAAATATCTGAAACACCCTATGAACCAAGGAATTTTAAAAATCTCATGTAATTAATGATGGTGGTTACTTAATTTTTGCCCAATAAAATCTCAATTAAATTAAAATAAAAGTTTGAAGAATTAATTGATTGCAATAAAACAATTAAAGTTTGAATAATTATTTTATTTTAATTCAGTAATTTTTTTTACATTTCAATAAAAAAAAATTAATCGATATATATAGTCTATCGTTATGAAACAAAATTAAAGTAACCAGATGTCTTGGACGATCAATTATAGCATTAAATACCTCTGTCGAATTGAATACTATAAGGAATCATATAAAACTCTTTAATTGAACAATAGAACTTGATGATTATTATTAGTGAACAAAAGTGCAAAGAACGAAAAAGAAAACTGAGTAAAAGATAAAAGGATGAAGCAGATTCCGCTCCAGCCTCGTAAAACACATTACTTTGTTACAACAAAGAAGCCCAAAACTAGTTGTTGGGCTCCCATTCTACGTATTGACTCACAGGAGTCTTAGAGCACTTCCTTCAAAAGGTCATGGGATTCGAATGGATGATGGGGCCTAAAAGTCGTACTCCCCGTGTATTTCTCAAATTCTATCTCTAAACGCAGAAAAATTGCGACGAATGCTTTCCACCTTTTCGTAGTAAGCCAATCCCCAAGATTTGATCAAATACAAAGGAGCTACCACCCCCCAAAACCCCACCACAAATCCAATCACCACACTTACATAAATCCCATACTTTTCAAACCACCCCTCACTTTCTTCATCATGACTGCCTTCAATTGTAGCATTAGGAGGTGTTACAACTTTTGTGCTGCAGTCTTCAGTGACGGGGGGCCACATAGGTGATTGCCAATGTAAGAGAACTTGTCAAAACTTTGGAGTTGTGTGCTTGATGGTATTCTTCCTGTCAAATTGTTGTAAGATAAGTTCAAATGACTCAAGAAATTTAAGTTGGAGAAGCTGACAGGGATTGAACCATGTAAATGGTTCCTGGAGAAATCAAGAGATTCTAATAGCCTCATGTTGCCAATGTGCTCAGGGATCTTTCCTTTCAAGGAATTTCCTGATAAGTTTAACGATTGCAACCCTTCAAGACTGGCTAGCTCTTTGGGGATGTCTCCAATGAAATTGTTGTATGACAGATCCATGGTGGTAACAAGTGATAGTGTGGTGGTGTATTCGTCCACTCTTCCTTTCATCACCAATAATTCACTCCTTATGAATTCCCCATCCACGAAATAATCAATGACAGCATCAGTATCATATGGTTTTGTGACCATGGCAGTTAGATTCTTAAAGCATTTTGGTATGGCACCTGAGATTTTGTTATCCCCAAGGTCTAAGATTTGAAGGGAACTGAGCTGACAAAGTTCCTCAGGGATATGGCCATCAAAAGAGTTTGAACGCAAACTTAGAATCACAAGATTTGGGAGACTTTCACCAATCCATTTTGGGATGCTTCCGCCGAATTGGTTTTCACCAACATCAAGCATAAACAAGTCTCTATTATTTTGCAAGGTCAATGGTAGCTCCCCGGACAGCTTATTGTTTCTAAGATTTAGAAACATAAAACCCAAGGATCCCAAAGAGTCCGGAATCTTCCCAGTCAGATTATTGTTTCCCATATTTAGAACCCGGATGCCCCGCCACTTCAACCAACAATCTGGAATTTCTCCTGACAGAAGATTTGTTTCAAGTTGAAGAAGAAATAATTTTGGTTTACCTAATTTGTAGTCACATAAAAAATGTGAAAGAGACCCCGAAAACGAATTGTTAGTGAAAAACAATGTCGCCACATCAGGGAGCACTCCTGGCAATGGACCTGTGAACCGGTTGGATCTCAAATCAACCAATTTATGCACTGGCAAAAATAGGATCTCCCCTTCAAGTCCATTATGAGAAATATTCAGAGACACCATTTTAGAAGTAAAGTTCCAAAACCAAGAGGGAACAACATCTGAAATTCCGGCACTGGATATGTCTAATGTAGACAAGTCCTTCTGAAATTGAAGCCATGTTGGAAATTTTGGGCCAAGAAGCCAGTAACCCATTTCAATGGTTCGACATTGAAAAGGAGGAATCCAGTTTGAGTTTGCTTCAAATTTCAACTTGTTTTGAGATGCCCTTAAAACTCTCAATCTCGTGAGACTAGAAAAGAGCAATTCTGATACAGTACCTTCCAACTGATTATAAGCAATGTTCATATACTCCAGGTTCATGGGTTGTTCAAGACTTTGAGGAAGATTACCATCCAATTGATTTTCTGACACATCAAAATATTTTAAAGATGACAGGTTTCCTATGGAGATTGGAATGAGACCAGAAATGGAATTTTGATAAAGAGACAGGTAAGATAGACTTTTGAATAGTCCTAGTTGATCAGTTAAATGGCCTGAGAGATTGTTAGTTGCCATATTTAATGACTTCAAGTCATCTGAGCAGCATCTAGACAAGCTCTGTAGAATTTCTGATATCTCCTGATCAATTTTGTTATTTGACAAATCAAGTTGCCTCAAATTGAAAAGATTTTCCAAAGAGGTTGGTACTGCTCCTTCAAGCTGATTTCCTGACAAATCAAGGCTAACAATGGAACTCAAGTTTCCAATGGCACTCGAGATTCTGCCTTGTAGGAAGTTACCTCTAAGACTGAGAAATTCAAGATGGTTCAAACTATACAACCAACCAGGTATTGATGATTTGAATGAGTTTCCGGAAAGATCAAGAAATCTGAGAGATGACATGTTTTGAAAACTATTGGGAATAAGACCTTCAAAGACATTTCCACTCAGATCTAGGGAAACAAGTTTATGAAGACTGAAAATCCACATGGGTACCGAAGGGGATATGTAGTTGTTTGAAAGATCAAGAATGGAAAGAGATGTATAGTTAACATTGATTGGTGAAGGATCATTATCAAGAAAGCAAGTTGACAAACGTAACTCTATCAACGAAGGTAGTTTGTTGGTTACCTGCAGCCAATCAGTTGCTTTGCTGAGGTCCGCTCCACTCAAATCAAGATACTTCAAGGAAGAGAGACCAGAAAGCCATTGAAGATTTCTAGCTTCAACCAACCGGTTAATACTATTATCTCCAAGGTTAAGATGCTCCAGCTTTGAGAGATTTCCAAGTTGATGTGGAAGGGTTCCTCCAAATTTTGCTCCAGAGAGGTCAAGATATGTTAAACTCTCCATTGAACCAAGGAATCGTGGAATCTGGATGCCACCGAAGTTGTTATAACTAAGGTCTAGGTGACTCAGTTGCTTCAATAAGAGCAA
This sequence comes from Durio zibethinus, assembly GCF_002303985.1. The sequence goes on from NW_019168004.1 coordinate 12,395,747, forward strand.
AGAAGGATTTATTTTTCCCCTTAGCATTGAGCGCCAATAAACTCCAATTTCAGCATCTGATGATGCATAATCTGGACTTGAAGGAGGCCTCAAGTCCAACTTGTAGACATGACCTGTGAAGTTGTTGCAGGAAACTCCAACCCAGTTACAGCAATCCCCACCATCACCCCAAGAAGATAGCCTGTTTGAACGATCAATGATATCTTGCTTGAACTTTAACAGGGCTTGTCTCTCTCAATGCAAAGCACCCTGGAATTTCCCACACAAAAGTAATCCCAGTAGCAATAATAGTAACAAACCCTATAAGAAATACTGTAACAGCTCTCATTTTTTCCTTCATAGACGACTTGAAAACTTCATACTGATATCGGCCAATTTATATTCCTTAAACTACTATTGTTTATCTATACTGAGCAGGAGCAACTGTTGAAAACTAACGCGTAGAAAGTTGAGTCAAAAGTTGGTAAAGATTGCTTTAAGAGTGCTGCGTTAGTGGGAAAATATGTCATAGCTCACTTTTGATGCTTTCACTAAATTTCAAACAAAAAATTATTCATTGATCGTCAAAGAAATAAATATTCTTGAAATGGTCAAAATCAAATACAATACTGTAGAATTTTTTGGAAGAGGCCGTTAGCTTGGAATAGAAAAAACAAAATTGTAGTGACTGAGATTTAGATTTAAAAGTTAGATTGGATAATTATATAAATTATTGAATTAAAATTCGAGTTTATATAAATTAAAATTAATTTTTATTGATCAAAATTTGTAAAATTAAAAAAAAAAAAAAGAGTAATCTGCTACAAAGGGTCTTCTTTCCCACTTATTTATTATCAAAAGATTCAGAAAAGCATAGAAGAAAGAAGGAAACAAACAAAAGAGTAAAGTCTACCCACCAAGTCAATGTCCAACACAATTGACAAGAAAGTGTCACAAGTCTACTTTGAGATCTCAGTATTTGATTTCATTGAACTTGTTTTCTGGGATTCATGATCAACTTTCTCTTTACCCACCAAAAACAGTGCAATTTACCCCTCAAATAAGCCATGGAAAAAATTTTTACCCCTCAAATAAGCCATGGAAAAAATTTCTATCTCTCCAATTTGGTCAAAGATTGATCCATTTGGTAATGTAGTTTTAACATAGTTACAAAAGTCATGCGGCCTTGGAGAAGTTAAGATACAATATCTTCTT
>NW_019168004.1:12397940-12603256 GCF_002303985.1 Durio zibethinus
GAATTATTCAAGGATTTTAATCGAAAACGTCGCTAATATCAAGTTTTGGGATGACGTTATAAGTAACAATACTGCTACTTTGAATATTTAGTGGGTTTAATAATAAACATCTTAGTTTTTATAAAAAATATGGAAAGCTAGTGACATTTGTAAGGTGAAAATATCACTAATAAATTATCACTTAACCTTTCATTTTTCTTGTAGTGACACTTTTTTCGTTGTTTATGGCTGTGAGAAAGACCATCCTATTTTCGAGCAAATTGGACAATATCATATTTCCAAATAACTTACTATTTACTAGAAACAGCATTGCCTTAATTTCAACTTTTCAAGTTCCAATATATTCTGAGAGCTCAAGTAAAAGTTGATTTATGCACACGACTACAAGACGCAAGAAGAAATAATATTCATCCTTATATATACATTAGTTTTTACACGTAAGTGATACACGTATAATTTTTTTTATTTAATAAATAATTTTTTAGATATTATAATAATAATGATAAATATCAATAATTTAATTTTAATTTTGGTATAATAAAAGTAAATTTGATAACTCTTTATATAATTTTAATTTTAATAACTTTTGATATATTTTAATAACATTTATTGAAAGTTTGATAATCTTTGGTAAAATTTTGATAACTTATGAAACAATTTTGGTAATTTTTTATATTTATTTAGTAACTTATGTATTATTTGGTAACAATTGATCCAATTTTAGTAATCTTTTATAAAATTTTAGTAATATCTTAATGTAATTTTGGTAATTTTTAATATAATTTTGGTAAGTTATAATATACTTTTAGTAATTGTTTATAAAATTTCTGATATCATGTATTTAACAATGCAATGCAAAGCAAACACATTTTTCATTTTAATATAATTGAAAAAGATTAAATTATCTTGAGGTAGAAATTAATTATATATATATGCATATTAAGATAAAAATCGAGAAAAAATTAAATCCCTTATTATTTTAGTCTAAGTGAACAAATTTTATATCAATTTAATAGGACAGTTCAACCACCTATCGAATCATCCAATTCTGCATATGGGATATCCAATTAAAGTGTTTAAAGGATTCAACAAATCACATAGTTCTAATTTTTATTGGAAGGTGTGCAATTGATTTGCATTTAATATAATATTAATTTTTGTTCATATGAATAACAATTATAAAATTTAAAAAATAATTAATTATAGAAGTCAAATTAAATTGTAAAAATAATATATATTAAAAAATTATTTCAAGGGATTAAAAAATTTAATTACGTTATCAATAATCAAATGATTAATTCATAAAATATACAAAGAATAAAATCATTAATATACATATATATTTAACAAATCAATTAGAACAAAAAATTGAAAGGCAAAAATAGAAAAAAAAATGCTTTAATGACTTAATTATAATTACCTTTAATGAATTTATTTATCGACGTAAATTACATGTGCAATTGTTTTTACAACAATTAGAGAAATAAACTTCATATATATACATATATATATATATAATTGTCTTATTCCTATGTATATTAATAAATTTTGATTTCATTCTATTGTATTTTATTTGATATGAAAAATCATATTTTAGATATTAATATGAGTCTTAATATAAAAAATGGGTCTAATAATAAAAAATTCATTTAAATTAAAATTTATAAAAAAAAATTTACTAATAGTATTTTAATCAATCAATTTAAACTTTTTGAAATTAAAATTTTATTCAGAGAATTTTTGTCAATATTTTTTGTACTTTTGAGTCTAATCATAAAAAAGGAGTCGTCTAATAAAAAATTCATTTAAATTAAAATTTATAAAAATAATTACTAAAAAAATTTAATCAATTATTTTTAATATTTTTTGACATTAAAATTTTAGATAATTTAATTTCACATAAACATTGATTTTAATTTTAATTGATTTAAATTAAATTTAAATAAATTAATAAAATTTATATATTTAAAAATAAATTTATTTATTTAAAAATTCATAAAAATATTATGATTAATCACTTTTAATACTTTTAAATTTTACATTTTTATAAATAATTAAATAAATAGATGATATAGGAATATCTCATATATATATATATATATATATTAGCTTTATGATACTCTCAAAAACTTTCAAAGTTGTTCAATCAAGTTTTCTCGAACTTCTTCCATCGAAAAAAGAAACTTAGTTTGCATTGATGGTCTATATGTGTAGTGATGATATTCACTCATACCAAAAGGGACGTTCAGTCTTTATCACAACTTGTCTTCGATCATTTTACTGCTCACCTTAAAGGACAATTGATTCGAATTTTACCTGTAACTAATGTGAACTGATTAGAATTTTCAAATCCAATTGATTCTCCTATTTACCATTGAATTATAATCGTATGAGTTGTTTTGCTAAGCGCCTCTAATTAATCAAAAGATATATATATATATATATATATAGAGTAATCTATGGTACACCTAAAACGTTCATACAAATGATATATATAATTGGAGAAGATTCAAGGATTGTTAAGCAATGTTGAAGAAGATTCGATGACCATAAAAAGCCGAGCAATTGGAGAAAGTGAAACTTCCCTTCCTTCACTTGCTCACTGTAAAAGAGGGGACTCATATGTTGAAGTCAAGCCCCCACTATGGTAGGCTTCGAAACTAATTAGAATCAGAATCCATTCAAAGACCTTAATTGCCACCAGTCTTATTCCATAGTTATAATGCCTTCCTTAATTACATTTCAATGGGTATCTGCATAATTATTGAACCCTTTCACACCTTAGTTAGGCACAGTAGTAGATTTCTAATTGCAGATGCTTTTTCACTTCTTTTCTTCTCTTTTACTCAAGTAATCCAGTCAGAAGAAGCAAAGCCTTTTTCTTTTTCTTAATTTTCTACTACTATTATAACTTATACAAGTGTCAAATGAAGAGCTAAAAAAGGGGAAAACTAGCTACATATGAGACAAAATGAATTCCACCTGCAAATTAATTTTAAGATTAATCTCGATATATTATTTTTTAGTCACCAAATTAATGAGCAATCAATAATCACTGTCTTACCAAATATATATATATATATATATATATATATATATGCACAACCTACCATCCATACCACGTACTGATCTCCATAATCAGAGTTATTATCATTTCTTTCAAACCCCGGCCGTAATCAATGACTGGATTTGTTTAATAATGGCCAAGAAATGAATCTCGTTTGCTATTCTGTGGAATGTGGGCTTTAGAATTAAATGGAAATTTATCATTTGATCTGCATCGTCTTTAAGCTGCAATATCTTTCAACATTCACATAAGGGCTATCAACAGAAAATATTGATAATGATTGAGAAATGAATCTTGGTTTCTTATAGTCTTGGTTAGCCGTATACCTCTGAAATTTAATGAATTGATCTGCATCATTTAAGCTGCTATATATAATCAGCATCTTCTTCAATAATACGGTTTCTTACAGTCTTGGCTAACATTCATCCAAGGGTATCAACAGAAAATATCTGGTTAATGACCAAGACATGAATCTTGGTTTGTTACAGTCTGGCCTAGAAATGGCAATTAAATTGCATATCTCCGAAATAAAATCAACTGATCTGCATCATGATTAAGCTCTTTTATATAAACATCTCATTAGAAATATCATTAGACCAAATCCTTGAGAAAACTAAAAATAACTGTGCATAAATAACGAAAATCAATTGTAAGAACCAATTATTTATTCATATTGTAACTCCTCTGTAATCCCAGCTGGATTAAATTTATAACATGCTCTGTAAATGCATGCTTTTAACAAAATATAGAAATAAGAATTCTCAAGTACTTTGTGTAGTTTGTTATGCTCTTTGCATGGTGAAATATAATTCACTTAATTTTACACTCAACCAAATGGCTCATTGTTTGTTTATAACTTTATATGCAAGAATAACAGTAAACAGGCTTACGATTAAAACTAACTTACATGGCATGTAATTAACATGAATTACGGTGATTAATGTCGTCTGTAGCGATTTAAAACTCAGGATATATATGTGATATGAATTTGTTTCATTGTTTTGTATTGGATAGAAGTTTTGATTGTAAAGCAAACATTGATCCGCAATTTTCCTGCAAATATGCCTGCATGAACAATCTATAATATAATTATTTGATACTAGAAATTTGAAATGGAGAGAATGATATCGATTAACTTGACGGTAATAATCAGAGTGTTTGAACTCTAAGGATTTTATTTAGGTACATTATATTCAAGGGGTGTCTGCGAGCAAGAAATTAAAGCAAACTATTATCTTAGACTAGAACATAGAACCCCCTTGACATGCCAGAAACAAACACTGAGACAGTGATACACCTATTTTTCCCAAGGGAAAAAGGCATTAGACCAAAGAGCATTGTGGTTGTTATCCCCAAATGGGAGCATCATCTCATTGCCACCAAATCCCACGTGGTCTTGTGGGTTCATCAGGTCCATAATCCACTGTTGCCTCTGCATTGTATCCATGTTAGCCTCGATACCTGACCTCCCCGCCTGCACTTTCTCTCCTCTCTTTGGCTTGGCTTCTGGTGTTACCATTGTCGCTGATGACGCTGCTGCGGACCCTTGGGAATGAGACGCTTTAGTAAGTGTATCAACCCTCTTGTTAATATCCTTCAAGTTTTGCTCAATCAACCACCCGAGGTCATTTAAATCCATCATGTTCAAATTGTGCAAGCCTTTTCCAGTCAGGTTTTGGAACAAGACTTGTGTCATCTCCTTTTCGCGATTGTCCTTGCACTGTTTCTTCAGCTGTTCATTGGCTTTTGCGATCCTTTGCCTGAGGAAACTCTCTTGGTTCACCATCTTCTTGCTCTGTTCCATCTCAGGCAACTTCTTGAACTCCGAGAGCACACGTTGGACTCCCACAGGGGATGGCCAAACCTCCGGTTGAGACTCATAAGGACTGTAGATAATTGCACAAGCTTCTATCCCACAAAGAGTACTGAGTTCACTCACCTTCTTCATCAGACCCTTCTTTCTTTTCTTGTATGTAGCTTTCCTTGCAGAATCATTGGTAATGTAGGCAAGCTTCACCTTCTTTCTAGTCATGGCTTAGAAAGCAAAGAATTGGTAATTTCGATGTACTTCTTACCCAAACAGTCTATTCTATATATAGAGATTAGAGAGGAAGAGATTACCCCAATTGTTATTATTGCAAGATTATAGTGGTGTAATATATCCTTGTTAGACGTATTCATGGTGACTTAAAAAAGGAAAGAAAAACTATTTCAAATCTAGTGCTTATTTGGTGATGCAAACAAATATTGACAAAATCTATATATAATCTATATATTGTATGAACGGAGTGAAAATTTGCTCAAATTAATTGCAATGATAGCTGTACTTTTAACGGAGGATATGATGAGATCTCGGCTAAAGATATCAAAGCTGTAATTCAATTAGATGCATTGGCTTGGGGATGATTTGGCTTATTTTACATAATACAGATAATATCTTGTTTTAATTATAGGATCTATCATTGAATCATAACGGTTGCTTTTACAATAGTGTTTCTTTTTTTTTTTTTCAAATTCGTTCATGCACATTTGGTATTATTTATTTATTGCTAGTTTTGTTACTTACAGATAATATGCATATTTAAGTCTGGTTAGAGGTGGTCAAATGGATTGCAGCCCACAACAACCGTGTCCATCAAGGTTAATGTCAGCATGATGCATATTACTATAGAAGTGGATCGTGTTTATATCGAATTAGATGAAAATTCTTTTATTATGAGCTGAAACGATACAATAATGGAGAGTTATAAGTTGCATGTGGCATGATTTAGCAAGACAAATTCTTTTTTTTTTTTTTGTTCATTTCATTTTCACCCATCACATCTTTAACTTTTTAAAAAATTGATTAACGATAATAAATAATGAATCTATTTTTTTTTCAAATGATATACTCACTGATATATTTTGATATATTTTTTAAGTTATGAGAGCCCACACCATTTGATTCAAAGCCTATCACATCTCCAAAGTCCTTTTAATCAATAAAAAATAACCATTGCTTTTTTAACTAAAAAATTTTGAAAAACTTTAAGCCTAATCATGTAAACGTAAACATTTTAAGTTGAACCACGTAAATCATTCATCTATTTTCTATTTGTTTCCATAATTACATTATTAAAATAATCAATATAAAATAATTAAAGAAAAAAAAAAACTATGCATTGGAGAAAAAACATTGTTGGATCGGACTTGACACAATCGACCAAGTCATGCCTAACATGAGCCATAGCATAGCCGGATCTCAGGCTATACTGGGCTAAAGATTTAAAAATTGGGGTCGTGCCTAGCACAACAACATAGCCCATGTTATAAGTAGATTGGGCCTACAGTACCTGACCAGGATTAAGCCCAATCAAACGTTGTGTCGAAGCTCATCTAAATCAGATCATGATTAAGGCTTTGTTTGAATTGAGACGCACTTCAAGTGGGGGTGTAGTTGTTACGAAAATTTGTGCCAACTACAATTTTTAAATCCAAACAATATTAAGGAGAATTGCGTTTTTTGCTGATTTATCATCTGATGTTAGGGTCCAAATTTATTTGTTCAAAATTCCAATTTTCAGTTTAAATTTGATCGCTTAAGTTTAAAAAAAAAATTTTGAATAAAAAATTAAAATCCGTTAAATGAGTTTGAGTATAATTTTTAGATTTATTTAAATTTTAAATATGATTTTATATAAAAGATTTAAAGTTCAAACCTGACTTAATCCGATTTGAATTTATATATATATAAATATTTTATTTTTATACATATATAAATTATATACAAATTAATTCACATATTTATAAAATTTAAAAATAAAAATTATATATTTTTTTAAATTTATATAATTTTTATTTTTAAATTTTATATATATGTAAATTGAATATAATCTCATTAAATTTAATTTAATCACTTTTTTATTTTTTTATTAAATAAATTAAATTTAACAAGAGAGTTTAAGATTTATTTTTTTATTTGGACTGGATTTGAAAAACTTTTAAAACCCTAAATTTTGGATCGAACTAAATTTAAGTAAATATATAAATTATTAATACTAAGTATGAGTTTAGCTTGAACCCCACCCAGCCCATAAACACCTCTAGATCCAATTCCCTGTTACACTTGCTTTTTTTTTTTTTTTTTTTTTTTGTTTCTTGTTTTCTCTTTCAAATTAACAACTTCACACCTATTTTTCTTTTTTTTTTATTTAAAAATTAAAAAGTAATTTTGTTAATTTAATATAAAAATAAATTTTTTATATAATAAATAAATTTTATTATTATGTTAATTATTTAATTAATTTTAATTATTTATTAATGAAACTATTATTTAATTTAAAAAAATTTAATATTTTAATTATTTATTAATTTGATAAATATTAAATAATTTAAATTTCATTATTTTCTCTTCTTAGTATCATTCACTCACCATCATTATTATTTTTATATCTAAATACTTATGTCATCACTAATTTTAATCTCATTATTATAATAATTAATATTAACTTCATCGTTATTTTCAATTTCATCAAAATTTATCTTACTGACTATCCAAATAAATGAAAAAATATTAATATATGTCAATTCCATATTGGGTAAAAAGATGCTCTTACTAGTGCAGACATTATATATACAAAAGACAAATGCTTAATTATTTATTAAAATTAGGGTGATTTTTAAGAAACTTTGATTATTAATGTCAAAAATCATATGTATATATATATATTTGAAAATATAAAAATAAAAATATTAGATAATTAAAAAGAAAACAATATATATATATATATATATTGTTTTTTATCAAAAAAGTTAGCCATCTCTAATTACCTATGATTCATATACTAAATTATTCCATTCAAGATTGATCGATATAATGCACGGTGGACTTGGCTTATAGGCCGGGCAATTGTAACTTAATATAATTATCATTTGTATGGTTAGTTACTTCAATAATCATGAAACTAGTAACAATAATAATATTAGTAACTTTATTGCGATTACAAAAACTATTTATCTAGAACTAACAGTAATATATTTATATTTAATTTTAATTTAATATATAAGACTATTTAGAAAGAAGTTTGTTTCTCGACGTTGCGATACTCCATGTTTTAACTGGGAATTGTTTCATGGTTGTAATCCTATTTCAAAAGGACCATGTATTTCGGATACTCCTTTTAATTACTAATGAAAATTAAACAATTTATCAAATTACTCAAACATGTTTTCATTTGTAAACAATACTCAGGTCGCCCTCATCCTTCATTTTCAAACAAAAATTATATATGCAAAATTTTTAATAATTAATTAAATAATCAATTATTACATTATAATTAATTTACAATCATTAAATAATTAACTAATAAATATAATATAACTAAATAACCAAACCTATACACTTCATATTCAAGATTTATATTATTAAAAAACAGGTAAATTAAAACTTTTTTCTCACTTACAATAACAATAATAAACTAAACCTTATATCACATAATTCTGGAGTCAACTGTATGAAACACCAAAAAAATTAATCATGTTAGGTCATAATTTTGAATCATCTTATGCCACTCATTTTCTATAAAAAAAATAACGTTTTTATTTTTTTTTAATTTTTATTATTTGCATTAACGTCTTTCATGATCTACCTTTAGAAATTTTGGTTTGTTTTAAATCCAAAAGCTCATTTCTCCTAACCAGTGCATATATAATCCTACATTTTATATGTTCAAACCAACTCAAACAACATTTTCTCATCTTTTCCTCACTTTGGACTACCTCTAATTTTTTTCAAATCTCTTTATTTCTAATTTTGTCTCTTCTAATTTTATCACACATCCATTTTAGTATCTTTATCTCTGCTATCGCTACACTCATTTTCTTTTCATTTTATCTTTTAATAGCCTAACACTTAGTTTCATATAACAATGTAAGCCTTACAATTATTTTATACAACTTCAATTTTAACTTGAAAGGTATGTTACGATTACACAACACATCCGATGCATTTCATCACCTCACCTATCCTACTTGAATCCTATGATTTATTAAAAAAAAAAATCAATCTAGTACCTCATGTACATTGTTCCTTGGTGTTGCATGAGGTCCATCATATTTCATATTTGGATATCAAAAGTTTCATGTGCACTTTGATTTATCAATATAATTTCCTTTTGCTTTAGGTAAAATATTATTATATCGATTTCAAAATAATAATAATAATATATGCCTATATATATTTGTTTGGATATATGTTAGGAATAGTGATTCAAATTCTATAAAAGATTTGTTCAAAATTGGATAGATTTTGCTTGATGGTGTCATAACGTCTAGATCCGAGTATCTATCACTAGACATTGACTTTTAGGAGTCGCCACTAATCTTTTTTATCTAGGTGCGATTGGTCACCTAAAGAATCTGTCCTTTTAGGAAACACTTAAGTTTAAGGGTCCCTAAAAGAATAGGTTCAAGTCTACTAACCAGAACAGAGTTCGGGAGTTCGGTTACGTGTGAGGAAGGTTATAGCACCCTCACAACGCCCATCAAAAGATGGTACTAGCTTAAATTTGTGTTATCCAATGAGCCTTAAAATTTTACCAAGTAATTAGTTATTGAAAATTATTCTTAATTGACTCTAATACTTTTAGCAGAAAATTGAGAAATTTCCCTCACCTCAAGAGTATGCAAGAAAAACTACTGTTTCACTTGCAGAGGCTCCGTCGTCGGATTATTTAAAGAAAAATCAATTCAAAATCAAAATAAAAAGGAAGAAAAGATGGATTTTTCTTGTGCAGGAAAAATTGATACTTTCAACTTTTCCCCAAAAATATTTTTTGGAAACTTTTATTTTCAAGGAAAATTGATACTTTCAACTTTTTTCCAAAAATATTGTTTTAAAAATTTATTTTTAAGAAAAATTGACACTTTCAACTTTTCCTCAAAAATATTTTTTTTGGAAATTTATTTTTAAGGAAAATTGATACTTTCAACTTTTTCCCAAAAATATTTTTTTGGAAACTTTGATTTTCAAGGAAAATTGATACTTTCAACTTTTCCTCAAAAACCCTTTTTTTGAAATTTTATTTTTAAGGAAAATTGATACTTTCAACTTTTTCCCAAAAATATTTTTTTGAAAATTTTGATTTTCAAGAAAAATTGATACTTTCAACTTTTCCTCAAAAATATTTTTTTTGATTTTTATTTAAAGAAAATAGAATAATAAAACAAAATAAATAAATAAAATAAAATAAAGTAAAACAAAAATAAAAATAAAATAAAGATAAAAAGAATATTAAATAAACCTAATCTAATAAATAAAAATAAATAAATAAATAAAACAGATAAACAAATAAATAAATAAATTCAAAAAAAAAGGAACGGCTCGGAGTACGGCTCGGCTCGGTTCGGCTCGGCTCAAGGAAGAGAAAACGGCTCGGAGAGGCGGCTTGGGACCTCGGCTCGGTTCAGCTATCGGCTCGGAGGGGAGAGACACGCGTGGGTCAGGAAGCGGGTCGATGCTCGGGTCGGGTCGGATCTCGGTAAAACGCACGGATCCTTTGGGTCACTTAAGGCAAAAATGACATTGTTTTGAGAGGGTATATAAGGCTCTTTCCTCTGTTTTTCGACAGAAAGCTCATCCCCTATCTCTCTCTTCTTCTTTTTTTCTCTCGCTTTCTTTAAACGGCCGAAGAACTCCGGTGGAATGTTCATCGGATTCTAAAAAATTTCACCAGAATCTGGGTTTTTCGTCGAAAGTTCGTCGAAAAATTGGTCGATTTTTGGATCCTTCACCGAAAATTGGGCAACTCATCAAAAACTTCAAAGTTGGCCGAAATCGTCGTTGGAAAATGCAAGTTTCGTCGAAAAATTCAACCGGAATCTGGAATTTTCCAGAAATTCCCAGAAAAAAATCGTCAAAAATCTCCAAAAAATTTCTGCTAACTTTCAGAACACTTCTAAACCTTTTCTTAGCCTTCTATACTCTTCTATACGCCTCTTTTCTCTTAAATCAGTAGCTTTTTGCTTACTGATTTTCTATATCTTCTGTTCTGTTTCAGGAGGTCCCTTTTATAGGGATTGATCAGAAGAGTTTCGATCAATCCTTATTTCTTTTTGGACGGGAATTCAATCTTTGAATCCAATCTGGACTCTGATTGAATCCCCATTCTCAGCAAGATTCTTCAACAGGATTCAATCCCAGCCTTCCAAAATAAAAATCACATAAAAAAAAGAAAAAAAATTAATAGATAATTAGAAAAATAATAATAAGATAAATAAAAAATAATATTATAAGATAAATAAAAAAATAATAATGACAGATAAATAGATATATAATTAGATAAATAAAAATACATACAAAATAAAATGAAAAAGAAAAAAAAGGAAAAATAAAATAAAAATATATATATATTAATAAATAATAATAATAAATAAATAATAAATACATAGGATATAAAGAAAAATATATACATAAAATATAAAATAAAATAAAATAAAATAACAAAAATGTAAAATAAAATTGGACTTACCCATTTGGACCAGGCCCAATTGATTCGGGCCTGGACCAAATTGGGTGTCTACAACTGCCCCTCTTTGCACATTTTCTGTGAAACAGAAATTGCGCAAAGACATAGACACCCAATCAAGACTTAACTCAACATTTTCATTTTTTGATTTTTTTTGTTTTTGACCAAAGCTCTTCTAAATAGAGGCTCAACGACTTTGGAAAAATAAATAGCTCTTCTAAACAGAGGCACCACAACTTTGGAAAGTAAATTGCTCCTCTAAACAGAGGTACCACGACTTTTGAAAAAGTAAATTGCTCCTCTAAACAGAGGCAACACGACTTTGGAAAGTAAATTGCTCCTCTAAACAGAGGCACCACGACTTTGAAAAGTAAATTGCTCCTCTAAATAGAGGCACCACGACTTTGGAAACAGAGGCACCACAACTTTTGAAAAGTAAATTGCTCCTCTAAACAGAGGCACCACGACTTTGAAAAGTAAATTGCTCCTCTAAACAGAGGCACCACGACTTTGAGAAAGTAAATTGCTCCTTGACAATCATGTCCAAAGGAGTTGAAGATCATGATTGAAGAAATTTTGTAATGGGAACTTAAAGATTCACAACTTGAGTTCAACATTCATAGGTTCAGATTCGCAAGAACCTTCCAACTTCGTAAGAATTTACTGAAATTTGATTCTCAAAATTTCAGTTTCACTCAAATTTGCAAGATCTCAAGATTTGCATTTGCAACTTGCAAGACTCGCATTAAAGTTCCTCATTTGAATTTTAGAGATTCACATCCAAAAATTCAAGGTTTTTTTTTCAAAGATTTTCATTTGGCAAACTTGGAATTCATATCCAAAAATCTAAAGCTTTTCATTTGAATTTTGGAGATTCACATCCACAAATTCAAAGCTTTTCATTTGAGTTCAAATGCTCACATGCAATAAACTTAGAGTTTCACATCTAAGTTCAAAGGTTCTCATTTAAAACATTAGAAATTCATATCCAAAAGGTTGAAGCTTTGTATTTTGGAGATCCACATCCAAAAGCTTAAAACTTTTCATTTGTTCGAAGATTCACATTAGATGAACTTTAGGGTTTCACCCTTCAAATATTCTCATTTTGAAACTCAAAGATTCTTATTTGAGTTCTCAAAAAATTCTCATCAAAATATTCACAATTTCCTTTTCAAGTGACTCAAAATTTTGCATGAATGAATATTATGACCAAAGATGCAAATGCTTTCTTAATGATGTAAATATGGCAACCTATATTTTCAGAGTGCCATGCATGTCCAAACAAAGTTTAATTCATCAAATTATGTGCATGTACTATTCAAGCAATGATGCCACCATGATGCATGTAATGCGAATGTCTATGCAATAAAATTATAAATAATTATGGTGATATGGCTCTCAAAACTCCACCATTCTGCATGCCTTCCTTGTTCAGTTTCTCAATATTTTAAAACAAGTTTCATCAATCGATCATCACTTGACCACCATTCATGGATTTTTTAGCATTAACAGATTTCAGAACAAGTTTCATCCACAATCACTAGGTCATTACTCATTGGTGTATCAGCATTGACCATTCCAAAACAAATTTTATCCACTGATTGTTTTCATCATTTAATCATAACTTGTAAGTCATATCGGTCACATCACATATCCTTCCAAATCATCTCTTTTAAGTTTCTACCATTTCTTCATTTTGTTACCACCATCATCTTAGATTTCTTTTCAAATGAATGCAAGATTCTTTTAAACACATATTCATTCATTCATTATCATTTCAAATCTTGACAAATACAATGCAATCAAGCATTTTCTCAATTCATTCTAGGGGTGTAACAATAAGAGAACACAAGGTGAATTATGGTAAAGATAATCAATGAAGATCTGTTTTGGTACAAAGCAAATGGGAAAGGAAATAAATTGGATACATGTCATTGGGATGGATGGTATGTCCAAATGATGAATATTCAAACAATTCTCAACATTAATCTAGGATTCTTTTTCAAAAACTCATTCCATTTACAGTTGAAGTCATCTTGAGCTTGGCAAACTTTGCCCCAGTCTTTGAAGGATCTTCAGATGTCTTTGATCTTCCATTCATGTGAGCCATTTGACCTGGATCTTTTTTTCTACCAAAATCACCCTTTCAGGTTTTCAATTTGAATCTCTTTTTTTCATTTTCTCATTTTTTCCTTCTTTTTTTTCCTTTTTTTTCATCATTTTTTTTTTTGCTTATTTTTCATCCATTGTTGATATCTTTCATACATCCAACTTTAGAGCAATGTAGCATGATTCCATTATTTCATCATAAGCATACTTTCGCTCAACATATGATCATTCAAGTTAAGTATTCACACTTGATCCAAATGAGCTATTCAAGGTTGTAATGTAGGTCAAGGTGAGAGGTCATAAAAGAAATGGATATAATAGGCTCAAAACATATATTAAAAAGGTTTAAGACCGAATGATCATTTGATACAACTTGACATTTTGCCCCCACATCATTTCACTATTTTTTTCCTTCTTCCCACAAAGGATTCTCATTACTTTACCTCAAATCATGTGTGACATTTATTTTTCTTTTACTTTTCTTTCTCTTTCCATCTTTGAGACCTTTTGTGATGTTTTTTTTTTTTTAAAAATTATCCTCCAGTGTAGAGGGTGATCCTTGGTTGGGGTTCTTCAGAAAAAAAAATCATGATAGGCTCAAAGGGGTAGCAATGAATGGTTTTTCTAATGGTAAAAGAAAGATGGTCATTTTTCATCTCAATTATGAATACCTTTCTTGAACATCATCTATTGAACAAAGCTCATGAATTTGTAATAAAAGATTGCAAATCTTCAATGACAATATCTAATTTCAAGACATATCTATCTTTCAAGACATCAAATCATCTTCTCATATTAATATGGATGAGTTCTCAAAATTAAATTCCAGAGTTATTGTTATCATTGTCTAAATATTCATCATCCGAAATTTGAGAATAGGAATGTGAAGTTATAAAAGGTAACAGGGCATGGAATAATGGTCGAGTGAAAGAGAAAATGTAATGAAATGCATTAACTTGCCCTTATTAAGATGATAACAAGTGAAATCATATTGCAGAAAAAAAATCCTAACATTACTTTAAAAGAACTCTTAGAATGACAAGTGGCATTCAACCAGTTTTAACATCCTCTTCAAAATCATGCCCTTAGGCAACCAGGTGAAGGATTTTTATCTCGCCCCATGATTCATTATGACTCTTCATATTCTTGATCCTCAAACAAAATGATTGGGCTTTTTCTACCGAGTTCTAAAGATACAGGCTTGACTATTTGAGTGGCTGCTTTCATTATCATACTTCCTGTTGTATTGCTTCTGGTAAAGGCAGTCTTGTCAATATTGAGATGATATGCCAAAAGAATCGTAACTTTCAGGCCCAATCCAGTCAGAATATTCAAGACATCTGGAGAAAAACCAACCTTCCTACATACGTTAGCCAGCTCCAAACAAGTGATAGGTACCAACCCAAAAGGCTTCAGTATTACAGCACAATCTTTTACTTTGCATCTAAACCTTCAGCAAGGTACGTATAGTACTCAAAACATCCAGTAACATCATCAATGTCCCAATTTGCTTCATCAAGTAGTTTCCCGTAATCAATTGCTCAAGCTTTGCTAATTTAGATTTTTTCTCTGTTATCTTGGGAACGATGGCTCGTAAATACTTGGCACGAACAGTGCCAGAAGCTGAAGCTCATTCCATCCTTGATTAATCGTTGCACCTCATGCTTTAGAGTAGTGTAATTTTTAGTGCAATGGCCAGCAATTTTATAGCGATAGTCATAATAAACTGTAGGATCATACCACTTAGGATGAGGTGGTTTAAGAGGATCCACATGGCTTGGAGACAATCAGGTGGCTATTATAGAGCTCTCAGTATAACTTCATATAAGTCATAAGGATTGGGTCAAATACAAGTTTTTCTTAAATAGTCCATTGCTATCGTGAACTACTTTCCAGGCTAATAGGATGAATTTAGGGTCTTGCAAGAGTTTGACTGTTAAGGCTATATATGAGAGCTTGGATGATGAAAATGAGCTGGTATATGGATGAATTAGATAGTTGTAGGGCTAGTTGGTATGGATAAGATGAAGCATTGTTCACAGTAGGATAGTATAGAGAGTAATTTGAGGGTAGATAGGGTTGATATCTCCTGAACTATCTGTCAAAGCCTACAACTTGAGCTTTAGTCTCTTTTTTCTTGGGTGCCTTCTTGGTTTCTTCTCCTTTCAGCTTGCCATTCTCAATGATTTTGTCTGAGATCACCATGTCAGTGAAATTCTTTGTAGCATTCCCTATCATCTCTTCATAATAGAGGAACTTCAAAGTACTGACAAACAATACGGTGGCTTCTTTTTCAGTCAAAAGAGGTTGCACTTGAGAAGTAATATCCCTTTATCATTGGCTTTGAATGATTCAGTTGTTGTTTTTATTCATATTCTGTAAAGAAAGATAATCAAGGGCCAAGTCTATTACATGTTGGTATCGACTAATGAAAGTATAAGCCATATCGTTTCAAGAATCAATACGATTCCTGTCCAACTGGACATATCACCTAGCAGTAGAACCAGTGAGGCTGTCTTAGAATGCATGCATCAAGAGCTTTTTATTATTGGCATGGGCAGTCATTTTTTGACAATACATAGTAATATGAAATTTTGGACACTTTGTACCGTCATATTTCTCGAACTTCAGTACCTTGAATTTTGAAAGAATAACCACATCAGGAACTAAACAGGGCCCAGCAGCATCAACTGAGCTATAAAAATTAACTCTCTCCACTACTCGCAATATTTTCTCTAACATGTTCATCTTCTATTCAGCTTTTGAGGCTTTTAAAGTCCCCTTCTCCTTAGGTCTCAACTTTTCTTCTAGATCATCCAAATTAGGGATTGATATTGGTTCTACTACCTTTTCAGTAAAGATAAAAATTATCCTTGATTTGAAGCTTATGGCATTCTGGGATATGTGTACCTTACAGGATAGGTGAACTACTGTGGTGGTAAACCTTGTGCAGATTAGGCTTGATATGGCTCAAAACTAAGAAGGCACAATGGGTCATCCTCCTCCTATTGGCTAGCATTCTCCTCTATTACCTTTCCCTTGGTTAGCTTGTTCAAAGCCTCTAATATCTTATTCAACTCTTCTTCTAACTTCTCTTGAGCTTTCTCTAATATTTCGAAATGATTAGAATTTTCTTGTTCTATTTGCCTGGCTCAAGCTCTTGCGTTGTATTGGTGAGTGAAGTTGCTTGGTGGAGCTATCCTTGAACCTTTAGCACCACAATTATGATTAAAAATGCTATGCTATGCTTTATGTATGATGCTTTGATGCATGAATGAAATGTATATTTCCTGAATGAAATCTAATATGAAATGGATGTAAATGATTGTGTTAAAACATGATCATGAAAATAATACAGATGCATACAATCAGACAAACAACATAGTTAGTTCTATGGATGAAATGAAAGTGATGCTGATGCATAATGTTACATATGATAATGAAAATGATACACAAAGTTAAACAATCAAAATGATTAGATAAACACCCTTTTCGTGTCTTAATTTCAGGGTATATCTATCATTGGGTAGAAATGGCTCTATCCTAGGTTTAGGCACTCTTAAGTTCACTATATGCGTTTTAAGGTCAAAGTTTAAAGGTCCTCAAATTGTTCCTTACATCCTTGTCCATCACAAACTAGTAAGGCACCCTAATCCTCACCCATTACAGGCTACAAGCGAAAAAGGTTCAATTTCAGTGGGAGTATTTCGCTAGCCACTACGGAGGCATTAGACCTCACGAAAGCAATAGGTACTTTACTTCCTCCTAGAGGGACGGAGCTCGGGTGTAGAGCTCATGTTATGCACATGCATATGAATGACATAATTAATAAGGTAAATAAACATGAATGAATAATAACACATATATACAAAAAGGTTCAATTTTATTAGGCTTTTGGATAACACAAATTATTTGCTGGCCTGACTCTCAAAGTCCCTAACGGAGTCGCCAAGCTGTCATAACGTCTAGATCCGGGGATCTATCGCTAGACATTGACTTTTAGAAGTCGCCACCAATCTTTTTTATCTAGGTGTGATTGGCCACCTAAAGAATCTGTCCTTTTAGGGAACACCTAAGTTTAAGGGCCCCTAAAAGAATATGTTCAAGTCTACTAACCAGAACAAAGTTCGGGAGTTCGAATACGTGTGAGGAAGTTTATAGCACCCTCACAACGCCCATAAAAAGATGGTACCAGCTTAAATTTGTGTTATCCAATAAGCCTTAAAATTTTACCAAGTAATTAGTTATTGAAAATTATTCTCAATTGACTCTAATACTTTTAGCAAAAAATTGAGAAAATTCCCTCACCTCAAGAGTATGCAAGAAAAACTACTGTTTCACTTGCAGAGGTTCCATTGTTAGATTATTTAAAGAAAAATCAAAATCAAAATCAAAATAAAAAGGAAGAAAAGAAGGATTTTTCTTGTGCAGGAAAAATTGATACTTTCAACTTTTTTCCAAAAATATTTTTTGAAAACTTTTATTTTCAAGAAAAATTGATACTTTTCAACTTTTTCCCAAAAATATTTTTTTGAAAATTTATTTTTAAGGAAAATTGACACTTTCAACTTTTTCCCAAAAATATTTTTTTTGGAAACTTTGATTTTCAAAGAAAATTGATACTTTCAACTTTTCCTCAAAAACTCTTTTTTTGAAATTTTATTTTTAAGGAAAATTGATACTTTCAACTTTTCCTCAAAAACCTTTTTTTTGAAATTTTATTTTTAATGAAAATTGATACTTTCAACTTTTCCCCAAAAATATTTTTTTGATTTTTATTTAAAGAAAATAGAATAATAAAACAAAATAAAAGTGAAAATAAATAAAAATAAAATAAAGAAAAGTAAAACAAAAATAAAAATAAAATAAAGATAAAAAGAATATTAAATAAACCTAATATAATAAATAAAATAAATAAAAAATAAACAAATAAATAAATAAATTCAAAAAAAAAATTGAAGTGGCTCGGAGTACGGCTCAGCTCGGCTCGGCTCAAGAAAGAGAAAACGGCTCGGAGAGGCGGCTTGGGACCTCGGCTCGACTCGGCTATTGGCTCGGAGGAGGGAGACATGCACGGGTCAGGAAGCGAGAAGTCGTTCGGGTCAGGTCAGATCTCGGTAAAACGTGCGGATCCTTTGGGTCACTTAAGGCAAAAACGACGTCGTTTTGAGAGGATATATAAGGCTATTTCCTCTATTTTTTGACAGAAAGCTCCTCCCTTCTCTCTCTCTTCTTCCTTTTTTCTCTCGCTTCTCTCTAAATGGTCGAAGAACTCCGATGGAATATTCGTCGGATTCTGAAAATTTCATCGGAATCTGGGTTTTTCGTCGGAAGTTTACCGAAAAGTTGGTCGGTTTCTAGATCCTTCGTCGAAAACTGGGCAGCTCGTCGGAAACTTCAAAGTTGGTCGAAATCGTCGTCGGAAAATACAAGTTTCACCGAAAAATTCAACCGAAATCTGGAATTTTCTAGAAATTCCCAAAAAAAAATCGTCAAAAATCTCCAAAAAATTTTTGCTAACTTCCAGAACACTTTTAAACCTTTTCTTAGCCTTCTATACTCTTCTATACGCCTCTTTTCTCTCAAATCAGTAGCTTTTTGCTCACTGGTTTTCTATATCTTCTGTTCTGTTCCAGGAGGTCCCTTTTATAGGGATTGATAAGAAGAGTTTCTGATCAATCCCTATTCTTTTTTGGACGGAGATTCAATCTTTGAATCCAATCTGCACTCTGATTGAATCCCCATTCTCAGCAAGATTCTTCAACAGGATTCAATCCCAGCCTTCCAAAATAAAAATCACATAAAAAAAATTAATAGATAATTAGAAAAATAATAATAAGATAAATAAAAAATAATATTATAAGATAAATAATAATAATAATAATGACAGATAAATAGATATATAATTAGATAAATAAAAATACATACAAAATAAAATGAAAAAGAAAAAAAAAGGAAAAATAAAATAAATATATATATTAATAAATAATAATAATAAATAAATAATAAATACATAGGATATTAAGAAAAATATATACATAAAATATAAAATAAAAATAACAAAAATGTAAAATAAAATTGGACTTACCCATTTGGACCAGACCCAATTGATCCGGGCCTGAACCAAATTGGGTGTCTACAGATGGATAAAAAACTTATAAGAAAAAAATTCTAAGAGGAAATAGATTTTTAATAAGTAAGTTAGTATTCTTATAAATAGTGGAGTCTATACTGGATTAGGTATGAGAAAAAAATATAAGAAAATTATAAAATTTTATAAGATAAACGAACCATAGAACTAAAAAAAATTGAAAAGTTCTTTATGGGTGTATATATTTGAGTGGATTAGAAGAAATTTAGATGATCATGTAGGTATAATAAACCACATGGATATATATATTTATTTGAATTTAGAATATTTTATTGGATTATAGAAAAATGATAGGGTCCACGGGTATTAATAAGTGTTGATTGATATGATTGTATATTTATAAGTCTATACAATTAGTAGATCCTTTTTCATTGGTGAACATAAGTCAATTAGATTGAATGACGTTAAATTAATTAATTAATTATTAGATTTTATTTCTCCTAACTTAAATATTTAATTGATCGGGACTTCTTTCCTAACATTATAATTGTTTTCTGTGTTTGTACGTATGTGTATATTAGATTATTTGCAGATGTGAATGTTTTTGGATATATATTAATTAGTGGATGGCTATACTGTTAGACAACTATCGGTGGCATTCTGAAGAAATTTCACTTTTTAGCTCTACATTTTCCAACTTGAAATCAAGGAATAGTTTGAGTGAAACGACACAACTAGTTACTTGTCAATTGCCATCAAAGCAGATGGCTTCTAAGTTACTAGGACTGCTTTGGCAATGGGTTATTTGGCTGCCTGTACCCTGCTTTTCATTCGTTAATAGAGCATTTTTTTTTTAATTGCGAGTCAGAAAAGAGAGAGTGGTCCATAGGTGAAGCTCTGATATCCGTTATAAATTTGGCTTGTAGTGCTTAATTATATTTACTTACTTAGGAAGGAATGGCCGAATGGGAGTGCTTTTGCAATCGGCAAAGACTGAGCCCGATGTAATAATGTAATAATGTTTCATTGAGTTTGGTTTTTTCCTGTTTTCTTTGTTGTTGCCTGTCTGTACAGCTGATTCTTCTTCTCTATAGCGGGTATCTCCTGCTTTCTTTGGTTAATACAAATTAATTATTCAATTCAAAAAAATAAAAGAAAGAAAAGAAAAAAGTGGCCCATGGTGGGAGACAGTAGGTTGGTTGATGTGGATTGGGGAATGAAATGCCACAATTATTTCGGGTGATAAAGTGCGTTTAGGTATGATGCGCGGTATCTTCCTTTTTTTTTTTTTTTCTTTGAATTTGTTATGTTGTTCTTTTTAGAAAGATAGTCATTCAAGAAACACTAATTTTGTTGTGGAACTTTTGCTATGCTTTGTTGTTTGCTTAATTTGGAGAAATTAGATTTATACTTGTAAAACTTAATTAATCAACTATAAACAAATGGATTTATCTTTTGAAAGAGATGGAAGAGTTAATTTGTAATGTGAGTGACTTTTCTACAAGGTTTTTTTTTTTTTTTTTCTTTTTTTTTAATTCTTATTATACTTATTGGCCAAGCAACTATATCTTTGTAGAAGGCTACTTGCTTGAATTAATTAAGGACACGTAAGGTTGAGTTTAGATGAAATCAAGAGGAAAGTGCCAACTAAGTTGGTTAATTAGTATGTAAAAATTAGATTCAATTACCATGTCTTCATACCTATAATATATTTGAAGTTGAATTAGGTTTAATTAATTATGTTTTACTAATGCTAAAGGTTGGGGATATACAGGGAAGGGAAAGAACTAACAAGAAAAATTAAAGGAGAAGAATTCTTTATTAATTGGGACACTTGAGAATGGGCAATATATTGGTTTCACATTAAATTGACAAAAAGTAACAACCCACTAAATAATTTGATGAAAAGGAAACAATGGGTAATGGACTAGTACATCATTGTCTTGGCCAGGACACAGACACTAACATAACATGACAAATTTGACAGCCCCCACTTATCATCAAGCTTAACACAGCTTTACATCAATTTGACAAACAAACTATTGAATTTATAAAAACAAATAAAGGCCAACCAAGTGGCAACAAGAAGAAGAATGCCGCAATCAACACACATTTTGAAACAAGATTCATACACCGAATCGCCACCTGTAAATGAAAACAGAATGACTTAATTGCCAAAATAGTGCCACCTCATCCACATATAATAACAATTTTACAACTAGAAAATAAAATTCCACCATTATCTAGCCCTCCGCAGCTTTCAGTCTAAAACTTGTAAATAAAAAATAATAATAATAAAAGCCTAATTAAAAATATATATATATATATATACATTTTTTTTGCACACTTATCTAATATATAAATTTTAAAAATTTTATTTAATCCATAATTTTGCAACCTAAAATTTTTTATTTAAATATTTAAAATAAAAAATAAATGTATTAAATGAAAGCTCTATGAATATTTTGGTTTTACATTCACCATCATAGTTATCGCGGGTCCGTAGATGATGGATCATGACAAAAGAGTTGAAGGGTATCCATCATGCATGGGCTCAGCTGTTAGGACCTGGATTATAGCAGCAAAGAATTTTGCTAGGATACTTCTACATGTGCCCATTCCCCCCCCCCCCCCCCCCCCCTTTTTTTTTTAAGGATATAGTCTACTTTCTTTTCACTTTTTAATCTCTTCACTATCTCTTTGTTGTTTAGGACAACATTAGATACATATATTTTATAAACTTATTTTATATATTTATTTTTTATTTTAGAAATATAAATAAAAAGTATTAAATTTTTGTAAATTATAATAAAATTATAAAAATTTATTTATTTATTTATTATGTAAGTGTGATATAAGCGTAAAGGGAGTGCATAAAACTCTTCTTTTTATCGTAAAATTAACTTTGCATTTTAGTATGAACTATGAAGGAAAACATTAATATTTGTACAAGAGAAAAAAATTTTCGATAATTACATAAAAAAGAAAAGAAAAGAGGGAAAACTTTCGATTAGAGTAAAAATGATTACTTTTTAAAATTGCAAAGTTAAGCCACACATTTTTAAAATTGCAAACTACTACCACTGGATACCATGCCATAATATTTTCTTCTTTTCATTTATTCCCTTGCCTTTATCACACATATTACCGGTACATAAACATAGTCTACACTCTAGGTTTGTTTTCATTTACTTTCCAAGAAAATGAGAACCCTTCATTTTATAGGAGTGTGATCTGTTTCTTTGCTTCCAAAAAGAAAATGATTTGAGTATAATTAATTAATTAAACTCAGTGAATCGATCCTTCACTTGAGGAAATTAAAGGGAGAATTAAGTTAATGAGAGGTTGCTTACTTATAGAAGATGGAATTAGATGACTATTTGGTGATGGCATAGACTGCATAAATGATACCAGGGAGGTATCCAAGGAGGGTCAGTACAAGACAGATCCAGAACTCCACCTGCATCAAATTAACAAAATCCAACAGCCCAGTATTAATTAATTAATTAATTTTACTTATACTATCACAGTATATGAGAACTCAGAAGAAATGAAACTGATATATCATCATATGTTAAAAGTTTGATATGGATGATGACCTTGCAACCATACTTGAGGAAGACTCCAAGAGGAGGTAATATGATGGCTAAGAGGATATCTATGCAGGTAGCTGTGCTATCATCTGCCATTTTTCTTCTTCTTCTTCTTTTTCTTCCAAGCCAAAAAGATAAAAGCCTTTTCTTTCCTACTTTCTTTCTTTCACCGAGACAACAAAGGACGGGACAGAGAAGAAATTCAAGAGTGTTTTCAGAGGGTTCTAGTACGTAAGGTAAGATAACTACTTCGCCTTCGGTGTGGGTGTGGGTGTGGGTGTGGGTGTGGATATGAGAGAAATGGCGATAGTGATATATAAAACCCCAAGAATTAACGTGTCAGATGTGATAGGCAGTTGATTGGTAGATACGTTAATGAATCGTGATGATAATGGTCACTTGGTTCCTTCTTTAACGTTGTAAAGTTCTTCACATGTTGATGTAGATCGATGCAGTAGTAAAATGTTTGCTTGTTGGTGTAGGAAGTCGGTTTAAGACGTTGCTTGAGGGTTTACGCTTCAACTTTACGCTCTGGAATGGAATCCTATACCTACATACTGCAGCTCAGTCCATTAGCTGCCCATGTGCTTGGCTTTCATTGGAGTGGACCTCATCAACTCTCCACGTGGCATTCACAACAGTGTGACAAAATCAGACGGCTCGGAGTTTGCCGCATAAATCTGGAACAGTGGCGGCCAGGGAGGCATGTTATCTGGTGATCACCATTCACATCCATCCAGATGTAGCTTTCGTATGAACACACGCATGTGAGATAAACCGCCCTAGTGCTTCAATCTTTATCTTAACCGACAAGTCAAAAACATTCAAGTAAGATGTATCATATAACCGTCCTCCTCTCCCACCCACGCCCACGTGTGCCAGGTTAGATATGCCAATCTGTCATCTCTCAAGTTAACATCTCATCTCACCGTGCATGTAAATATTATTATCTAAAAATCAACTGTATCTTTTGTTAATTAGCAGTTTAATAACTTAATTAAATCAATTACACAAAGTGTTTTTTTTTTTTTTTTAATATTGGTATTGGATTTTTACCTTATAAGCAATCCAACAGTACTCTAAATAGCCGGAGTAATAATTTGGATTAAACTCCCATATTCACGTAAGTGTTTATTTTATTTAAGAATGATTTTAGTCTTTTAGAACTATCATGTTTTGCATGCCTCTTGATAAGAAAGCTTCAATTCCCAACCTCCACCGAAGCTGCTTGGATAGAACTTTTTATCTATATATATAAATATAAAAGAAAAAAAAATCTACACTTGTCAATATACATCAAATTTGCCAAATATCTAAATCTTGTGACCAACATTCTTATTCTTTTATTTTATCTGGAAATACCATTCTTATATGATTTATAAGAAATAGTACTGACGCAACTATTTTATATGTATCATATGGCTTTAATGATCGATGGTTAATTGGCATCTTCTACACACATGGATGTTGATGTGAGAAGATCATTCTAATCAATCCAATTTAAAAAAAAAAAAAAGAAAAAAAGCCCAAAGCCACATCATTTGTTGTGAGTTCAAAAGACGTTAATTAGTTAGCCTTTAGCTTAACTAATTTATGTCACGTGTGTCAAACGATATCTATTTGTTAACATAAAATTTTATTTGAGTAAACATCATATTTTTTAGTAACAATTTTTTAGTAGGCTAAAAACGCCTTTAATAATTTTTTTTAATTTTTTTTGAGATTATTCAAGATGTTTTTGATAAAAAAATACCTTAAATAGTTTTTTTTTTCATTTTTTTTTATTATTCAAGGTATTTTTGGATTATTCAAGGTATTTTTAGCTAAAAATGCCTTGAATAATCTCCTTCATTTTTTTGAAAAACTATTCAAGTCATTTTTTGCAAAAACAAATGTTTTCAATAATCTCCTCTCATTTTTTGAGTTTATTCAAGTTATTTTTGGTTAGAAAACACTTTGAATAAGCTTTTACAAAAAATTAAATGGGGTTATTCAAAGTATTTCAAGCAAAAAATGTCTTGAATAATCCCTTTTGATTTTTTTTTAGATTATTCAAGGTATTTTTAGTCAAAAATACCTTCAATAATCTCTTTCAATTTTTTTGGAGATTATTCAAAGTGTTTCTGGCCAAAAACATCTCTAATAATTCATAAAAAAAAATAGATTATTCAAAGTATTTTTGATCAAAAAATGTTTTGAATATTCCCTTTAAAAAAATTAAATGGGGTTTTCAAGTCGTTTCTAGCAAAAAACACATTGAATAATCCCTTTTCATTTTTTTTAGGATTATTCAAGGTATTTTTTTTACAAAAAAAATACCTTCAATAATCTCCTTTCATTTTTTTTTGGATTATTCAAAGTGTTTTTTTTATCAGAAAACACAATTGAATAATCTCTTAGAAAAAATTGAAAGGGTTTACTCAAGGCGTTTCCAAAAACGCTTTGAATAATCTCTTATAAAAAATTGAATGGGGTATTCAAGGTATATTTGACAAAAAATACCTTGAATAATCTTCATCATTTTTTATTGGAGATTATTCAAGACTTTTTTTTCACAGAAAATACCTTAAATAATCCTCTTTAATTTTTATTGGGGATTATTCAAGGTGTTTTTGACCAAAAACATCTTGAATAATCCCTTACTAAAAACACTGGAGCAGTTCAGTTGGTTAGAATATATGGCTATTAGCCATAAAAATACCTTGAATAATTCCTTATTAAAAATAATGGAGCAGTTCAGTCAGTTAGAGCATATGACTATTAACCATAAGGTCTTAAGTTTGATTCCTTCTACTAGTGTTTTAAGGGTTTTTAAAGGAGTGCAAAAACGCTTGTTAGCGGCGTTTACATTATAAATGCCTTGAATAATCCATTATTAAAAACATTGGAGCAGTTATTAACCATAAGGTTCTAGGTTCGATCTTTTTCTTTATTGTTTTGAGAGTTTATTAAGAAGTGCAAAAACGCCTATTAGCGACGTTTACAATAAACGCAGCTATATTTATGAAAGTCAAAGTATATAGCAGTGTTTAAGTCAACAAACATCACAAAAATATATTTTTAGTGACGTTTTTAAATCCAAATGCCACTATCTAAGAAT
The DNA here is from genome assembly GCF_002303985.1 of Durio zibethinus. The sequence continues at coordinate 12,424,405 of NW_019168004.1, forward strand.
TTAGTGACGTTTTATAAAAAAATGCCGCTAATCTTATATAAACACAAAACTTTGTGGCGTTTATTTAAAAATGCAGCTAAAAAATAGTCACTAAATCTTCATTTTTCTGTAGTGGATGTAATAAAAATTAGTGTTAAATATAAAAATAGTCTTTGTAGTATATATTTTTTATTAGTTTGGTATCTAAATAAATAAAACTTACATTTTGATACTCACACTTTCATTCTTTTGGTACTATAAACTAATATTATTAGTCAACTTACTTATGTAAAATTAATATCTAAAAAAATTATGACATGCCACATCATCTAATTTTCACATCAGTATTTAAATAAAATATTTAAAAAATATTTTTAATTAAAAATTAAAAATTGATAAAGACAAAGATTCAAGGAGAGAGAAAATGAGAAAATAGAAAAAAGAGAGAACGGAAGGAAATGGAAGGGGTAGTGTTTGAATTTAATAGAATAACTATTAAGGTATGATTCTATTCACATGAATAATATGAGTTTAAGTTATTCTATAAAGCTTTTAATCTTGATTTTGTCTCTACAATTATAATTTAATAGGATCAACTTTAATAAATGGTGTGAATTATTCTTTACAATTTTGGGCATAAGGAGTTCGAAAATGGCTTGAGAGTTGATCACCTTTTATACCCATTTTTAGGAGCTTGATTAAAAACAAAAAGGCAATGTGATTCCAAAAGATACTCTAATTAAAATTGTCTGATGATCTATAGATATACCATTAATGAATTCATTAGATATAGTGTTTTATACACTGATAATTAAAGATGTCATTAGAATCAATTTGAAAAGTTCTATAAGATTGAAATATCAAACCACATAAGTTGTTCACCATTATCATATTTGTTGGGTAAATGGTTTCCATTAATATATTTTGAAAATGATCAAACCTTAAAAGAGGAAACCAGTTCCTGTTGTGATAAATTTTTTTATTGCTTTTTTCTAAGGGTGACAGTGTAAAATCCACTCATAAAGTACAGAAGCATATGGGATTTAAATATCTTGAGTGATACAACATCTAAAAAAATGAAATATTATAAGCCGATGATCTCATTTTGCCTTCAAAATGATACAGGTCAATACTATTACCAAATGAAACACTATTGAAATGTCTCATTAAAGGTTATTTAAGGAAAAGAATTTTATGAATTATGTTTCCCATTTTCGTTCCACGAATGCCTTTAAACTTGAAAATAGAGGAATTTAGAAATGTGTGTGCTATAAATTGGAAAGTGAAACAAGGCATTTTGTTAGCCTTTTCTGTCGAATTCAATCTGGAAACTATGCCTTTTACTTTTTGTGATGGGTACTAGTTTATTTATGAAAATGGGTAATCTTCTTCAGTTATGCATAAAGTGAATGATGTAGTCTTTGGTTCTAATAATGGTAGAATAAATAAGAGGTCTACCATGTTGTGGTATAGAAATTAGGGACATTATGAATTTGGCATATATGTAGATTGCATTAAAAAGTTTAGAAATTGATGTATATTGACAATTGTGGACCATTTCCACTTATTGTTTTCAATGGATATAAGCATTTCATCACCCTTACTAAAGACCATTTAGGTTTTGTCATATGGAGTGAGAAGTTTGACTTTGTGAAATTCTTAAAGTTTTTTTTTTTTAATTTATTGTCGAGTTTTTAAAAATACAAAATTAATGCAATAAGTTCAAACGTAGCTAAATACTATGGTTGGTATGATGAAACTAGGTGTAATTTTGGACTATTTTGTTAAGTCTTTGCAAGTTTGTGGTGTTATGCCTAACATGTTGTACTTGAAATACCGAAAGAATAAGGTTACAATAAAAGACAACCACACACTTCTATATATAATGTGATATATACTAAGTCATTCCACATTTATGGATTTCATGTAAAATGAGCCTTAGAAACTGCAACATTCAATTTAAATCAAGCTCTAAGTAAAATTGGTTCCTAAAAGTCATCACAATTATGGTCAAACAAGAAGTCAATTTTCGAGTCGCTTTTCGTGTTTGGGGTTGTAATAAAGATCTACAACCCATAATCAATAAAACTTGATTAGAAATCTATCAGTGGCATTTTGTTGACTGTTGCATTGATTTTAGAGATTCTATATTTAGCTATCCATCCATCATACAATATTGAACTAGTAGGTCTAACTATATAATCTATTTAGAGGATGACTTAGTGGGAGTATTAGGTCTTGAACTTCAAAATTCATTTTTATTGAAGGATATGTTCTTGTAACAATCCTTTGTGTAATTTAGTCATTAATGGAAAATGATACAAACAGATGAACCAACAGTAGATTCCAACAATCTCATTTTCGAACTTGCAACTGAACTTATAGAAGAACATGAATATGGTGTTCATGTGTCTTCTGATTCAATTATGTTTTAGGAAGCTTTTGGTGATTCTAACTTTTGAGTTGGATATTTGCCATGCAATATGAAATCGTATATATGTTGTATAATAATGTGTGGAATCTAGATGAATGATCACATTATTATAGTGCAATTGATTATAAATGGACTTATAATTTTGAAAGGCATTCCATAAGCAGAGTAGAACGGTTTAAAGCCAATCTTGTGGCCCAAATCCAATTCCAACCACCATGTTTAATAGCAATATTATCCTTTGATAACTCGTAAGCATGTTTAAGAGAGAATTGGAGAAAATTTCCAACACAGTTTGTCTTGTTCATGTCCTAATAATTGAATTGGAATAGCTTTAATACAATTCAAAATGTTATCAGGAAGCCAAAAGGTAATATTGTCCCAATTCCTTATACCCCCTTGATTGATAGATAATACCACTAACACTAATTTCGTCACCAGTTAGAGATCCAGATATATGACTTCTAAGAGGGCCAAGACCAGTCCAATTGTTATGCCAGAAAGATCCAAACGTTTCTATGTGCATAAATAGACAAGGATTAAACTACATTATATTGATAATATATAAACATGGCACATGTTTGTTCAAAGTCAAGTGTCATTTTGGTTAAATTATATATAGAATAAATATACTTATAGAAAAGAAGTATTATTATAATGTCATAATCTTGAAATGAGATAATCTTTTTTCACTTAAATTTTTTATAAAAAAAAATCAACTATATAAATATGATTTATTTTTCATCCTATAAATCTCAGTAATTTAAACTTTTTATATTCAAGCTAACAACTAGTGTCCCTCTAAATTAAAATGTGTTAATATATATGCAAAATCTCACATGAGTTACTAAAATGTTTTTGTTTTTAATTTTCTTAACCGGTAACCATATCTTTATCTTCCAAGAAGGTTTTAAAAAAAATGAAACACTGAAATTTGAAGCATTATTCTCTCCAAATGTTTAAAGAAATTGTAAAAATTAATTTTTTTCTTGGATAAAAAGGCGAATAATAGAAAGCAATAGACCCAGCAGGAAGACATCTAGCGAATCATATTAAGTAAAAAAAAAAAAAAAAAAAGAGTGATAAACTCTAAGATTAAAACATAACAGTAGTAGTTACTAATCGTGCAGCACTACTAAAAAGAGTTAGCTCAACCATCATTTGACAAATATATATATATATATATATAAACTATATTTTTTATCTTTCTTTGTTTTTTTAATAAATAGAAAAATTAAACTAGTATTGTTGAAAAGAATGAAGTCAAGTCTTTCAATTGAGAGATATAAATATGCCAAAGTTCTAGGTGCCCACCACTGACCATATTAATCATTAAGACAAACCTATCGTAGTTCAAGGTTTAAATTTGTTTCAAGGTTTAGTGTATTTCGTTTAGAATGCTTATAAGCTTACCATGATTACTTTGCCTTTTTTTTTTTTTTTTGAATAAAAGCTTACCATGATTACTTATAGCGAAAGCAATCAACTTTTCATTAAAAAAAAAAATCGAATTCGATTTATCCATGTCTAGTTTAATAGTAATATGAAAATTGTAACTTTATCTTCTCACTCAAGTAGTGCTTTTTTTATTTTTTTATTTTTCATAGGAATCACTTTAGCTTTACTTGCTTTATTTATTAGCCAGTGTGCAAGGAATAAATCAGGATGAGAGGTTGAGGTGATGGAGTGAAATGGGTGACAGACGGAGCTCTAGAGATTATGGGCCTATAGGCTGGGTGACAGACATGCACAACTCCGGACTGCCATCCAAACTTAACCCAATAAAATTGCCACAAACTCTCCTTTACCTCAGCCCATCTTGGCCTGCTTTTCCAAAGTCCAGGGCTTCCAGGCCAACCAACCCATTCTTCTTTATTTATTTATTTTTTTGACTGAAAAGTAGAGAACTGAATTTTTAATTCTAATATGAGAGTTTAAAACAATATCAAACATAAAAAAAAAAAAAAAATAGGAAACTGAATCAGCTACACTATCATTACCATCTAGTGTACGTGTGTATGTCAGTGTCACGCATGAGTCATGACTGAACTCATGGAAAGTGAGGAAGACATTCCAATGTTTCTTTTTTTTGTAGAAATAAAATAGAAAGACATACTCCATTCCAACAAAGATCATCTCGATCTGGATCTTGTAGTGGTTTCTATTCTTTGTTAAAAAAAAAAAAAAAAAACTACTCCTAAGTTTAGTAGTAGAGAGGAGTGGCATAACAATCAATGAATCAAAACCTTACAGAACTACTAACATAAAATACTGAACCATCCTTAAACAATTTGTTCTCTTTGTTTGGCACTGGTAACTCCTAAAGTTAATGTATTATGCTGCAGCCTTATCCAAATTTTAGAATCCTGTCAAGCTCTCTATTAACTTCCATTTTTATATTTACATTGCTATATAAAATAATGAGCAAAACTAAACATCATACAACTTGTGATGATGTGAATGTGCTCGTGTTTAGCAGATAGTAATCAAGAGTTACCTCTCTTCTATGCATATATGTGAATTGTAAAATCTATAGACACTAACATTCCTTTTCTACATATTTGCTTCCCTCATGAGCGGTCTTTGGCTGTAAAAGAATGGTGGTTTGCAGTTTGCCAATGATGAGAGTTGGCCTGAAAACGGCAACAAAAAGTGAGGGCAAAATGGGGTTACTAACAGCCCGTGTTCAGCTAGCCTTGGTTGTTGGTATCTTAAATCTTGATGATGAAATGTATCGGGTGAAGTTCAACAGTTTCCTTGAGGATGGAATTCTTTGACGACTATAAAGGATCTAGCCAACCTCCCTCAAGCCCCAAACTCCGATGTTACTGCATTAGTCATTACCCTTTGATTTTATTTTTATTTTTTTCTTATTTGAGATCAATTCATTCGTTATACGTGAAGCTGAAACTATAACAATATTTTAGGCCCTTTACTTGGTAGCTAATTAAGCTCCAAATCTAATGAATCAATAGAAAAAAAAATATAAGAAGATATATTTAAGATGTAGCAACAGATAAACATCATATACAGATCATCGCACGTATATTTCCTGCTTTTTGAAGTTCCCATCTAAATACAGCTGGTCGCTGGAAATTGCAGAATCATAAACAAATCTTAGCATGGGTATTTACTATTTTTAGATTTTTTTTTCATCTAAATACTGAAGGCATGCTTGACTCCATCTCCTCGAGGCTTAAGTCTTAACTTCCCAAGTTCCAAATTACAGAATCAACAACCTGTAGAATCCAAGGATCTCAGATGCAATCCAAGATCCAAGACCGCGGCCACGCAATAATCCGAAAAAAAGAGCAAAATCCTAACTTTAAATTGGAAGCCATGCTCAAAGAAAGAAAATATTATGCATCAGTTTCCTCATAGATTGAGATGTTACAGAAGAAGCGCCACGCAAAAGAAAAGCTTCACTGTCATACACATATGGCATGATTGGATGGATCACATGTATAGATTAAAAGAAAAAGAATAAAAAAAAAGAAACACACATGATAGTATTCCAGATTATGTACAAACCACTATCATAGATGGATCATGGGAGGGAGATCAAGTTGTATGCAGCAACAGAGACTTGAGGAGAAGGAGGAATACTAGGAAACGGATGGCATGGGTGGAGTAGGTAAGACAAACATCTCTTACTTTGTTTCTTTTTCTTCATTAAGAAATTAAAACAAATCTTTTCAGAATTTATCTTGCCTACTCACCCACTCCATGAGCTTCCCGGAATCCTAACTCCTTCTCCGTTGTCTCTCCATTTTCTCATGTCAAGCAAGCGGCCACCATGCTCCTAACGTTGATTACAACACTATATATATAGTGACAAAGTGTAACCCTGGCAAAAAAAAAAGTGAAAACCCTAAGGATCTTTATTTGCATTGGTCCAAACATGATAAGGTGATAACGGATAATAGTGGCAAGTTAAGAATTGCCCATTCATATTTCTTGGTTTAGTTACCAGGTCCAGGTTGAAATGATTGGGCTCCATTGACAGTATTAGCCCAAAATGCAATTATTCGTTTTGGTCCTATTAGTAAAGATGCAACGAGAATTTTCCTTGATTTTCTGCGGAGAGCAAGACGAGAATTCTATATCGAACCGAAAAAAGTTCATTTTATATATGGATTACTTGAGACCAAGATACCCTTACATACTTTTCTTCCTCTTGGTCGGTCATGTTTAATAACGATTAATAGAATATAATAATAATAATTTTATATTTATATTTAGCTTGTATATAAAAAAAAAAAGATAGATTACCAGAGAAATTAATCATTCTTTTTATATAAGATAATTTAATTTTTTTAAATAAAAAAATTATTAAATTCATGAAACTGAACTTATATATTTTATTATACCTTTAAATATTGTATCAATAATTTAAATGCTATAAATTTTAAAAAATAATAATTTTAACCACTAAATAAATTATTTTATCTTAATTCTTATACACATCAAACACAAGATAAATTGATATTATGTAATATAATTTTATTCATAATATCATTTTATTTTATTCTATCATAATTTTATATACTAAACACATTATTAATACTCAAGAATAATATTTAGTATCTTTTACAAGATCATTATAATAAATTATCGAAATAATTTTATTATTAAAATGATCTTATCACTTCTTATTTAAAATCATTTTATTTGGTTAATAATAGTTAATTCTTAAAAATTAAATCACTGTATTTGATATTATTAAAATTCAAATATTATTTTATTTAAAAATATAAAAATAACCATACATATTATAATAATTACATAAGTTAATGATTTTAATATTATTTAAAGATAATAATTTGAAAAATATTAGTAATATTTTATTTATTTTATAATAAAGTATAATTAAATTATTAAATTAATAAATGTATTTATTGATAGGTAAATTAATTTTTATAATAAATTATACAAAAATTTTGAATTAAAAATAAAAATATTTTATTAAATTAATAATAAAAGAAAAATAAAAAGATTGTATTATATATAAAATATAAAAATATACATAGAAATTATTTTTAAACTTACGACAATGAATATTAGTTTGAAAATATAAAAATTTATAATATAAAATATTAAAATTTTAAGAGAAAGTAAATTTTTAATTCACATATTAAATGAATAATAGTGATTATTGTTAATTTTACATATCATTTCACTTCAATGATAAATTTTTTTTACTTTTTTAGATAAAAATTTTATCACTCTCCAAAGCTATTATATGGTAACTTTTAATTATCTAAAATCACTGACAAGTAAGATATCAAATAAAGTGATTTAGTCGCAATGTATAAATCACGATGATTTTTGAAATGATCATCTAAAACCAAACATTACCTTAGATATTCTTTGGCTATCGATGAAGTATATACATACATAAATATATACATATATATATACATACATATATATATATACTTGGCAAGTAGAAAAAAAATTACTTCACATATATAATATTAAGTTGCATATATATATATATGTATATATATATATGCCAAATAGTAGAGCATATTATCTGTAATTATTGTAATATAATTAATTAATTATAATTAAGAATTATGTGAGTTTTATAAAAAATTTATATAAAACCTATACTTATAAGTGATGAATTTATATATAATTAATTATTATGATTGGATAATTGTAAATTTGTAGTTAAAATAATTGTAGGTCAAATTAATGTTCCGCATTAACCTAAAGCGAGATCAAGTAATATCAAAGGCAAACATGTCTCAGGTCCCATTTGGATTCAATTGTGGCTCCGGTGGGGATGCTTTTTGTTAGAAAAGTTGTGCCAAATGCACCATGCAGGCATTTGGCAGACTGCTCCAGGGGATTTGAAGGTTTAAGCACACCAAACCTATTTTTTTCACTGCTGACTCTCGCCTTCAGTGAAAAAATCGTTTCTCCATCGCGGCCTCCTTTCCTATAATGTCCTTATTTTATTTTATTTTATTTTTTTACTTTTTAAACAATTGTGTAGGATAGGAAACGTCCCTTACACTTGTAGCTTTTAACTTTGCTTTTTCATTATTTTTATTTTTTGGTTATTTTATACAAAAACAATATACATAAAAACTAATTGTTTAAAAATATTTAATAGTAATATATTATTTGTTATAAAAATAATTTTAAAAATTTCAATTTATTAATAAAAATATTATTTGATAAAAAATAATTTTAATTAATTATTAATTTTAAAAATATTAAATATATATTATAAATTTCATTATATATAAATTTTAATTTAATATCTTTAACAATCATTTTAATTTAATAATTATATATTATAAATTATATATAAATTTTAATTTAATAGTCATTTAATAATCATCCAAATAGACCCTTTCATGGTTAGAGTAATGATTGATTAATTTGTCCTTTCCATTAAGGACTTGCTCTTGACCTCTGCTGTAATATCATGCCGTTAACAAGGTGTATCTAGCCAGGTAGCTAGCATTAGCCTATCTGCAAGCTGTCAAGGATCAAGGCTTTTTGATCGATTGAATAACACAGAAAGCACTGCTATTATGAGTTGAGACAGAAATCCAGAAACATGGTCTTGATGCACAAGTTTCAGGAAATAAAATTGTAGAAAAATTACTCCACGTTGCATTTGTTACCAACAGCAATAGAAAGCCAAATTACTGTACCGTTAGACAACCTTATCACAGCCTTTACCATTTGGCATGTCTCTTGCTCTAGTTTTTAATCTCGTTATGGGCAAAGAAGCGGCGGCCCAGAAGTGAGAATCACGGCATACATTAACACCTCATTCACCCATAAGATCAAGTTTAAATAAACGTCTATGCATTTCCGGAGAAATCCATTCTTATATCGCAATATTCCATTACTTTTTTATTAATTACCATCACTTCATTATCTGCATATCAAACTGACGCATTAATTGTTTACTTTAGCTCGTGCTTTCTCATATTCTTTCTTTACCCGTGAAATCACCGTCTCTTGCCTTTGAACATTATTCTTGTTTTTGTTATTGTTATCTCTGAGCAACAAAACATCATGGGCAAACCTAATACAATTCGATGAGGTGGTCCCTTCCTTCGCAGGCTTCAAAAACGTTATCATTTCATCACCAATTACAATAAATTAACTTATGTAAATAAGATCAGACTAGGAGTTGAGTTGCTTTCAGTGGTTTGACGTTTGAGCCTTAAACTTGTGCATATAAATATATATGGTTGATTGGTGGCTTGAAAACTTTACTGTTGCTTTTAATTGGTGTATGCAATGTCAACTTTTTTCTGTTGAAGTTAGAAATTCGTTCTTTGTCAACATGTCAAGTTTGATTTTATTGGCTAAAAACATGCAAGGTAATTGGCCGCTGAAAGAAACAAAACACAAAGCAGCAAATATGGTGTGCTGAGGAGCGGAATTTTAAGAGCCCAGACGCCCATATAAAGTCTTAGACTGCAGAGGTATTAGTGTAGATATATAGAAAAATAGGAAGAGAATGAGTAAGCTGAAAATAAAGAAGTTCGCCATGTTTCAAGTTTTTTTTTTTTTTTTGTTTTTGTAAATCTCTTATTTTCATAATGAAATTCTTTTTTTCTTTCTCGTTGTGACCTGTGGACGTAGGCTTAAATCTTTGTGTGCATTATTTCTTTTGTGATCATTTTATTTTTTCACTTTCCAAATAGTTTATTCTAATTGTGGAATTGAAACCATTTTTCATACCACACATTGAATATATCTATATACACACAGACTATAGCACTGATGATTTTCTAAGCAAAAAAATAAGAGTACTACTATAATTAATGAACAGGAAAACACAGACTGTAAATGGTAAACTTTAGCTTAGAAAAAACTGTAAATACTAAGCAGTGGAATTAGTGTGATTGTGAATATATATTACCGGCATTTAGTAGTTAGTGTCAGGGAAGGGTTAGGGTTGCATATATTAAGGAGAAAAGATAAAAATAGGCTGGTTGGTATTTATGTCACGGACTTAAGGAAGAATCTTGAATCTCATATCGAATATAACAAGAGGGTTACTAGGATATAAAAGGGTTCACACCACTTCTGTCTTGTGAGACGTCGTTTGTAAGACAAAACCGTGAGACCAGGGAGGTCAGAGCAGACAATACCTCATAAGGGTGTGAACCATGACAGATAGGTTGATCGGAACGCCAGAAGGGTGAATGTCCGGGTCCTGGAGCCGCGCGGGTTCAGAGCTTAAGTCTCGGCCCGTGACAAGTGGTATTAGAGCCAGCCCTAAACCGTTCGATTTATGCCAAGCACGTCGAGGGAGGTAGACAGGGTGGCCAGCCTCCGTGACGAAGGCGTCACGAGGTTGGGTGGAGGAGAATGTCACAGATCTAAGGAAGAGTCCTGAATCTCACATCGAACATAATAGGAGGGTCACTGGGGTACAAAAGGGTTCACACCATCCCTTCCTTATGAGGCGCCTTTTGTAGGACAAAGCTGTGAGGTCAAGGGGGGCCAAAGCGAATAATACCTCACAAAGGTGTGAATCGTGGCAGAAAAACTGATCTGAGACACCGGATGAGTGCATGCTCGGGTCCTGGAGCCGTGCGGGTTCAGAGCCAGTGACAATGGCCTGCACAAGTTGTGAGCATTGAAAGAGAACATGTATAATTCATACATTACACATACGGTGCAATATACATATGTATATATGTGGCGGTAGGCTCCGCAGCCAATATGACATTAAAATATATGATCTTTATGGCTTATTCTTTTAATCATTTAAATTAAGTCCTTTCATATTCTCACAAATTTTTTTTTTTGAATTGTAAGCTCTTTACCCTTAAACCCAAGACCTCACCGTGAGCTTTTCTTATTTTCAGCTCACTTTACTTTACTATCCCTTTCTCTACACTGCTTAAAATTATTTCTCTCAATTTTCTATACGGCAAAGCTTAACAAAGCAAGGCATTTATAGGGTCATTGCTGGGTGCGTTGATCAATTCAGTGCATGTCCATCAGTTAACACTTACATTCTTATTATTTTACTGAAAACGTAGTGCCATTACAGCCAATGAAGAATATTAAGTATTGGTATTTATTGTCTATCCCAAAGAGGCACTCTAAGTGCAAGTGCAACATCACAGATCGAAGAGTTAAAGAGTAATTGATATGTCTTTGGAGCTACCTAATTAAGGATAGATTTAATTAGTTAGAATTTTTTGAGGACTAGCTTAATTTATTGGGCTATGGTATATGCAAATGATATCTGATGTAACACAACAATAAGTTACGAGCTTGTATATGTGAAGCATATATTAAAAAAAATGAATATACGATATATGTATATATATATATCTAAATAATTTACTTATATAGTAATAGAATTTGAAAAAGTAGCTATTATGTAATTTGTCAATATCTTTATGCTTTAAAACTAGGCCATAGTCATACTGATACTTTTATATGCTAGCAAGTAATAAGTATCAAGCAAAAGCAAAGATTGATTGTCTGATATAGAGGCATGTCAACCCCTTTCACCCTAGTGGGCTCATGCAGATGCAGCCTGCAGGCAAAAGAATAAGTTATTGTTACCTTTACTTCAAGTCCATGGAAACAAGATAAAGAGTCACATGAAATGAATATGTACATGTGAATTCCACAATCCTTCTATGGGCTATACATAGTTTCTTCTGGGAATATATGGTCAATATGAGCCTTTGAGGAGGCCCTTAAGATTTTTTTCCCTAAAGCCAAAGCCAGAGCCAGATCCAGAGTGTCATAGGGTAAGCTATCTTTCAGTGAAGCAATAGATCGTGTGGCAGTTGGATAGATGCTTCCACACAAGTCAGCCAAGAATAGTTTGATATTTGAATAGGCAACAAATAAGCCACAAGTTAATCTCAAGCATACACAATTATATATATATACATATCAAGACAAAAATGAGAGTACATCAAGGTGATACATGAGGTTCTTAAATAAAAAAATATATTTTATTAATATCAAGAATAGTATATCGAGTCTTCTCACCATTATTGGGGTCAGAGAGGCAGCCCTAGATGGGTGGTCTAGTATACACCTTAACTAGTGAAGCAACCCAATAATACGCCAACTGCTCATCCTCTTTAAAGAGCAAATGAGATTTTATAGTTGTGCTACTAATAACCATTACAATGTTTGAAATGAGGACACTTTTTTCCTAGCACATGAGATTTACCTTCTCCTTTGGCCCTCTATCCTATTATGGCCCTATACATGGGTGGCTCATAATAACCTATGCCCGATCATGACCCTATACAAGGTTGGCTCATGACATCTTTCCCCACCTATTCTATCAACATCTTCGTCGACTTGTTGGCCTGAAATTCTTTAATCTTTCGCTTGAATGCTCGAAGGTCATGTTCTTTTTCCTAGCTAGTTTCTTCTGGTCCTAAGCCCTCCCACTTCACTAAGTATTTATGAATTATTCTTTAAAATACCTTGGATACCCTGTCAGTTAAAATCATTTCAACTTGACGTTTTGATGGTGGTTTCATGGAGATGACGGCCTTGGTTGACTTCTTACGACTTGCATTTATAGGATCTGCATGAAAAAGCTTTAAGTTGCTAACATAGAATACTTGGTGCATCTTCATCCATTTTGGCAAGTCGATTTTGTATGAGGCATTTCCCACTTTGAAAAAAATCTTTACTAGATCCTTATATTTATGTACCAATATGTGATCCCACTTTTTTAGAAATCTGATTTGTTCGGGCACTAGTCTGATAAAAATAAAATCATCAACTTTGAATTACTGTACTCTACAACTCTTATCTGTCCATTTTTTCATGCGCTTCGATGTTTTCTCCAAGTATGCTTATGCAATCTTTGTATTTTTCTCCATTCTTGGCTAAGGTTGAAGGCTCATGAATTCTTCTTTCTATACAACTTAAAGAAGGTATATGGTAGTCTTGGTAGTTATCTCGTGACTACTTCAAATGGACTCTTGTTTGTAGATGAACACTTATTGGAATTAAAATAGAGCTAAGCAACATCTAATAATAAAGGCTAATTCTTCTTATTAGTTTGAATAAAGTATTTTAAGTACTCCTTCAATAACCCATTGAATCGTTCAGTTTGACCATCGATTTACGGGTGATAGCTTGAAGAAATGTTTAGTTAAGACCCCAATATTTTGAAAAATTCTCTCTAGAATGACCTAGTGAATCTTGGATCCCTATCACTGACAATATTTTAAGGAATGCCCCAATATTTGATTACATGTTTAAACATTAGTCAAGCTATATCTTTTGTAATGTAATACTTTTGGGTGAGAATAAATGTGGCATACTTAAAAAAATGATCAATCACCATAAAAATAACTCAACGTCACCAACTTTAGGGAGGCTCGATATGAAGTCAAGAGAGATACTTTTTCAAGGTCTTATCGGTATAGGTAGTGGTTTAAGCAAGTCTTCGTATAGTCCATCATATCTTACTGTATATAAGGCCAATAATAGCCTTATTTCAATAGTGCCAAAGTATATTGCCAACTCAGGTGCCCCACTTAAAGGGTGTCATGACTTTTCTTATTAACATCTATCTTAGACCTTTTGCTTTTGGCACAAATAATCGAGGGCCCTTTATCAACAAAACCTTATTTTCTTACCAAAAGTACTTAGATTTTCCTTCTTCTACTAACTTCAGAATGGCTCTAGCTTGTGGATCTTTTCTTAAATTATCTTCAATTAGCTTACGAACGTCTGTTGTAACTTTACTAGTAGCCATTGGGGTAATTCTTCTGAGGGTAGCCAACTCTACTTATCTACTCAATGCATCTACCGCTTAATTAGTTCTTTCAACTATGTGCTCAAAATAAAATTTAAATTCGACTAAGAATTTTTACCATCTAGCTTGCTTAGCTGTGAGCTTCGGTTGGGTGAAAAAGTGACTAACTGTAGCATTATCTGTCTTTACGATGAAGTGTGAACCCAACAAATAATGTCACCAAGTCTTCAGACAATAAACTACAGCCAAGAGTTTTTTTTCTTAAATCGTATATCTCCTTTCAGCTTCACTTAACTTTCTATTTTTCAATGCTCTTGGTTGTCATTCTTGTAAAAGTACTCCTCCAATAGCAAAGTTGGATACATCTGTTTGAATTTCAAAATGTTTTTTGATATCAGAGAGAGCCAAGATAGGGTCTTTTATAATAGCTTCCTTCAATCCCTTAAAAGCCTCTTGGTATTCACTTGTCCAACATCATTTATACTATTTTTCAATAGCTTTGTGAGGGTAATGGTTTTACGAGAGTACCCTTCTATAAATTTCCTATAATAATTTGTCAATCCCAAAAATGGATGAATTTTGTTGACATTTTTTAATGTTGCCCACTATTTGATAGCTCTAACTTTTTTCATGTCCATTTAAAGTTGTCTTTATTCAACAATGTGGCCTAAAAAGTGAATTCGTATTTGAGCAAATACACATTTTTTCCTTTTAACATATAATTGGTGGTCTTGTAGTCTTTGAAACACAAGACGTAGGTGTTCTTGGTACTCTTCCAATGTAAAACTATACACCACTATATCATCTAAATAAATGACCATAAACTTGTCAAGATAGTCATGAAACACGTGATTCATCAAGGTACAAAATGTAACAGGGGCATTAGTCAATAAAAGGCATAATAAGCAATTCAAATGCACTAGTTTGCGTTACACAAGTAGTTTTTTGCTCATTTTCTTCAGCAACTCTGACCTAATGATAACCAAATCTTAAGTCCAATTTGGAGAAGTACTTGGCCTGGCTCAATTGATCAAGCAAATCTACAATAAGGAGGATGGAATATTATTTCTCACGGTGACTTTGTTTAGGGCCTTATAGTTTATACATAATCGTAAACTTTCCATCATGCTTACTCTTAAATAGCATAGGTGCTCTAAAAAATACCTTTGATGGCCTAATAAACCCGACTTGTAAAAGCTCATCTAACTATTTTATTAATTCAACCAACTTTGGCAAAGCCATGCGGTAGGGGGCTCTAACAAGTGGTTTGACTTATGGGAGAAGCTTAATCTCATGATCCACCGATCTTCGAAGAGGTAGGACTTAGGTAATTACTCCAGCATCATATTCTTAAACCCTTTCAACATCTTTTTCACCCCATTCGATATCGGTTTCAACTCAATCCCTTTCTTATGAATCAACATAACCACATAAGAGGGCTCCTTTCTTTTTACCCCTTTCTTGAATTATAATGCTGAAATCATTTTCTTCCTACTCTTAAGAAGAATCATGGCTGGCGTAACACACGAGCACTCTCCTAAGAACAACAGACAACTAATAGCAAGGATTAGGATCACCTGAGCCAATATCATGAAGTCCAATCCAAGGTTAACATCAAAGTCATCCATAAAGGATACCATGAAGTCTGTCTTTCCTTCATATAGGCCCAACTTGGTTATCACACTCTTAAAACATTCACTGATCGTAAAGGTTGGTGAATTAACCATTTTTATTTACCCGTAATCTTTAATAACCTTGAGACCATACCTTTTTTGTTTCATTTGGTGTAATGAAGGTATCAATTACACCCTTATCAACCATGACCTTTTTGGTCTTCTCATTAAGTACTAGATCCACATACATCAAGCCTCTATCAAGTTTTTTCTTTATCATGTTTAGTTGGGTACAAAAGGCATTAAGAAATCGTATTGAGCCCATCCTGATTGGCTTCTCTTTAACTTTTTTTACTACCTTGGACGCTTTCATGAATCTTTGAGACGAGGCTCTCAGAGTATTAAGAGCACCTCTATAAGGGCATTTGGCCATCTAATGCGGTCCCTTGCATAGGAAGCAAGCGGTTGCTTCAACTTAAAATTTACTACATTGTTTGTCTAGGGTTGGGTATTATCTCGATCAAAGGGTCTCCTATTTGATCCCCCACTAAAAGGTCAGTCCACTTTGGTTATCTTTTTTTCATTCCTAAAGTTGGAGTTACTACCACCTGATGAAAGATTTTTTTGTTTCGGTAAGCCATCATTATAATCATGAAGACGTTCGGTAGCCATGGCCATGGCCATGGCCACCTCTTACACCTTCTATCTTTGTAATTTTGTCTTAGCCCAAAGTTTGAGGCCCTTGAGGAAATAGAACATCTTGTCCTTTCGGACATGTCTTTAATATCCAACATCAGGGTTGAATAGCTCTTTACAAACTCTGTTGGTCACTGAGTCCACCACTTGTGGCCATTTTATCAATTCTCTAACACTTCTCAACCATGCTCTGATACTACATGTCACGGGCTAAGCTTTCTCTCAGTGAAGTAATAGACCGTGTGGCACTTGGATGGACGCTTCCACATAAGTCAGCTAAGAATAGTTCGATATATGAACAGGTAACAAATAAGTCATAAGTTAATCTCAAGCATACACAACTACATATATACATATCAAGGTAAAATGGGAGCACATCAAGGTGATACCCGAGGTTCTCAAATAAAAAAAATATTTTATTAATATCGAGAATAGTACATTGAGTCTTTCCACCATCGTCGGGACCAGAAAGGCAGCCCTAGATGGATGGTCTAGCACATGCTTTAACCAGTGATGTAGGCCAACAATACGTCGATTGCCCACCTCCTCTAAAGAGCAAATGAGATTTTATAGCTATGCTACCAATAACTATTATAATATTTGAAATTAAGATACTTTTTCCCTAGTATATGAGATTTAGCCTCCTTTTGGCCCTCTACCCCATCATGGCCTTAGATATGGATGACTCATGATAACCTATGCTCGATCATAAGCCTATACAAGATTGGCTCATGACATAGAGCCTAAGCCAATATGGCAAATAGACAAAAAATGCTAGTAACAAACTAACATTAAAATGCAGTAAACCGTGTAATCCCATTTGCATTTTCTAGTTCCTTTTGCTAAAAATAACGCTTCAAAAATATGTGAACGCAATGTACCGAATTTAATAATTTTTTTAGTATTTACTTATAATATATATGAAAAATTTTTCAATATTTAAAAGCGTGCGTGAACATCATTTGACTTAAGGTGGATCCACACCTATCTGCATGCATATGTCACAGGTCAAGACTTAAGCTCCGAACCCACTCAACTCCAGAACCTGGGCATCCACTCATCCGACGTCCCAAATTAGCCTAACCGTCATGGTTCATACCCTTGTGAGATATTGTTCGCTCTGGCCCCCTTGACCTCACGATTTTATCCTACAAAAAGTGTCTCACAAAGTAGAGGTGGTGTGAACTCTTTTATACCCCAGTGACCCTCTTATTATATTTGATGTGGGATTCAGGACTCTTCCTTAAGTCCGTGACATTCTTCCCTACCCAACCTTGTGACGCTCTAGTCACGGAAGCTGGTCACCCTACCTACCTCTCTCGAAGTGCTTGGCGTGGATTGAACGGTTTAGGGCTGGTTTTGATACGACTTGTCACGGGCTCTGATCTTAGACTCAGAATTCGTGCGACCTTAGGCTTAGAATCTCTTATTTTATGCCTAAGTCAACCAAAACACAAGCGTGCGGGCACTAAAACAATAGGAAGGATTGATTACATAACTTAAAGAAAAATAAGATAATAAGATAAAATACTGAAAATATACTTTGTATTTACTGAAACAAAAATATTTAATGATATATAAATAAAGGTGAAATAACTCTCTATTTATAATTAAAGCTCTAATTACACTTAATAATAATATTCTTAAAACAAATCAATCAAATCTATCAAGAGACTACTGCTGATCTTATAAACTTTCAAAAGATTCACTTGTGTAGGCCTTTTTGGATACGATGTGGGCAGCCTGCAGCTAAGCATTGACCTCACGAGCTGACATGTAAGCTGGACGAGCATTCTGCCTTTTATCTCTTAGGCCTTGCACGTAAATATCTGTCAACGTGCTTGATGTGCGAGCCTCAACTTCTGACTCACGTGTTGGTGCGCTGTCTTGCGCGCCCACCCGGGGCGCGACACATGCAGCTTATCATAAGCTGACTGAGAGCGAAGAGGGATAAGACGCCCCAGGAAACTGGGGTCCACTTGGATAATGCATATCCCTTACTGGGTCGGAAAGGTTCCACGTTGATATTGCGCATTCTCTGTTCCTGGCCAAGCAGTGGGGTCCACCTACATCCCGCAATACCAATCTTTGGCTCTCTTAATTAATTTCCTATGTGAAAAGCAGGTGAAAAGCTTTAATAGTTACTAGCATAATATTATTATTATTTGGTATCAAAAAAATTTAAAATAGATAAATTATTTAATTTTTAAATTAATATAAGATATATTATATTTAATAATTTAAAATAAATAATTATAAATTATATATTTAAAATAATTTAAAAAAATAATCAGTAATAAAATTTAAATTTAAAATTTTTTATTGAATTAATTTTCATTAATTAAATTAATCACTGATTAATTTATTATTATTATTATTATTATTATTATTATTATTAACAAAGCCCAGTTCTAATTAAATTGAGCAAAGTCTCAACTCAGCAACAAAAGCATAATATTTTTAATTGTAAAATTTACTTGCCTTCCTCAAGTATATATAACTAATAGTTGCATACATATATATATATATATATATATCTCCAATCTAATTTAAAAACTATTTCATGTCTTTCATAAAAAAAGACGTATAAAAATGAAATACCCAGTACCCCTCCTCCCATTGTGCACTAAGTAATTTAATCGCTCTCTTTCTTTTCTTAACATTTTTGTGCTTTAGCGGGTCCCATGAATTTCTAAGTATATGAATTATGAAGTCAATGATTTTGGTGTCCACTGACCCAAATGCATTCAACCAAATGACAACTTCATCGATGGTCAATACTCGTGTTATGTTATGTTATGTTATGTTATATAACCATCATTCATCCACCAGGACAACCAGGACATGTAGATCGATCGCCTTAGGCCTTCGTTTAACAGTGCATTTAAGTATTAAAATGCAAGTTTTATCGTAAAATTAATGTTAAATATATTATGATTTGTATTAAAAAAATATTTTTTATCACTAAAGCAAGTTAATCGTAAAAATTAATTAAAATATGTAATTACATTTTTGAAATTTATAATTTAAAGATAAAATAATTATCACTCAATTATTTTTGACAAAAATAACATATATTTTTTCAACATCATGTTTTCATATATTTTAATTTTTTATTACTTTTTAAACATATTTCTATCACATTAAGTTTTTTCTTCATAATAATAATACTAAATTAGGCCTTAATTCATTGAGGTAGAAATGGAAGCTGATCAGTGATGAGGTGATCTCTTTGAAAACTAGTTATGCATTTCCATTGGGTTCATTTGAATGAGCATTTTGAGCATTATCAAAACCCGATACTCCATTTAATAGTAAGTTCAATTAAAAACTCGAATAGCCATTTCCCGTTTAGTTAATTATTTTCATCCAAATCGAAGTTGAATTTGTTGATGGAAAAAGAAAGGAACACAGTGGCAGAATGGATCACTTGCTTGCAGAGTTAATGTCTCTCCTAGGATCACCAACAAAGTCAATGAACTTTATTACTCCCTAGCTATTCCCTTTACTCGAGGTATATATAGTGTAAAAACAGAAGAAAAAAAGGGGAAAGGAAACATATTGTAATGGTCTACGCTCTAGATGGATGGTGTTGTGCTCCATTATGAATACAAACAAAAAAGGCCATAACGACCCAATTTCATTGGATAATATAGTACATATAATATAAAGCAAAGGATAACATATTTACACAAAAGAGTAAAGATCTATTTATATTAGTGTAATTCTTTTTTTTTTTTTAGATTTTTAAATTAAAATTATTTCAAAATAAAAAATATATATTATTTTGATTCAAATAAGTTATGAATTTAATTTTAATTTAAAAGCTAAAAAAATATAAGCCTTACACTAATATAAATGAATATTTTATATATATTCAAGTGTCCAAATACACGAAATAAAAACATATTATCAGTGTTATGATCCATATCAATTTATATGATATTATTTGTTTTAATTTTTTATGTTCATAATTTTATCTCATAAAAAATACTTTACAAATTAAAAGTAAAATAAATATTTATATCTTTAGATGAATTTTAAATTGAAAGTAGAATAAATATTTATATCTTTAGATCAATTTTAACACACAATCAATATAAATTTTATAACTACTTTCTGAAACTATAACACATTCTCTAATTCCAACAAAATTGACCGTCTGTCCTCGAACATTACTAGTTGGAAGAAACTTGGTTACCTGAATAAGGTTGTACACTTTTAAATGCTTATGAAATGACGTATGTCAAGTAATCTTACAGATTAGAATCAAAGGAACTGCGGTGAGTTCACATAGCAAATTATAAATGCCTTTTGCTCTCGTATAAAATATTAAAGATAAGTTTAATGTATAAAATGTTAAATAAGATAAAAAATTATTTTATATGATTTTTAATTTATATTTTAAAAAATAAGATTATAATGATAATTAATTATCTTTTTAGTATATAATGATTCAATTCTCTCCAAATGAAGATAATTATTTTTAGGTCATATTTGATGTATATGAATATTATTAATAGGATAAGATCATAATCATCTTATATTATGTTTGATTTATATATGAAAAAAGAGATAGGGATTGTAAGGATGATTAATATTCTCTTGACATTAGATTATTCAATCCTTTCTACTTTGAGAAGATTTTTTTTAATCCATAAGATTAAATTTACATGATCAATTATACCCTTAAAAATTACATCAATAATTAAATTGTATAAACTTTGAAGAACGATAATTTTGATAAATAAGTAAATTATCCTATCCTAATTTTTGTATATATCAAATACAAAATAAGATGATATTATATTAATCTAATTTTATTTATAATATTATTTTATCATATCTTATTATAATCTTGTGCACCAAATGTGACTTTAATCTATAAGGTTAGGTTTACATGTTTTATTATACCCTTAAAATTTATATCAATAATTTAAATTATATAAACTTAAAAAAATAATTTTAACTGATAATAAAAATTTATTAACTATAAATTTAGAATTTTTTATGGTAAGAGCTAAATTTATTTTTTTAAAAATAATTTAAAAATTGATAATTTCCAAAAATAGTAAATTAGTTTTTTTAAAAAAATCAAAACTATAATTTTTATTTATTCAAAAAAAGAAGTAAAAGAAAAAGAGGGAAAATGGGAGAAAGAAAAAATAAAGAAAGAAAAGGAGGGAGAAACAAAAAATAAAAAAAGGGAAAAATAAAAAGCAAAAGAAATAAATTAAGAAAAAATGAAAAAGAAAAAGAAGGAAAAAAAATGAAAACATTAATTATTTAAATAATTATACTTGTTCACTGAATGTTTAAGTCAAATTTTAAATATAAGTTTTAGGAGTAAAATAAATAATTTATAAGCCACCATTACATAATCATTAGAAATAATCATTTTTTTTTTGGAAATTATTAATTCATTTTACAGGATGACTAATCTTCTTAGCAATTCAATTCTTTTCTTTGTGTGCATAATAAACATATAATAAAATAATAAATTTTCTATCTTATCAATAATATTGGGCAAGAAGCATGCTCTAACTATTACTATATATACTTACTAAGGATTATTATTACTTTATACCCTTGGATATTTTTTAGTTCTTTTATCAAATTATTGTGTTTTGAAAACTTATTCCCAAATTATTATAGTTTTAGGCTCCATTTATTTTGCGAAAAATGATTTTCACATTTTCAAGTATTTGTTTGGTACAAAACTCATTAATCAATGAAAAATGATTTACTAATCAATGAAAAATAAAGTAAATTTTTTTGAAATTATCTTATAGATTTGAAAAGAAATATATATTTTTTGAAAAAGAACTGTTTATAAGTATAACTATTTGTCTATACTTTTGACCATACTTTTATTTATAAATAATGTTATATTAATAAATAAATAATATTATATTAATAAATAATATAATAATAAATATGATTAATTTAATTAATAAATATTATAATAATATATGAATAAATAATATATTACTAATAAATAATATGCTATTAATATAATATATTAATAAATATTATTAATAAATAATTTAATATATTTGAATAATAATTCATTTTTAATATTTTTATAGTTATATTAATATTATTTGAAAAAAATAGAATTTTCAAAATATAACCAAATAATGAAATATATTTTTCATTAACTCATTCATTTGAATAATAAGAATCTTTTTTAATTTAAAAAATATAAATATTTTCCATATATCATTTTTTAAAAATAATTTTTTACGAAACAAACAAGTTCTAATTTATTTTCCAATCTCTTATGTTTCTTGCCATGTCATTTATTATATTATATATATATATATATTTTTTTTTTTAAAGCAAAAGAAACATAGAGACAATTAAAGGGTTTTACTCTTACAAATTCATTCGCAAAACTAAATTACGTTAAACCTAAAAAAGCTCTCTAAATTCTCTTCTTTCACTATATCTATAACTTCTTCATCAAGTTCAAACAACTATTTAAGGTACTTTGATTTATAGTTGTTCAATGCAAAGGAACCCCTTGATTCGAAGCTAGCAGGGATTGCAAGATTTGGGAGGATGGGCAGTTTCAAGGGAAGTTCTCCCTTAAATTGTGGCAAGGACTTGATTGATAGTTGATTATCGTTGTGGTTGACTGCCAAAGAAAGGTAGAATATTGAATTTGAGGCTAACAGGTTGAAGCTTTTCCATATTTCAATAAATATGGATGGAGTATAAGTTCCTATAAAGAGTAAACACCAATGGTTTTTCATCTTCTTGCAACATCGAGTCTAGTAGAAAAGCCATTCAAATCCAAATTAAATACAATCACAAAACTCCTAAAATAAGAAAACCCAACAAAAAAATATTCGAACCCATCTTAAACTATTCTTCCCAGACTGCTTGCCTGTTTGAGGTAGCAAATGAGAGGGACGACTTTATTGAAAGAAGAAGGAGCAAGAGCCTTTTTTTTTTTTTTTTTTTCAAGCTTTAGCATTAACAAAATCTCCTTTCCATTTTTCAGGTATTACAACAAATTCTATTATATAATAGCTTTGGAAAAAAGATTGAATTGGTGAAATTTATCAGACCTTCGGCTCACTGCATTACCTTTAGATAAAAAGAAAACAGTTCTAGCAAAAGATGAACAGGTCTCGAATTTTCAATTCTCAAAACAAATGCCAAGATATTTGTTAAAAGTATTTTAAGGTCATAAGAGTACAAGTGAATTTTTAAAGAGGTCGACTTATCAATAAAGTAAAGATATTGTAGTTATTTGAAATTGAGTTAACGTGATAAGCCGAATTGAAAGTAATGATGTATGTTAACTCGATTAGGTCGACTCTTTATTTAAAATGCAAATGAACTTACAGGCTTGTTATCTCTCGATTGAATTTTTACTTGTCATGTTAAATCTGGCCAGCTCTATCAGCTCTAAACCTAACTTTCAAAGTTTGGGCAGATAAACCCGTCAACCTCGCCCCCTTAGATATAAATAATTTTCTTACTTCAAGTTTGAGCATTGAATTTCTATTATTTTTTTCTTTAAAGATGGCTTTTTTTGTTAATACTAATTTGAGTATCAAAATATAAACATTAGAGATATTTTCAACTTTTATTTTTAATTAATCGTCGATCTTTCAATTTCAAATTTTATTCTTATCAGCTGGGCATCAATAAGAATTTAATTGAAATTTATTAACTTTTGAAAATGAAACAAAAAATGCTCATACAAACTTTGGAGATGGAGAAAACATAAGGAGTGAAAAACCATTGACTACCTTTTGCTTTTTTTTTTTTTAATATAAAAATATGGCATGGTAAATGATGTGAAAAAAATACAAAAATTTGAGAAATAAGATAAATATTGTAATAGTTTGGGAAATAAGTATTCAAAACACAATAATTTGATAAAAAAAAACAAGTTTATTTAGAGGAGATATGACTCTATCTCCAAAATTTTAATTAAAAATCATGCACCAATCAAGTTAAATTAAATGTTTCTGTGCGTCAAATAAAAAGTTAAACTTTAACTAATCGAGTCAAAAAATGGTCTCCACAAACTAATAAATTACTGTAATACTTAATAGCTAAATAAAAATGCATTATTCAGAAAAAAAAAAAAAAAACCCGACGCTACTTAGAAAGTGAGAAACTAAAAAAAAAAAAAAAGAGAATAAAAAAGACAACCACTAGTACGATACCAATGGGTAGTATGCCCAACCTCAAGTTGAAATGCCTTTTTTTTTTTTTTTTTTTTGTGAGTGACTGTATATGTATCTCTGTCCTGGTCTGGTCCCCAGCAACTGCGCAAGCCTTACGCCGTCTTCTACGTCCACATTGTTTCGGCTTTTTTCACTCTCCTCAAAACTTGGTTTTTCTTTGTTCGAGCTCAAGGATTGTGCTTTTGTTAAATTTTATTTTAAACCCAATTGGTCAGTTTTAAGGCATTTGGATTAGCGTGGTTTGACTGCTTCAAGGAACTCATTTTTCCTCAAAAATTTTCTTCTTTGTGCTGATGCATTTATCTGAATCTCTACCCTGATTACTGGGTTTGCCTGTAATTTCATCTCTTCTTCAAGTAGTATGATTTTTGAGGACCCGTCTTATTCAGAACCATGATCCATGATTTTCTGGCTAGTTTTTATCTAATGATGGTCGGAAAGGTGGAAAAGATTGAAATTTTTTAAGTAAAGGGGTCTAATTTATTTTAGAGGTTTTTGATTTCTTTGGGAGTTATTAAAGACTTGGTTTTGACCGATTCTTTATCTTTAATTTAAATTCAACGTATACTTTTTTTTGTTTATTCCATTAGGTCTTCTGCATTAGAAGGGAAGATTTTATTCTGTAAATTATAGTCACTAAAATCCTAGCAGTTTACTCCCCCTCTTTTTCCCCATTTTATTTTTCGCCTTAAAAATGTAGTGGATTGTCTTGTAGTGTGTTTTTTTGGTCAGACTATTTTGTCTTGAATCCTTGATGGCTTCATTCATGTATGTTTCTTTTGGGTTCTTTGAACCATGCATGAAGAGTCAAGAATAGCGATGGGAGGTAGTAGCAATGGCTAAGTGCTTGAATTTGGGTTATTTCTGAGTAAGAAAAACGCTGATTCAGCTCTTCATCATGCCTTTGTCTGAGCTACATCGGATGGCTAGGGGGAAGCTTGATTCATCTCAAGACAAGAAAACTTCATGTTCTACTGATCTGTCTTTTGTGTAGGTTCAATTTTACTCTAGTTCCTCAATCTCTTTAAACATTAAACTTCTTTTGTTCTTGGTATTGAATCATATGCAATCTTTCTTATTTGGTTGTCTCCCCTTCTCTCTATGTTTTTGAATGCAGACCTGAGAATGACTTTGTTGAACTTGTATGGGAAAATGGTCAAATATTGATGCAAGATCAGTCAAATAGAGCTAGAAAGATTACTGCTTGTAACAGCTTACTATCTCATTCTTTACCATTGCACACTCCTAAGACCAGAGATAGAGATACAGGAAATGGAGGAACTAATACAAAAATGGGAAAGTTTGGGGGGATGGATTCTGCATTGGGTGAAATTACTATGTCAGTGCCGTCTGGTGAAATGGGCTTGAATCAAGATGATGAAGTGGTGCCTTGGTTGAACTACCCAGTGGATCAATCTTTACAGAATGAATATTCTGATTTCTTGCCTGACTTATCTGGGGTCACTGCAAATGAGACCCCTACTCATAGTAACTTTGCATCATTTGATAGAAGCAGCCAATCCATTAGAGATTCCAGTATTGTTTTTCTAAATGATAGTGCGGGTTTTGAACAAAGAAATTTGTCAAAGGTTCCTAGACCTGCAGATGGTGAAACTAAGCCCAGAAGTGGTACCAGTCTATTATGCACACAGCTATGTCAAACGTCCTCTCCATATTTTAGATCAAGAATTTTGGAGAATATTGGTAATAGCCTGGGTAATACCTCCGCCCACCATGCCATTTGCGGAGATTCAATGGGAGTTCAAACATCAGATGAGGCTTTGCCTGGCATTAAGATGAAGAAAAAAGATCCCATATTGCCTTGTAATAATACTGTGTTGATGAATTTTTCCAATTTTTCGCGTCCTGCTGCTCTTGTTAAAGCTAGTCTTCAGAACATAGGTGCTATGGCTAGCATTGAAAGGATTGGCAGCAAGGAAAAGGGGGCTGCTGTCAGTATTAGCAACGCTGCTGATACCACGCTCATTGATTCAAATATTGGGCTACAGAAGGAAAAACTTTCACATTGCCAACCTACGATAGTGCTGATGAACACTGATATAAAAGAATCTGAAGCTAATTCTCTAGACGAACCAGTTTCTGCTGAACCAACAGATACCATCTGCGAAGAAAATGTCCTGAAGAATGATAGAAACCCTAGTCAAGTTATTGGTGAACGTGCTTCTAAAAGACTGCCAGATGGTGATAAGGCTGTAGAGCCTGTGCTTGCTGCTTCCTCTGTTTGCTCTGGAAATAGTGTAGAAAAAGCTTGTGATGATCCGGTATATAATTTGAAGAGAAAAAATTGTGATAATGAGGAGTCAGGATGTCCTAGCGAAGTAAGTCTTAGCATCTGATTCTGTTTATGTCTTGCTGTGCATTTAATTCATTTTTCCTTTGCCAATAAAACCAAGTAACCAACTTATGTGCAGGATGCTGAAGAAGAATCTGTCGGTGTGAAAAAAGCAGTTCCTGCTCGAGGAGGTACGGGGTCTAAGAGAAGCCGAGCAGCAGAAGTGCATAATTTATCTGAAAGGGTGAGAAGAACATTTGGTAAATTCCATAATTTGTAATTTGTACTTCATATGGCTGTTTCTGAATTGTAAGATCTGGACTTCCACAAACAGAGACGAAGAGACAGGATAAATGAAAAGATGCGTGCTTTGCAGGAGCTAATACCAAACTGCAATAAGGTTGGCAACTCATTAGGTCCTTAATTACTTCTAACATTTGTTCTCTTTTAAATTAAATCAAAGAATTTTGCTTAGGAAAAGATGTGATTGTGAATCAATGAGCTCAGCATATCCTTGACTCCTTGTTTATTTTATTAGTAGTTTGAAACAGAAAGCTTATTCATACTTCTTATCTTTGACTGCATCTTTAGTTAATTTCATTAGACATGGGTTAAATGGCTTTGTGATTGAACCAAAAACAGACCAATAAAGACCTGGTAGCTTTTCTTTTCTAAATACTGATGACTTTTACATTTTGACATTACAAGGTGGACAAAGCTTCGATGCTTGATGAGGCAATTGAATATCTTAAGACACTTCAAGTACAGGTTCAGGTAAGATCTCTCTCTTCTTCCTCCCAATTTCTAACTATTACTCTTCTTTTCAGTGCAGTTGCATAGCCAGAAGTCATACCAAGTTGGTCAAAAAGCTATTATACACTTCTCCCATCACTTTTTTTTTTTTTGGATTTTTTTGTTGAATCTCCTAAAATTATATTTTCTTTCATTTCTTGTCTCTTTTTTTTTTTTTAATCACCAACACTTCTTATTTTCTATTTCATATTATTTTCAAGATTTTTTTTATTTTTCTTCTATAAAATTCATGGAATATCAATTTTATAAAAAATTTTAATATGAAATACACAAAAATCCAATTTTTTTTCCTTAATCTCCATGAAAGTAAAAAAAGAAATGTACAAAAATGGAACCCAATAATTATCTTTTAAAATATACAAATGAGGAGGATCAACTTACACCAGTGTAAAACTAAAAGGTTTTACACTTTTTTTTTAATTATTGATTTTAATAGGGATGAGAGAGACAAATTAAAAAGACAAAAAAAAAAAAAGAAGGGTCTAATCCTTTCTTAAATCTATTGAAATCAATGGTTAGAAAAAAGGTTAAAAATGAGTTAAACTTTTTTGGTGTAACTTGATCCCTTCCCTAGACAAATATATGAATATGACATGTTTCACACATAATCTTTAACCAATAACAATGTATATGAATATAACATGTTTCATACATAATCTTTAAACAATAATAATGTCATTACAAAAATTAAGCGCAAATAGCAAAAATATGAGGACAGTTATCTTATATTACAGTGGACTGGTGGTGTTTTCCAATTTCACAATTCGATAACATGTATCCATTAAGATTTATTTAAAAAATAATAAATTTGTTAATTATTAAATGAACATATAGCAACCTTTCAATTTCACTTGTAGAATTTAAAATTTCACCACTGATACAAAGAATAATAATTCAAAAGAAAATATTCAATGTAACAATATTCTTTTACAGTTTTCATGAAGAATATGAAAAATCATCATTAATGTATCAAATGTTTTTTTTTTTTTCAATATACGTAATCAAACAATTATCACGCCATCTCTTTTTGGTTTCAAGTAACAAATTCTTAACTAATTTCATTGCTGAAATAGTTTTCTTTATATACCTGTTGTCATAATTGACAAAATCAAAACTAATTTTAGTATTAAAAAAGCTAGTGGATACATAATAATATTTTCCTTGTCTTTACTACTCCTTTTGTGATCTCTATTTTCGCTAATTATGTATTGATCTCAAATTATATTACTGGATTCTATACTGATTCTCGAATTTCCTTTTTAGTGAGTTCAGTTAATCCTTAAATTTTTGGGTCAATTTATTATTGATCTTATGTTAATACATATATTATTAAAGAGTTTAATAATTCAGTGGATTCAAGTGACCTCACTACATCCAATGTGGCTACTATCCTGTTTCGGTGTAAATTTGAATTTTTGATTTTTTGAAGGGTAATCATGTTAAGTTCAATTTATCAACTACCAAACCTTATGCAGATTATGTCTATGGGAGCTGGCTTATATATGTCTCCAATGATGTTACCAACTGGAATGCAACACATACATGCAGCTCATGTGGTTCATTGTTCACCCATGGGTGTAGGAATGGGTATGGGTATGGGTTTTGGGATGCCATTGCCTGACATGAATGCTGGATCTTCTGCTTGTCCTATGGTTCAGGTGCCTCCAATCCCTGGAGCTCCTTTTTCGGGCCCACGCCCACATACATCAGGTCCAACTGCTCTCCATGGGATGGCAGGACCGAACCTCCAGTTATATGGGCTTCCTGGTCAAGGACTTCCAATGTCAATGCCGTGTGCACCATTGATTCCTATTTCTGGTGGGCATCTCATGAAATCAGCTATGGGATTGAGTGCCTGTGGACTGGTAGGTCCTATGGACAATACGGATTCAGGTACAGCTTCTAGTTCAAAGGATTCACCTCTGAATATCAACTCACAAGTGGCACAGAACGCTAAAGCCAATAGCTCAATGAACCAGACATCTACTCAGGTTAGGAGAATTTTTTGTTCCTTTTATAAGTCACATTTTTTTTTTTTTTGAAAATGGAAAAGAAAAGCTTTAGTATTTGCTGAAGCAGGTTTTAATTGCCACTTGGAGAAGGTTGCCTTGAGGCTTTATTTCTCCTGATTGGTGAAAGACAAATTAGCTATTTCACATGTTATAGAAGCATAAACTTCATGACTAGTTAATGAGATACTGAATTATTTCCAAGTAGACAAGTTCATGGTAAAGCTGACCAGTATTTCTTGTTGGGGTAAGATTAAAGAAATCCTTTTTCTTTTCATCAATGAAGAAGTTTTATGCTTCTTATAAAACAGAAGGAATTGGAATATGTATATACAAATATGCAGAGGCACCTAAGTTTATTACTTTTTGCTTTATTTTACGTATACAGATATGGATAACAAAAGAATGTCAGACTCTAATAACTTGTCACCCATCCAAATATGTTAATATTTTGATGGATTTGCCTCCTGTCATAGTCTGGCTGAATCTAATCAAATTTGATATCATTTGCGATGCCAGTGCCCAATGACAAATGAAAGTTTTGAACAGCCAGCTATGGTACAAGAGAATGGTCAAGCCACAGAAATCACTGGTACTGCACCTTTTAGCCTATGGAAATGAAAAAGTACCTGATAGGTCTGATTACTTTTAATTTTATATCTGCATCATCAAATTGTGGCTTGAAGAATGTATGAACACTTTTCCTCTTCAAAGTGCAGGTTATAATTGTTAACTTTTTCATTAGAGGAGAGGAATCCATTTTGCTTACTATGGATACTGAAGCTTTTTCTCTCTGAGATTGAACCTCTACGATGATCAACTGAATACTAATTTCAGGACAATACAGTCACAATTTGCACAGATTTTGGTATGTTGAGGAGACTTGAAATCTTTTCTTGCATATGTACATTCATTTATATGATCCATGCAAATAATGCTGGTCTATCTAAGAGATAAATACCTCAACAGCATGTATGCAAATGTTTGTGTAGACCTCAGGGTAACTAATTCTTTGAATTGATGAAATGATAATAATTTTCTGTTACATATTTGGCTATCAGTCTCTCTTTGTCTCTCTGAGCATATTTTAGTCCTGTGAAGTATGATACATGAATTGTGGGTGTGATTATCTATAATTTTTTTTTCGGCTTCCTGAATGCAGCAGGGATGGAATATTTGATATAGTTCATGATATTCATGATTTACATGGCGCTGAAACTTTACTATCATGAAGAATGTAAAAATTTATAGAGTTTACTATTGTATATTGCTGATTCTGTCCTTGATGTACTCTTTGATTAGCTTAAAGCCATAAACCTTAGAGTCTTTACTTCTATTTTTTTTTTCTGGAACCTGCCTAACATCTTCACGTTTAATTAAAGCAGATATTTGTGTCAGGAGTATATTCATCTACATCTGGTTCTTTGGATCAGTAATGCTAATGAAACTTTATGCTTTAGTGTGCTTTAGTGTGAAAACAGTGGACAGATTAACCAATACAACTTCACAGATGATGTCTAAAGGCTGAGAAGGGTTAATATTACAACTCAGTTTATATCTAAATAGCTTTAAACAGGGCCTTTTTAACTGTCTCTAAATAATTACAGAAGGTATACATGCACTTCCATTGCTTAAAGTCAGAATGCAGACATGAATCACGTGTGGACAAAGTTTTATGTCCAAGCATTATTAGTTTTGCAATCTGTCACGGAGTACTCGAGCTTGTTTCCATTAGTTAGATTCAGTCCTGCATAACTCCAAGACCCTTGTTTGCATTAAAGATTTCTATATCCTAATTATCATTCTTCTATTGTTCTCGAGCTTTTCTTTTTTCTTTTTTATTTTTTTTTATTTTTTATCATTGGCCTTCTCAGGTTGCAACTTGCTCTCGGAATTGAATTACCTTCATTAAATAGTTCTTAGGGTTCTTAGTAAATGCTGTAAACATGGATATCCTGGACTTTATAAGCACTGAGATCATGATACTTATGGTAAGGATACATAATTTGGTAGTTGGCTTGGAGAATTAAACGATCACATATAAACATATAAAGCATAAAACATGCTACCACATCAAGTTTTATAGCGTTTGATATCCGTGGTTTCAGATGTTGGCTCATTTTCAGATTCATTTCCCTTCATTTGCCCCCTTCTATGGATATATGATACCTGTTGGCCAGCTGATTCTCGGTTCTCTCGCGCATACAATGATGCATTTTCGCCAAAATTTACCGTCTTTTTCTCTCTAAATCAAGGGGATGGCACAGAAGAGTAGCTGTCACTTGCCAAAAGAATTATTCTCTC
The DNA here is from genome assembly GCF_002303985.1 of Durio zibethinus. Next base: position 12,456,496 of record NW_019168004.1, read on the forward strand.
TTCTCTTCTCTTCTCTTCAATGCTTCAAAACTCAAGCTTGCTTTAAATCCTTGGAACAGACCTTATACGACTGCCTTTGCTTCGGTAGAGTAGAGGCTTCTAACAAAACGCATACCAAAGGAATGTTTCAATTTCTTATATATTATACCCGACCCGACTAAAACTGTATGCAGTAAAATTAATACATGCACCATTATTGATTATCCTAACCTAATGTAGTAAATTCTTTTTTTTTTTTTCCTTCTTTATATATTTACGTGAGAAATCCAACAATAATATTCCGCCGACAGGACAATCGATATCCTAACTTTTGTTACTATTAGAATCCGTATTATGTTTATACTAATCAATAAGAGTGCTTAATTGTTATAGTGAAAATTTTCTTCTTCATTTTTCTGATCTTCTTGCCTTTTGTCTTCCGTAAACCTTGGACTTGATCTTTGTTACTCGGTATTAATGTCCTCTAAATACCTCCTGCATGCTTTTCAGGTCTCATCACGAGCAAAACTAAAATAATTAATGAAAGGCATGACGGATCTGCGCTCAGCAAGTTCCCATAGGGGGAATCAGATAGAAATTTCTTTTGAAAATGGACTTCACCATTAAAAAAACAGAAAATCCCCTTTTGGATACAAGGGTGAGTCAGTCAGGATAGGTGAAGAAAATATTGTGAAGTGCCTATATAACTAAATGTAACTGGTGTCCCATCTTTGAATAATTCATGTTCATGTGCTAGTTTTCCCGAGGGTTTTACTTTTTGTGAACATTGAGCAGCTGACACCTTTAATCAAACAGGGTTATGCATGCTCCAATTAGTGCTTGATACAATACAAGTTGTGCTTATATTGTTTAAGAATTGAGAAGACTCAACTGAGAGTCCTCCAATCTCCAATTTACTTAGGGGCATGAAAAGCAATGATGTTAATGCGGGAAGAAAGTTGACAATCATTTCCACTACAAAGCAAAAGGCAAACATGTAATTATTCAAAGATGGAGTACATAAGGAAAATTTCAACCAGACAAAGCATTCGATAATTGATGGGGTTTAGATTAAAGGCCTTATTAAGGCCTTGTATAATTGATGGAGTTAAAGAGCTTTTAGAATTGTCATAATTTTGCCTCCATGACCCCCTCCGCCTTTACACAAACCAAACGCCACAACTCTTCCCTTTACACATGTTTACATGTTGCTAACAGCTTTTAGATAACTAATCCAAGACATCAAAAGTGGAAGGTACTGTAGTGTTTAACTAAGAATTAATGATTGTTATTAAGATCTTAAAGCTCCATAAATGGCGAGCAAGGCTGTGACATAGACATAATATGCCAGTCATCATCACTCACTGCATTGACAAGACTAAAGTAAGTTTAGTTGTGATTTAACTATATAACTTATGCGATATCCATGTGCTTATGTTTCGGACTAGTGTCAATGGGCCAATTAGGACGTATGTATGTATTAAGGTCATCTTGAATGGACCTTTTCTCAATCCCTTTAGAATCAGCTGTCTGGCAAAAAAATGTGGGATGTTTCCAAAAACTTTGTCTCTCATGCTTCTAATTAATACCCACTCTCCTCAATTAAATTATCCAGTGGCTGAAAGACAGCTTTATCGTGGAAGAAATTGGGTTCCGCCGCCCTATGGAAAACGGCTGAGGTTTGAATCCAAATGACTATATATGAGAAACCTTTTCCTTGTTGTAACTTGCAAGGATGGAAAAGCTGGTCTACGCTGTCACGAGTTACGGAGTCCGATTGTAAGCTGTACAACATAATTTAAAGTACAAGTGAAGATGAAATGAAGGGGATTTTTTTTTTATTCTACAATATAGACAGTTAGAGTGCGGTTGTCAGTGATCCATTTCTGAGCACTTACGGAAGGTAAGCTGAGATTCTGATAGAAGGCCTTAAAGTTATAGTATGAGCTAGATAGATCAGTCCCTCCTACGTTACCTTGGTGGTCTTTACTATTGCTCCAAGAGTTACTTTATCCTTTTTCCTCTGTTTTTCTTCCTGAAAAACATTATAATAATATTGACCAAGCAATAAGGATGATTCCATTATTTATTTAGCATAAACAGTTACTCTTTCTTGTCAACTAGTTGTCTGTCCCTCAGTTAGCCTAGCAAAAGGATAACTTCAGGGATAATGAAAAGAGGCATCTCTATTTTCAAGGGCATTTGGATTCTGTCTCCTCAATTTCAATTGACATTTGATTATTTTCTTCTTCTTCATCAATTTAATGATTTCATGGATTTCCCATCAACTCCACACTTAAGATACAGAATATTAACCTTGTTCAAGTATACTTTGTTTTACCAAAGTGTTAATGTGTTACTATCATTGACAAATGTCTTGGTGAGGTGATGCGGGCAGTCAAAAACCTGCCACCGATCAATGATTTTGATAGGTAAAGGACTTCTTTCTATTCCACTCCATGCAAGTCGGTACTATAGTTCAAGAAGAATTCTAGTCAGTTTTTTTTCTATTCTTCTTCTTTCAGCTTATATGATTACAATGCTTTTTCAGAATGCGAATACTGTCTAATTAGTGAACATACCAATCGCACACTTCAACAACTCTGCTAAGGCATTATTAGCTTGCTAAGCCTAATGCATAAACTTCTTCATGCTAGCTCTGACTTGCTATTCGCTTTCTCTCAAACATTCTGTTTAGTTTTTGTTTTCTTTCCCCCATTTATAATACCCTGTAGTGTCAGAAATAGCATAAAAACTATTTTAAGTATCATATTTGCCAGATTGGCCATTCAATTTTAATCAAAATTTCATTTGGATCACTAGATTTTAGTTGGTCATCTTAAAAGATCTATTATAGATCTAGTCATCTTAAAAGATTTCATCCAAAAAACTGACAAAAAATTTGACATGGTAACTACTCAACTTGCCACAGCAACTACCACATTTTTATATATATCACATTAGCTTCTTTAATTAGACAAACATAAAAAAAAAAATTTCCCCAAAAGGGCTTTTGCCTAACTCTAAATCATCAATATTCTTAAATGCTTAGTTTTTACTCTAATACCTCAAAACAACTATAGCCACTATGATGTTAATGTGGTCACTTACATGACAGCCACCTTATTATTATTTTTTTTTGTTAACTTCGTAATAAAATCTATTAAGGTGATTAGATTTGGTATAGTGAACAAAATTCAGTGACCTAATTTAAACATACTAAAATTGAGTGATCAATGATAAAATTTGCTCCATCATACTATTGCTTAAGCTGATTATGGGGCCTAAAGTTTCAGTCTAGGCATGGTGATAGCGCAATGCTTTTGAAGTTGATTTTTTTATAGTGAGATCTTTTGGTTACTATTAGGAGGACACCTCTAAACAAAATACAACATTAGTAGAAATGTTCATAGACCGAGTTGAATTGAATTTGGATTAGATTCTTATTTGATATTAATAGCTTATATGTTTATTCAGATCTGATTCAAAATTTTAGATATCAAAATTTTTTTAATGCAGCTCAAATTAAAAAAAAATAAATCTCAAACTCATCTATTAAACTTAATTTATATAATACAAAATTAAAAAATATGATTAAATTAAGTTTAATGAAATTATATTCAATTCATATATATATAAATTAAAAATTAAAAATATATTTTATTAAATTTTATTTTATTTTTACATCATTTATATATATAATTTATATTTTTAATTTTATATATATGTGAATTAATTTATATATATTTCATATATATATAAATAAATAATTTTTATATATTTAAATTCAGATCAAGTCGAGCCGAGTTTGAGTTTTAAATTTTCTATCTAAAGCTTGATCCTAAATTTCAACGAATCTAAAAATTATGTCTAAATTCATTTAACAAATTTTAATTTTTTATTTAATATCTCTCAAAATGGACTTTCATATTTGAAAAGATGATGAACAGGTCTAAACAGTGATCGTCCAGGCATAATTTAGACAGGTCAACGCAGGATAGGCCTTTCTCTTGCAAAACTAGTTGGGAATTCCATCTGTTTTATACCCTTAAAATTGGCTGAGTTTTTTTTTTTTTTTTTTTTTTTCTTTTTTCTAAAGGAGAGGAAAAAAATATTTTTATTCAACGGGAAAGAAATACATGAGTTCATCCAATCAGAATGGAAAATGATCATCACAAACCTTTAACCCAAAACAAAAGGTAAATCTGAAACTTAACCTAAATTCTATTATATATATCCACGATATTGCAAAAGCTGCAATAAATCATACCATTGGCTGAAGTTACTAAGTGCGGTATTGCCCTGCCTAGATTACTGATGCATATTCCTCATTGTAAAGTCCCACTTAATGTAGTCATTATATATTAGACAAACTCTTGGAGAAAGGAGTTTCCATGTAATAGCTTTTCTAGTAATATTTAGCCACACAAAAGGAATCCCAGCTCAACAGGTTGTGAAAAAATATACAAAAATCGATGCTTAAAAGCTGATTTTGGATTAGATACGTTCCCAAGCATTTCATGTAACTGTATCTATCAACATGTTTATCAGTGTTTTTGTACATATCTGGTCTGATCTCTATCGCAAAACGTCAATAACCTCGTCTCCATGTTCCTTAAAGCCTTAAACAAGTCAATAGAAGATCCTGGCCCAAGACAAGAGGATTGCTCTCTATATAGACAAGGATAATGAATTAGGTGTTGGATATATTGTGATAGGATGTTGAACATATTTTTATTTGAAAAGAAATTACATGGGAATAGTTTTCTAGCATGTAGGGTGGTGGTGATAAAGGAAACTATTCCCGTGTAGTTTCTTTATCAAATATGTTCAACATCCTCTCGGAAAATATCCAGTAAGTGGTAATAGGGCTGAAGCAAACTTTTTTACAATTGGTATCGGAGGTATTGCTACATCTCGAGTCGATAGAACTGTAACAAAAGCGCCACTGTAGCTGTAAGACATTGTAGCTGTATTGCCCATTGTAGCAATACTGTGAATAGTAATAACACGATACTGTAGCACACGATGATATATATATATATATATATTTTGATTGCTAGTTGAAAACATCGAAGGTGATGTGGATTCAATGGTGAAGTTAACAGCTTCAAATTATTTAATATGAAGCTAACGATAGCAGATCACATATAATTGTTAACAGCTTGATACTCTACAGTACAAGGAGGGACGGTATATTGCTCGAGTACTTGAGTGGCTTTCAAGCCTTGTTTAATTAGATGATTACTATGAAAACACTCATTATGGATGATGAAATGAAAACATTGTTTCTTTAAGTTCATTGCCTTACATTTATTCTGCTTGTGATTGTTATTAATTCAGCTCGTTAGTGACCTTGAAGATGACAAAGACGGTATGTTTAATCATGAAGCAAGCCAAAAAGAGACTGACACTGGAAATCAAGCTTTTGTTAGTTGTTATTGGAAACAGTGGAAGAACCAGAATCGAATGCTAAAGGATGTAGCAAGTCCAGAAACCGGTCTAAGTTCAGAGATAAATTAAAATGCTACCATTATGGCAAACCCTATCATTTAAGCCGAATTGCACCATTTGAAGTAAGCACAAAAAGAGGGGCGAACAAGGAGAATTCGTATGGTAACAATGTTGCGGTTATGCACTACAGAAAGGGAGTTGTAAATAATATTTCGTGCTATGTACTAAAATTATTTATATGTATATCCAATAATATTTTTATAAATAAATATTTAAAAAATATTTATATGAATTGTTAAATTAAATAGAGTTTAATTATTATTTTAATGATAATTATCCTTATGCAAAATAAATACACCAATTCTGATTGTACCGCATTGGATTTGTTTGAATCCGAACGGACCCTAAACAAATAGAAGGCAACCGAAATGACAGCAAAGTTATCCTATTATTTACTTTGGAGAAGAGAAGAATAATTGGAAAAAAAACACGTTATAACAGCTCATATATTCTGCTATATGTAGTAAGATGAGATTATAAGGGTATGATGAGTTATGGAGATTACAAGGATCTTTTATTGTCACTTCTTTTTTTTTTTTTTTTTAAATATCAAATTGGATGCCTGAATCAGGACATTGCTAAAGGTCAAAGACACTTCGTAATATTACAACTTAGAATAGGGAGACAGGCCATCGCAGGCACAAGGTTAAAATTATTAATTGTCATATTAATTATTATTCCAATTATTGTTTCGATTCTAATTAATTGTTTCTAAACCCCAGAACGTGCTTAAATTAAAAAAAAAAAAAAATTAACTATCACGGGAGCTCTTCACAAGTTTGGATGTTTGTAAACCATGTATACATCACCTTGCATAGAAATTTCCTTTTTCCTATCAAAACTTTAAGAGAAATCAGCTAGTTCTCTCATCATTTCTCATACTTTTGTGTCACTTGTCCCTTGGTCAATTATTGGGTACGTTCTATGTATATATTCTTTATTAATTCAATACTGAATGATGATAATACAGTTATGTGCATCCATTTCTTTTTTAATACAACATATATATATATATATATAGATAAATAATTAAATTAAGATTGATGAGAAGAGAATAATCGCGTTCCATTCAATCATTGTGTCAAGAGAGAGAGAGAGTGCTTACATTGAATAGTGCAATTAACATTGTCAAATTGAGTATATCAGTAATTTGTGATGATTCATCCCAATTTGTCCTGTTCGCGTGGAGCTCTTTTGAAATACATGCTCAATCCATTAGAGGACATCTGCATTATTGTGATTCTTACATTTATATATGGTAGTACACCAGTTTTCTTCCTTTTATAATTTATTTGGCTATTGCCCTTCATGGAGATGGAATCGGTATATTAAAGTATATATAGAAAACATAAGATGGGCATTTCAGATATTAATCATTTGGGGATTGGTAGATTTTGAATGCTTTTTCAAGAGAGAAGGAATATGCCGCCCCTATTTTTCAAAGTTGTTGAAAATATATACTTTTGTTTTAATTTATGAAACTTTCCAAACTCATCCTGGTTTGGGAAATTACCCAAAAGCCAAAAAAAAAAAAAAAAAAAAAAAGAAAGAAAGAAGTTGAGCGTCAGGGTGAAAGTTACATGTCACAGCAGTTTGTTGACAAAAAGAAACACTAATGGAGAAAAACAATATAAATCATATATTGAAACTTCATAATAAAACAAGACTATAAATTAAGGAATGTATATAGCTTATGTTATCTTCAAATTAAATGCAATAATTTACCATACCAGAAAATGTTAACTAATCATGGGTATTTCTTGTGTGCAAGAAATTTCCCCTTTTTCAATTCTTGTGGCTGATTTTTGCATTGGGAATATAGAGGTAAATTTAGTTGAAATAAGTATTGCTTGATTACCAATACTAACTACAAAAGCTCTTGCATTCCAATCGTGTAAGTCCTCCAAAGATATCCATAACCAAGTGTACCATTGTATCATTGTATATATTATTCCCAGTTGAATTTATATATTGCCTATTTCATTCCATAACAAACCTTTTATATTGCTATGTAAGCATAGTTTTACCACCTATCAAAAGCCCCACCACTGCTGCCAAAAGTCTTTTAATTTCCAAACTGTGACGAGACACATGGAAGTCAAATTATTGGAGCCCCCATGCTCCTCTCCCTCAGTTCGTACACGTACAGTTGCATCTGGACCGTCCATATATTGAGGAGAGCCCTCTCCTCATATACCTGTATTAGTCCTGGAAGCTCACATGGATCAACCAGTGCATGAGAAATAGTTCCACCTTACAATTCAAAAAAACAAAAAAAATAAATTCAAATCCAATCACCCTCTTGAAAGTGACTTTTCTTATCGAGGAGCCTCCTGCTAATTTGATTCCCTACCAGGCTGCCATTTTTATTTTCCTGATTTCCTTATCGCCTCTCCCTCTCTCTCCACATATATGATATATCCCTAATCCCTTCCTCCTACCTAGAACTAGAATCCCTTCTAAAGCCTGTTCTTTCCATGCTGACGAGTTAAATAAAGTCGCCCTAAAAAGCATGCCACTATATATCGAAAAGTTCTTTTTCTCCAAAATTAATTTTCCCCAGCATTATTGAAGGTGAGTTGCTTTCCACATGGGGAGGCACTCTTGCTGTTACAAGCAGAAGCTAAGGAAAGGACTGTGGTCTCCTGAGGAAGATGAGAAACTTCTGAATTATATTACTAAGCATGGGCATGGCTGCTGGAGTTCTGTCCCTAAACTAGCAGGTACTTTCTTTTCTCCAATATTAGTTGTTGTATTTAACTTCAAGCAGATTGCAAAACATAGAGAAGTAAAGATAATTAAAACCCTTGTGTTTCTTCTTCATTTATGTTTTCAGGCTTGCAAAGATGTGGCAAGAGCTGCAGGCTTAGGTGGATTAACTACTTGAGGCCTGATTTGAAACGAGGAGCCTTTTCTCAGCAGGAAGAGAACTTGATAATTGAACTCCATGCAGTCCTTGGCAATAGGTACTGATTATTTTCTTTAGAAAACTGCAAAGCTTTTTTTTTTTTTTTTTTGTGGTTCCTGTTCTTGTTTCGTGCCTTGTGCTTGTTAGATAATCGATTTCATGCTATGGTACCGGCGTACCGCTTGCTTCTTCATCAGATGGTCTCAGATTGCAGCTCAGCTACCAGGAAGAACCGACAATGAGATAAAAAATTTGTGGAATTCCTGCATTAAGAAGAAACTTAGGCAAAGAGGCATTGACCCTAACACGCACAAACCACTCTCTGAGGTTGAGAACGATAACAAGGCGAATCTGCGGACAAGCAACAATAACAATGAAAAAACCTCTGTGGGATCCAACGAACTGAACCTCTATGAAGTAATGGATTCAAAATTACCTTCTATAGTGGTGAAGAACTACCCCCTTGAAGTTTCCTCCAATTCCAATCTGAATAACACTGGTAACAGCAAAAACAATAATGTTAATGTTACAAGTAATCCTCACACCCAGGACTTTTTACTAGATAGGTTTGCAACCACCCCTGAGAGCAACACCACCACGTATTGCAGGCCATCTGATTTGCTGGGCTATTTCCCTTTCCAGAAGTTGGATTATGCCCCCAACATTGGGCAGTCAATGAGTCAAAGTACTTCACTCTGCTTCAATCCAAGTTCCAGTTGCTCTGAAATGATTTCCAATTTCAATTTCAGTTTGAGACAAACAGTTTCCCCAACTATGTCAAGCTCAATTTTCCAAACGCCAATACGTGTAAAGCCTTCAGTTAGTCTTCCTTATGATAATCCTTCTCGTGATGCCAAAGGGGTGCGGAATTGGGAAGAAAGCTGCTACAGTAACAATATGAGTAGCAGCAATGGAAGCAGTAGCAGTTTGAAATTGCAAAGCAACACTACCTTCTTTGAGAGCAACCTCTTCTCATGGGAACCGCCGGATTGTGGAAAATCTGGTCAAGGAGTCCAAATACGTTCACTAGAAGGTGATCCAGATGACATTAAGTGGTCCGAATACCTGAATACCCCATTGTTTTTAGGAACTGTAATGCAGTACCAATCCTCTCAAGCCATGTACAATGAGGTTAAACCACAATTACACCTAACAGACAGGTCAAGTAACACTTGGCCTCAGAATCAGCACCAACAAGCTTCACGGGTTTCAGATATATATGCAAAGGATTTCCAAAGACTAGCTGTGGCCTTTGGACAAACCCTTTAGCTTCTTTAGTTTATAATTCAAGCAAAGAGAGAAATACATAAGTTCAGCTGGCAATGGCTTGGGCTGGGAGGGAAAGTCTTCTGGAATTATAGGTGTGTGCCATATAGAATTATCTTGTTGTTTTATAAATGTGCCTGATACAAAATTTCTTGTCCCAATGTTACTGAATATAATCATCCTTGTCCACGAAACACGTTAAAATTTCAGAATAAGGCTTGCTCCTTAACGGATTAATTATCTGCAATTATTTTTTAAAATTCTTTGTCTCTCTGATTGCAATTTTCTCTGTGAACAATCTAAAAATGGATTTTTGTTTGAATCAACATTGGCTTCCCCTTTTTCCTTATAGAAATCGAAGTCCAGAGAGATTGTGACTGTAGCCCTTCGATGCTTTTCTGAGACAAAGTTTAAGGGAATATTTTTCTTAAATGCGTGTCCATCATTGTCTCCTATAGATGGAGATAGTTTTCACCTTTTTGACAGTCTTTAAGTCACTTTCCCGTTCAGAACTCAATGGTTTTCGGGCAAGAAATTACAAAGAGTAGTTGTGTTCCTTGGCTTCACCTCGTAAAAGAAGTCATTAATGCAGTATATTATCTGTGTATAAAAAGTATGAATTTCAAAATTATTAATAGTAAAGGCTCTAAATATTTTTATAAATTTGTAAATTAATAAATTTATTTTTAAATATGTATAACTTTTATTAATTTATTTAAATTTAATTTAAATCAACTAAAATAAAAATAGAGATTCTGTAAAATTAAATTTTTTAAAATTTAATTTTAAAAGTATTAATAGTGATTGCCTAAAATATTTTTATTAAATATTTTTATATGAATTTTTTATTATTAGACTTTTTTTTTATAATTAGATTAAAAAATACTAAAAGTGACTGATTAAAATACTCTTAATAAAATTTTAATTTAAAAAATGTAAAAAGTGATTGATCAAAATATCATTAGTAATTTTTTAAAAAATTTTAATTTAAATTACTTTTTTTTATTATTATACTCTTTTTATAAGTAAAATGATTAACGTTAATTATCGTAAGTAAAAAATTATTAAGTGAAATAAAATTAATTATTTTGATGAATTCTTTCAAGGTAGGATTTTATTTTAATTTATTTTTTAAAATTATTTATTTTAATATTTTATATAATAAAAATTTATGTATAATAAAAATTTTAAACTAAAATTAAAATTAAGCTTTTAGTTGTTAAAATGTACAATTATATTCAATTAATAAAAGCACAATGAAAGATTATTTTAAGCAGAAAAATGTAATGAAAGATTAATTAGTTATATATAATTTTGTCATCTCTATATGACAAAAAATATTAGTGTTATACGATGTTTCAAAAAAAAAAATACAAATACATTGATTTCAATTTTTTTTTATGATTAATATGAAACTTTTTATTTGATGAATAATATATACTCATTATCTCTTTTATATTAGTTGAAGAATATTAATTATTATATAAAATTTTCGAGGTTATCATATTAGGTAATTTCTGTTCAAAAGAATTGAAATTTATCAAAGTAATTATCACTTTTTATCTAAAGCAAAAATTATTATAAATTATAATTTAACTAAATTTAAAAGTGATTTAAAGGAATTCATTATCAAAATTTATTTGATAAATCTTTATTTAATTATGTATTTAGTATTTCAATTGTTTTTAATTTTGACTTTTTATAAGTTTGAGTTAAATTTTAAACTTAGGATCAGTGACTAATTAAATTAAGTCAAGTTTTATCATCTACTTCTATTCATAAAGTATTCAATTATTCACTTATATATCTGAGCCCATTTGACTAAATAATTGGTACATACTTCTTTTTATTTATAAAAAATAGATTTAAATTGTCCTAAATTTAAATAAAAAATAAGTATTTTGAATTATTTATAATTTCAATTTCACTTTAGAAATTCTCTTAAAATTAATTAACTAATTTAACCACAAAGACAATAAAAATAAAACATTGAAGATGAAGGAAAAAAAAAGCTTGAATAAAAAAAATTTAAATTGTTACGGAAGATGAATCACTAATATTGGATTTTAATTGGGTTATTATTTCAATTTTGATTTTGATTATATTCAATCATGTCGAATTTTAAATAATTACTAAGTTGTTAACATTTTAAAATTTATTAAAATTGAGTTAAGTTAGTTCATTTTTATAATAATGTGTATTATATTATTTTTAATTAAATTAAAATTTAAAATAAGTAAAAATTTTATTTATATTTAATTTGAATTTTGAATTGTTTCAAGTTTGAGTTTATTAATCCATGCTATTTTAACTATTCTTTTGTGAAACCTGTAATAAATTTCAAAATAAAATGAAAACACAACACAATAAAAATTTAAGTACAAAAATAATAAAGTTACAGATGATAATTAAAAAAAAATCTTTATGCCCAAGTTTTGGAGAGATTAAATGATTTTTTTTCAAAGATTTTAAAATTCATATTGTAGAAATATTCATTTAAATCAATGAGTTTATAATTGTTCATTTATTAATCAAATTAGTGCTATATAGGTTAAAAAAGATAATTCAAATGTTTCATTTGAAAGAAATCGTATCATAGTTCAAACTCATTTATAAAGATAGCATAGAATTAAACATTATTTTGGTTGTTATGACCCTTTATAATATTTTTTTCTATTTCCAAATGAAGAAGTTAATTGACATCAAAATATATATAAAAAAAACTATTTTGAATGATGGTAATAAGAATGAAGAAACAATTAAAAATATACAATCTTTTCATTTAATAGAATAAATTTTTTATAAAGAATACGAAATATTTTTTACTTTTTTTAAATAGAGAAGTTGATTGGCATCAAAATATCAAAAAAGTTATTTTGAATGGTTATAATTAGAATGAATCAACAATTAAAAATATACCATGTTTTCATTTAGTAAAAAAAAAAATTATGAAGAATGCAAAAGTAATTATTATGAAGATAATATTTTTTTAAAATTATTGTTTGTTTAATTTTTATAAATTTTATTTAGTAAATAAGTTCATATTACTTTTATCATATATATAAAACAAAATTTTTACTTAAAATTGTATACTTAAAATTAACGTAAGGTAAAATTTATTACTTCCATTGATGATAAAACACTTTAAAAGTTTCAATCTTTTATATACAATTTCATTTTGCTAACAAGTATGAAAATATATATACTAATGATTCAATCAAATCATCAATAATGCTTTTCTTAATACCTACTATTTTACCATGAACTAAAAAATTTAAAGAAAATCTTTAAAATATTGACTTAATAAATATTGTATATATTTATTTAATTTAATTTTAATACTTATATTAATATAAAAATTATAATTTTAACTTATTATTACATGTTAAATTACGGAGTAAATTAAGAGCATTTACTCATACTTTTTAAATCATTTAAACTTGAATTTTTTTTCACTATCTTACAAATTATATCATCTAACATGCATTATGATTACTTTCTTTTTGGATATGCATAAATCAAGGATAACATAGTAGTAGATAATTAATAATCTAATAATTAATCAGTGAAAATTTAAATGTAATTAGCATAATAAAGTAATAATCATCGATAATTTAATAGTAAATTAATGATAACTTAATAATAAATGAATAATAATTCAATAATAAATAATTGATAACTTTTTAGTAAATAAGTAATAATATAATAATATATGATAATACCTTAATAGTAAATCAATTATAATATAGTTGTAAATGTATAATAACATAATACTAAATCAAGGATAACTTAACAAAAAATATGTGATAATTTAGTAGTTAATTATTGATAACTTAGTAATAAATCAATGATAATTTAATTGTAGATTAGTAATAATTTAATAGTAAATCAATTTCAGTTTAATATAATTAATTGATAGTAAATCAATGACAAATTAGTAGTAAATAATTGATAATTTAGTAATTAATTATTGAAAACTTAAAAGTAAATCAATATAATTTAGTAGTAAATAATTTATAATATAATAGTTAATCAGTAATAACTTAATAATAAATCATGTATAATTTAATGTAAATTAGTAATAACTTGATCATGAATCACAGATAATTTAATGATAAATCAGTGACAATTTTGTAGTAAATAATCAAAAATTAAGTAGTAATTCAATGATACTCTAATAGTAAATATATAAAAATGTAATAATAAATCATTTATAATTTAATAGTAAATTAATAATTTAGCAGTAAATCACTAATAATATAATAGTAAATTATTAATAATTTAATTATAAATTAATGATAATTCAATAGTATATTAGCTAATCATTAATAACTTTTTAATGAATTATTAGTAGTAAATTAATTACAACTTTATAATAAATCATCAATAATTTAGTAGTAAATCACCAATAATTTAATAGAAATCATTCATAACTTAATGATAAATATTTTATGACTTAATGGTAAATCGTTCATAAATTAGAAGTAAATATTATTGATAATTTAGTAGTAAATAACTAATAAATTAATTATCAAACATTGATAACTTTTTTATATTTGAAGTTGCCTATAATTGAACTCTGGTTACTAATAGAAACGAAGTTAAAACTTTCATTTTGACGACTGAGATAAACTTACCACGAACTTATTCAATAAAAGGTTTGAGTGAAAAAATTCTAAATTTAAATAAAACAATATTATTATTTTATAAAAAGAAAATCTTCTCATATATTATTAGTGGGTTGTTTAAATTCCATGTTTCATTGTTTTAAAAGTATAATAGCATATTAGTAAATTAATGATACGTTAATAAAAATAAGTGATAATTTAGTTGTCAATTATTAATAACTTAATAAAAAAGCAATTATATCTTAATAGTAAGTAAATTTCAATTTAGTAGTAATTAATTGATAAATTTAATAGTAAATTATATAATTTAATAATAAATCAATGATAATTTAGTAGTTTATTATTGAAATTTAAAACTAAATCAATATAACTTAGTAGTAGTTAATCATCAATAACTTAATGGTTAAATAACTTAATAGTAAATTGTAGATAATTTAGTATAAAGTAATGATAACTTGATAATGAATCATGCTTAATTTGTAATAAATCTATGATTATTTTGTAGTAAATATTCAAAAACTAAATAGTAAATTAATGATAACAAAATAGTGATAATTAGTGATAATTTAGTCATAAATTAGTTAATTATTGATATTTTTGTAGTAAATTATCAATAAATTAATAGTAAATCAGTTATAATTTTATTACAAATCATCAATAATTTAGTAGTAAATTATTAACAATTTAATAGTAAATAATTTATAACTTAGTAATAAATTATTCATAAGTTAATAATAAATTAATGTTAATTTAGTAGTAAATTATTGATAATTTAATAATATATCACTGATAGTTTAGTAATAAATCATTGATAATATAATAATATATTAATAATAACTTAATTGTCAATCTGATAAATTTTTTGGACTTAAAGTGGTTAGGAATTGAATCTTGATTATTAGCACAAAATAAACTTGAAATTTTATCTTAGGAAACTTGGATAAACCTACCACGAACCTATTTAATAAAAATTTAGTGAAAAAAATTTTAAATTTGAATAAAATAATATTGTTACTATATAAAGAAATTATCTTATATTAGCAACGAATATGAACTTTCTTATAGGAATCAATTATTAAATATATGATAATTCAAATTTTATCAATGATTACTAAAAGTATATCATATGTTATTAGAATATTAATTATTAAAATTACATCAAGAGGTTACTAAAATTTTATCAATGATTATCAAAATTATATCAAAAGTTACTAAAATTTTATCTAAAGTTATCAAAATCAAAATTATATAAAAAGTTACCAAAATTTACTTGTATTATATCAAAATCAAAATTAAATTAATATTATTTATCATTGTTAACATAATATCAAAAAAATTTTTATTGATATGAAGTTTTAAAGATAAAAATTATACATACGTTATGCACAAGTTAAAAATTAATATATATATATATATGAATGTCCAAAATTCAATTAAAATTAAATTAATTGATTAAATCGAAATATTTTGATTAATCAATTGATTACTAAAATAATTTAATTTCAAATATATTTTGATTTTTGATTAATTTCATTTAAAAACGGAGATAATTGAAATAATCGAATGATTAACTGAATGGGTTATTGAAGCACACTGTTTCATATTTCATTCATTCCAAGCCACAAATCACAAATCACATGCCAAGTTCACAACACTAGAACGGTTGAAATTGGAACTTGCTTTTTCCCAAGTTCAGGGATTTAACATCTCACCAGGTATGAATAGTTTCATAAAAAACAGGGATTTAATTAAATGTGTATATCTGTGGTCATGTGGATAGCTTTTTGTAAGAATTCTCCTACTTTTGCAAATTCTTGCATGTCTCAACTGCTTATGATTCTTACTTAACTTCGTATCCTTGTGCCCCCTCTTCCTCGCCTTTCCTCTTATCAGTGGTTATTATGGCCAAGAAGCGTTGTTGATACACTGCCTTTCTGGTGCTTAAAATAGGTGGTCTAGAACAATCATCAGGCTAAAATTGAGTGCTTTTACGGGGACTGATAATGAACATTAGAATGCTTTGATACCTTGCAGAAGAAACATTTTGATTATATTTATAAAAATCTAATTAACTAAATTAATCAAATTAAGGACAGTCAATTTTTAAAAATAACAATTTTAATTTAATTAATAAAATAAAAATAAAATATATTTATACGATTTTAATTAATTCCATTCGAAATCTATCAAATATATAAAACCTATAATTAATTTGTTTAGCCATGTAAGGCAATAAACGTGGCTGGGGAAAGCCCTACAGCTATAACGAGTAGCTATCACCCAACTAGTCATCAATCAATTAGAAGTCCAAAATTTTACAAGTACTTTGAATCTGATAAAGGCTCTACATTCTTTACTTAACTTTTTCTTGATCAGGTACCCGCACTATCGCAAGGACATGGTGAAACTAGAAACTAACCTGTCGACGCAAATGAGGATATTTATTAGCACAGTGAATTGCGAGGTGGCAAAATTCATACCATTAAATCATATGAGGATACCGCGCATATGGTTCCTTTAGGGCGGGCCAAAACTTTTACGTCATCTGGGTGGAAGAGAAATAGTTGTAGCGGTCGGTCCCTCCAATCGGCAATTTATTTTTCCTTAGTTTATGCTTTGCAGAGAGAAGGAGCAAGAGCCAGTGTCATCTTTGTACTTTATAATTGTAGGGAGGGCCTTAATCAGTGATTAGCTACGCAGAAAAAAATTATGTCATAGAATGATCAACCGTCAATTTTTAAATTTTAAAAAATTACTTTAAAATCATAAGGTGATTTTATGCTATTTACCAAAAAGAATCGCCTTGCTCGTATTATAGCGGTGAAGCTCAAATTCTATAAAACTTCTGACTTGTCGTCTTCTGCATGGAAAATAGCTGCTATCCGAGAATTGGGGCCTTTAGTCTAGCAAAAAGGGCAGCTAAGCGGGATGTAATTCATTCGGTTATGCAATTATGACATCCATTCTCTTTTTTTGAATTTTCTCTTCCTCTGTTTTTCTTCTTCTACTCTTTTTCTCTCATCTTTTTTTTTTTTCTTCCTCTTATTCCGTTATCTAAAATTCTCTTAATTTTTCATAAGCTGATTTTGAGCTTGCAACAGTCTATAGAATTTCAGGCGGTTTAAATTGATAGCAATAATTCTAAGGAATTGGGATTGGCAAATGGCAATACCCAATGAAGCTGGACATAATAGTATCACTATGAAATATCAATGGGGAATATAACCGCTTGCAAGAACAACATGCATCAACCGTTAGCTTCAGCTGAGTGGGAAAACAATTAAGCAATGCTATTTCGCACATAGAGACATCGCAGAAGATTTTTGCTGATTGCATTTGCATTTCTCAGCAACCTTCTTTTTATTGTCTTGTGCCCAATTTCATTGAATTTGCAGGATCCTTCAAATGACATGCTACTACTTCTACACCATGTATATGAACTGAACCAACTAATCATCTGAATACCAGATTGTGGCAAGTCTTGTCACAAGGGTACGGACAATCAATGGCCTTCACGCCTGCTCTGTCAAAATACCAATCTCCAACTGCTATTGCTATTGGCTGCAGCATTATCAATTATAATGTCATTAGATTACCTCTAAATATTTTCATAAAAAACAACAAACACAGTTGCCAAAATAAAGCAAACCTGAAAGCATATGTAACAAAACTGCTGGAACCACACTAATAAATTTCAGTAATAAACTACTATAAAGAGGCATCCATTGCCATGGGTACTATCTCTAGTAGTAGAAAGAAAGTTAGGCTACAGTTGGGTAGGGGAAGGATATTGAAAAGCCCACATATAGAATTGCGAGGAAAAGAGTGGCTTTTTTATGTTTTCTTTTTCTTCCTTTTCTTACTGTACCAACTTCTGGCTGATTCTGCTTGAATATAGTAATGTATTTATGCATCTATATATTCATAAACCTAGTTAAAGATGGATGAATGTATTTAGTTGAATGTACCAGTCTTTTGTGTAATTTGTGTTTAATGTCTTGAGTTCATCTTTTGAGTAGCATAAATACCTATACAACTCAGCAAGTTTATGCAAGTCAGTTGAAATCAAGTTCATCACTTTCTAAGTGACTTCCTCTTCCCTTTTCTTCTTTGCATAAATCTTGTGAGTACTGGCCACCTTCCAACAGCGTGAAGAGCAATTGCAAATTCAAATCAATACAGTTAAAACTTGAAAACGACTGTGGTAACTACCACCTACAAAATAATCACAAGATGATAAGAAAGTCGGTCTTTGGGCTAATAAAGACTAAAGGGAAAATCCACTTTTTCTTTTTTAAGGTGATTTTTTTTTTTTTTTGAGATATTTAAGGTGAGTTACTTAGCACAAAGGAAGGAGGGAAAACATTGTAAATTTATCTAAAACCTTGAAGTTGATAAACATTGTAAATTTAGCACAAAGGTGATTTACTGGCAATCTTGAAGTTGAGGAAACATAAAACCTTGTGGTTTATCTAAAACCAACTTGAAATGCTTTGAGTGGCTCCATGGAAAGAGAATTTTTCAAGGAACTTCAAGGTCATGGTATTCTATTTATAATTTGAGGACCCCTATTATTTTCTGATGAAATTACAAGTGCAAGAGAAGTTACAATCATAATTAAATATTACATCTATATATAAGAAATCACTGAATAATCAACCAACAAACTAGAACATAACTAGAAAAATTCAATATAAAGTAGAACCAAATCCACACACAGTAGGAAGTGAACCTAAGACCTCAAAATTTTAAGGCTTCCTCCTTGCCGCTGAGCCAAATCCTCATTGGCTCGACCCCCTATTATTTTAATGTAAGAAAACGAACTGAAACCAATATATGAATTCATATGACATAGACTTCATGAAATCTGATATGAGTTATTTACTAGACATACCTTGTTTCTAATTTCAGGAGAATCATCAGCAAACCATGTGTCTTGTCTTTCTGTTTGGCAGTGAGCAAAACATGAATTTATAAATAATCCATTCTCTCTAGACATTGAGAACCCTTTTATAGCATTAAGCATCTGTGTCCGGAAGCCTGATTCACAGAACAAGAGATTCACTTAAGCTGACTAAATCTGATCTATCATGTGTTGAATAGCATGTAAAATTGAAAACTCAATCAATTTCACACATAGGAATCACCTTGTAAAAACCTGATCTGAGATGCAGAACATTTTGCATGGTTCAATCTGCAATCATGCCAATAACCATGTGGATCTGCCAATGGTGGAGCTATACTGGATTGAATCTGCTTCCAAGAAATGAAAATAAAGCACAGCAGTATGCATTATCATGTCCTACTTTATAAATCGATAATGCTATTCTGTAGGCAAGGACTATTACCTGCCACGAATCATAAGCTGCATTAAGAATAAACAGTGGAGTTTGGATGTGGCTGATTAGATTTTGAGGAAAGAAACACTGAAAGAATGAAGTTTCAGGCAAGTGAGACTGAGTAGAGCAAGAGAACATGTGTCAAATTCACATGATGTTTCTTCTTAATCACTCAAATTAGATATGGGTCAGAAATAAAGAAAAGAGATGTACTGAAGTTGAATCAAGGTGGTTGGTGCAAATACGTGGCAGGTTATGTTGCACACCCTGTGATATCAACAAGAAGACTTGAGCATTAAATAATCAAACTTTGGTGAAGCGATAAAATTATAAGTTTTTCCTTTCTTTCTTAAATTACTTATATTTTGTTTTGTATGTGTCTATGTGCGCTCTTCATCAAATCCTTTAGCATCAATAAAAAAAAAAAAAAAGAAAAAGATAGAAAAAGGCATATAAAAAAATTTAATACAAAAAACTTTGCATCTATTTATTTAGCCACATGTATGTAAATACAAATATCAATATCAAACCTGCAAGCCCACCACTCCACTGTATAAACTCCTAAGTGTGCGACCACCAGAGACATCAACCCTACAGTCCAGAGAGGATATAATATATATATATATATATATATATATATAGAACTATAGAACTAAGGAACAATCTATGTCTTACTGGAACAAGACTCTGAAGGATAATGATACTTACACATCAAGGAATAGACCAGCGTCACTTAGGCACTTAACTTTAGAAGTTCTTGGAAACAAGTTCCTGAACTCGTCACAGTGTAAAATTGATGCCAGACCCCCAGCTGAACACCCCGAAAGAAGAGCCTGAAATATAGTTGTCCTTTGTTACAAAAAAAAAAAGACAAGGTGGTGAGGCATTCCTTAATACGTGCCATACTATACCTCCAAATTGGAGATTCCAAGTTCAAACCCCCCCCCCCCCTCTTTTTCACTCAAACTGTAAAAGATATACAAATAATCATGCACAGGGTAACTCTTTTTGAAAGAAAAAAAAAAGGTCATAATAAGATAAATACAAACCTGCTTTGCATTACGCATTCCTTTTGACATTAAATCTTCCATTGCAGCTAACCATATACGTTGGCCTCTAAATTGCAGTTGTGCAGCCTAAAGACATAATAGCCTAATTTTTAGCATCTAGTTCGCACAAAAAGAAGAATAATTTTGAAGATAACCTCACAAAACTAGATGCTTGTTCAAGCATCTACAATAGAATATACAGTCAATTATTTGAATCACTTGGAAACAATAGCTAAAATCCAAAACTGAAGCTATTCATATTCTTCCAAGATTTCTATTTTTTTCTTACAAAAAACTTGTAGTATTTGTTTTTGCTAGCAGCTCTAAAATAAAATGCAAAACCCCTTGGTAGTTATGGAAGTAAATGGTAAGCAGGTCAATCCTGCAAATATAAGCAAACACTGACAAGCAGAAATATTTCCCAATATCCATGTATAGGAATAAGCAAATCTAGGTTTTAAGACACCAGATTTTATGACTAAGGGTAAATAGCTTTCCATGGTCATGATTTGGTTGTCATTGGTGACTTAAGGTCCCAGTATTCTTTTGTATGACTTCATCTTTTTAAAAAAACACCCAAAAAAATCAAAATTGGCATTCTATGGGTGAAATAAAATGCAAGAAATTTCTACCTTATTTTCGCTATCCCCAGTAAAAGAGGCACCATCGCAATATCGAAGTTTTACTCTGTTCCAATTGAAAAAATCTGCAACTTTAATATGTAATAATATAAGATGATGGTCAAGAATGGTATTCTTTTTAGAGTTTGCTTAGTTGAAATTTTTTTTGAATAAAGCTCAAAAGGAGACCCGGATTTTCTTCAGCTTTATCACTCAATATTCCAGTAAATGGTATCTGCTTTTCCATGTATTTAGATGATCCACGTCGCGTTTTTTTGCGGTAGACACAAGTTCTAATGTTATTGCACCATCCTCCTCCCTGCCACAAGATAATTGGCAAAGTTAGCCATGCATCCAAACTTTTATCCAAAAGGATCAATAGGACTTACATATTCAGCTTACTAACCTAGAAACAACAGAAAAAAAAAGCATAAATAACAATGAGAAAGAAGAACATTTAAGAGAAACATACATCTTTTTCATAATTTGTCCGTCAGATATAGCTTAATTTTTTTAAATCCTAGAATATGTGAGATGGACTATGGAAACAAGTTATAACTACCATGATTCCATCATTTATATACTCTCTCACATACCTCCAACTGAATAAGCCAGCTATTTGCTCCTGATCCATATCCAGGATGCCAATGGTAACCCGGCAAGGTTCCATCCAGGCAGACTGTACAATTTAAAGACAAAAGCAGGTAAATTATAACAAAAATGCCAAGACAATTTCAGTATGCGAAATTTCATAGATTCTCCGTAAAAGATGTGTAAAGCGCGTTTGAAAACAAGAGCATGCGTGCGCAAAAGCGATGTGCGGCCTGAAGAAAATGAGGGCAAAGGCCACAATAAAATTTTTGAGGGAAAATGTAGATCGACGAAATTTAATTATAATTATCATTAGAACCAAACCTTGTTAAGTGCATTTAGTGGCCAATAAAACATAAAATTAGTAAGAAACTGGAATATATGTATATTCTCTCACTCAGGCCGCTGAACTTATTGGAATACTTTTTAGTGCCATTTTACGATACCCTTTTTTTATTTTTTGAAAAATGAAAAAAGACAAACAAATCTAAATCCAGCAATCTGAAGTAAAATATAAAGAAATGTGAAAGAAAGAATGAGCAGAAATAACAGATGGAAGCAACGAGACAGAAGGAAATGTATACCAGCTCCTTTAGCGCCAGCACTTGGGATAAGAGTGAGTCCAACCATGGGAGGATTGTAATTGAGTTTGGAGACTCCATATTGGAAAGCCTCAATAAAAGAGAGCTCTGTTTCATTAAAATCTAAGAACCCGGCAACCAGTTGATAAAAACCAAATGTTATAACAATCCAAACCCCAAAAAGGTTCGTCATTGCTTTCCTCTGCTCCCCAAAACTTGAGAGAGAAAATCAGAAAAAGCCAAAGCTTGAATCTTGCAGATGCGTTTTTAAATCGAAATGTAAGACTAGAGCTTAATTTAGTACATCACAAATGACAGAGAAACTGAATGAGAAAATGGTCATTTATTGTGGCTAAATTAGAATACAGATTTGATTAGGAAATATTGCTCCAGGAGCTAAATAAGGAAGAGAAAAAACAAGAAAACGAAGGTGTTAAGTAAATTTGGAAAATCAAGAAGATTTTTCTTTTTGGGGGGGGTTGATTGGAGAGAGATGCAAATTGCAAAGCACAGCGACTGCTTTTGCCGGCCTTTTTCGAGGTTATAATACCGGGAGGAGGGATCTGCGGCTTAGCTCAGTTAATATGAAATTCGAATCTCTTATAACTGCAACAATTTCTCTGTTCTCAAATTACAGCTTCTTTTAAAAAAAATACTGGGAGGAGCACGTATGGAATCTAAGAGGAAGGCTAAGAAGACCATGATTTGGTATGCACCGCAAATAACAGGCAATTGTAGCACCGCTCGATTAGATATAAAGTTGTACTAGATGATGATGATTCATGAAGGAGTTGTCTTGATAGACACTATCTGAATGCAATAACGTAGGAGATTGGATTTGGGTGTAGTAGTGGCATACAGACAACAATCCACAGTTGCTTTTTCTGTTTTTTGGGATTACATTCATTTTATTTAATTTACTGGGTACTGGTAATAGGGTGTTTTTTTTTTTTTTTTGGTATATGGTCTGTTTCATGTTTATGGCTAACCGGCTTTTGCCTTCCAGCTATTTTTCATTTTTAACCCAAAGTTGCTAGTAATGACTAGTACTCGACATTCATGTCAAAACTTATCATTCATGCGTGCTTAATTTTGATTCCGGCTATTTCTTTTATCAATTTAGGAATAAAATATAAATTTATTGTTTTATTTATATGAATTATTTAAATTTATTATTAATTTTTTAATTGTTGCATTTTATATTTTTAATTTTGAAGTAAATTTATTATTATACTTTTAATTTTGAAATAAATTTAATCAATGTGTAACAAAAATATTTTGTAAAATATTTTATTAAAATTATTTTATAATTAAAAATCTTAAAAATAACATTATATAAAAACAAGATCAACATCAATTGAAAAGGTATGATCTGATATTATATTTCATAAAAAATTTTATGATGACAGAAGAAAAAATAAAATAAAAAATTGAATTATATGTGGTATTATATTTACCAGAAAATGTCATGATAAAAGAAATAAAATAAAATAAAACTGGATTTTAGCTTTATTCCTGGTTTTTTTCTATTATACCTTTTTTTAACTGTAAAACAACTTCTACCAGAATTTTTTTATTGAATATTTTTAATTACTTTAAAATTTGAAATAATATTATTGTAAATTTATTTCAAAATTATAAGTATGATGGTAAACAGTTAAATTAAAGAACTGATTGTAAATTTAAACCATTTACATAAATACAATGATAAAACTAATTTGCACCTTATCTAATCTATTTAAAATTGGTTGTTATTAAACAGTGCAAGACAAGTCTAGTAATATTTACTCTTTAATCTTTAAAGTACAAAGAAAAAAAAAGCCCAAGCAGACAATTTAAGGATAGCAGTAATGGGCAATAGCAAATTTAAGGCCTGATGACCTAATAATAATAATATATATGCATATATGTCTTCAATTTTTTTATCTAATAATTAAAATAACTTTAAAAGAAAACATAAAGATTGGAGCTCGACCTTAATTTCTCTCTTTTTTCTTGTTGTAAGGTTCTGCTTTCTTTGAAACAAGAAAAAAAAATGCATGTTTTATGTATAAAATATTTTTACTTGTCTTTTTTATATTTTTAAAATTATTAAAATTAAGAATTAAAAAAATATATAAAATAAAAATAATTTTATATTATGTAAGTTGCTACATACATACGTATATGTTACTTTTTTTTTCTTCTTTATAGTACAGTACTAATATTACTGTATACATCATTGACACTATCGAGAATATAGACGAGGGAGACCTGGAATATAATTACAATATTCAAATTAAATTAATGGGCATCCAATATCACCAAAAAAAATGCCAAATAAATGGTACGGTAAAAAATAAAATTATTTTTTTTAGCAAAATAAAATTAAAAATAAATTAATTTTTTAATTTTTTAAATCAAAATAAAATATATCATATTTTATAATTTATAAAAAATAATTATAAATTATATATTTAAAATAATTTAAATAAATTATCATTGATAAGATTCAAATTAAAAATTTTTTCATCGAAAAAAATAATTTTTAATCGATTAAATCAATCACTTAAAAAATAAAGTTTAAATCATCAAGGGAATTATTTCTTGCTGTCATTGTTCGGGTCGAGATTTCCTTTTCAAAAATTTCATGCTCTGAAACTTACCACTCACTGTCGGCGGGGTCATGTTGGCCATGCAGCCTGTTTTTTTTTTTTAGCCAAAAGCTTATCAAGACTTAGAAGTTGTGGATTCACATCCCAATCCCATTAATTAGATTATACCAAGCCACTTTAATTAATTATTATATTCTAGCAATATCGATCCTTAATTAAGAGAAATTACCTCAATTAAGAGGCCGATATTAGCATTGAGTTGAATTTAGTTATTCATCCTCTTCTATTATTGTCAATGGAATAAAGTTAAACCTTTTGCGTGCTGTTGGGTAGGGCACTTTTGAGTTGGAGAGACCTTTCCCTATCGAAGAAAATAGGTATTAACTTGATTAGAAGGAATGATAGTTACGCTTCTCTTCCCAATTAAGTTCACCCAAATGCAAAAAGAAAAAAAGAGAAAAAAAGGTTCCTTTGTGTACACGCAACTTTTATCTCTTGTAATTTGTGCTCTTCCCTCGCGGCACGTAAACATATATTTTTTGGCTTATGTTTTTTTTTTTTTTTCCTGTAAGCTTGTTAAACATAATTTCAAGTAGAGTACTAATTTGTAGTAAGGGAAGGCAGCCAAAGCTACAAGATCACCGTGAATTTCTCGTTAATTCCACTGGCACTTTCATGTGGAATCATTAATTGAACTTTATGCAGTTGGTATGCAGTTGGTCAGATAATTATGGTCGCCAACTGAAATAGTTGACGGCAATTCATACAAGTGATCCGTTAAAATTCAGTAAACAATTATTAATTATTAATGAAAAATGTTACTATTATGACTTTTTTACTAAATTCTATTTTTTGACATATTAAATTCTATTAATTAAACAACATAACCGCAAAATACTGGTTATAGTTTTATTCGCCTACGAGTTCATTAATTTAGCTAGCGTTACTTATAGATTAGATGGTAGTTGCTACATAACAATAAAAGGGAAAATATTAAGTTTTTTCTAATAAAATAAAATATTAAGTTATATAGTATAGGATGTGTACGTCTCTCTCCCTTTCTCTTTCGCTGTCTCTTAGCTAGGAAAAGATATGCTATTGTATGTGCTGTAATATTGAAAGAAATGAAGAATTAGTGATTGGCTCACGCGGAAGAGAGACAAGAAGTAACAAGAAATATTGAAGGTAATTACCAGAAACTATAGTACATGTACATGTGACAACATGCAGCTTTTGAGGACCACCAGCTTACTGCATCTGCGTCTGTCATTCACATTAGGCAGAACCAGATGGGTCATAGATTCACGGTCATACAAAGGTCAGGCTTTTCTTCCGCTTCCGCTTCTGCTTCTGGTTGATACTACTCCCAGTTAGAATATTTCATTCTACTAAGTCACCATTAATTAATAACAGCGTCAATTCAACAATACATCAATGGCTCGAAGCCAAGCGTCATTGTTAATTACAATATAATCTAATATACTAGATAGTAATAGAGGTGTCGAATGGATAGTATTGAGTCAATATAGTCCATTTAAATATTAA
Organism: Durio zibethinus; assembly: GCF_002303985.1. The sequence goes on from NW_019168004.1 coordinate 12,483,110, forward strand.
TTCATATATTAATAGATTATATTAGTTCAATAGCATTTTTTAACATGTTATGTTGGCATTGTTTAAGAACGTTAAGGGCGTGGCGAGTACGACACATGACTTGTAACTTTCATAGATCATGCAATGCTAGGCATGACATTATTATTCATATCGAGATGAACCAAGCATAACCTATATCAATAGAGAGGTGTAATAGCCCCACTAAATAAAATATTAAAATTATAATCTTAATATTTTAAAAAAACACACACACACACATATACATATAAATGATAGGTTAAATGTTCAATTTAAGATTAAAAGTTTAAGTGGCTATTCAATTAAGGATTTCAGCTTTAATTTGATTTAATATAAGATATAACATTTTCAAATTGTTCAAATAAGGACTAAGTTACGACTGTGGTTTATACGTGCCATCAAGTCTATTATCCGTTAATGTTTTTCATTAAACCCATTAACTCTAATGAATAAAATACAAAAATTGAACACAGTAAGAATTGATGATAAATAAAGAGGTAAAGAGCAAAATTAAGCATAACAATTAACCTCGAACAATCAAGCAAGGGAGGCTAGATAGTAGCAATTCACAATCAAGTCATTGAAAAGCAAGAAAATTGGGCAAAGTTATTGAATCTTAGAATGGAGGAAAAAATACACAGTAAATCAATTGTTTTGAGAAGTTTTTTGGGCTAAGAAAATTTTTTTTTGATAGGCAATCAACAAAGTAAATTCAATAGCAATCAACAATTTGCCTCAAATAAGCAATTAATCCAATAAGGGGTTCCAATACACAGAAGCAACCACAGCTTCAAGATTCTAGATTCATCAGCAAGGGTTTTTTCTAGGTTTGATCTTTTTTGGGAATTTCTCAACAAAAGTTTTTTTTTTTTTTGTGTTTGATTTTTTTTTGGGAATTTCTTCTTGGTTTGATCTTTTTTTAGAATTTCTTAGCAAGGGGTTTTTTTTGGTTTGATTTTTTTTAGAATTTGTGGGTTTTAAAACAGAGTTAGAAAAGGGAGAAAGTGATGATCGATCAATAACACAATAAACGACAAATGGCATCAGATTCTAGTGGTAAGATTCTATGATTCTTAAGCTCTTCATTTTTTGGGTTGTAGCTAGGTTTTGATTTAGAGATTTAGAGAGAAAAGAACATAAAAGAGGGGTTGAATAAGAAATTCTGATTTTAGCTATAAAAAAGCTATGTTGTTGGTGAAAAACAAAGATCGACGGTGAGATCAATGGAGAAAAAGACTAATTTTTGAGTATTTGTTCTTTGGTTAAAAAGAACAAAAAAATAGAGTTCACTTGAAAAGAAAAGCTAGAGAAGACATCGTTTTTGGCTATTTTTACTGTTCATTATATTACAAAATAGTGATTCATGCTTTTTTTTACGCATGTAAATCACAACCGTAACAGAAAGCCTTATTTGAACAAATTGAAAAATGTTATATCATACATTGAACCAAATTAAAGTTAAGATCATTAATTAAAAATCAAGCAAACGTTAGATTTTTAATTAAGCATTTAGCCTTAAACATTTTTATGGTTGTTTAATTTAAGGCTAAACATTTTAATTTATACAAACAAGGATTAAACATTATCGACTTGTAATAATATAAGATTTTTTTAACAAAAACTAATATGTGAAAGATACGTGTTGTAATAATACGTAAAAAGATTAAAAGCCAACTGATTTGACACTAAAATGTTGACTTGGCTTTTTTTTTTTCAATAGTCAGTAAAATATATATATATATATTATCATTTATCAAATATTATCAAACTAGTGACAAAAAAAATGTTATTAACAAAAAAAATCAAAAAACCTAAAATCACCTAGAATAGATCTACTCTATCCTGAATCACCTAGACAACATTTGGGTTTAGGGTTCATTGTAAACCTAAAATATCATTTCTATTTCAATTGTTGATTCTATTCCAATCCTTGATTTTAGCATTTATTCTAAAAGTCTTTGTCATTCAATCGTGGAGTTTACAAATTTGGAGAGTTATTTACAATCATATTGGGCTCTAAAAAATAGAAATTTAAAAGGTTTTTTTCTCATTATTTGTTGTTAAATTTGTATAAGGTAAACAATATTTGGGCTTTTTTTTGTTTTGTTATTTTTCATAGTTAGTCATTTTGTTGTTCTATTGTTCATTACCCAAGTTAGTGTTAATTTTTCATTTGAATATGATATTCCTCATTTTATGTTTAAGCTAGATTAGTATTATATTATAAAGTAAATAAATTATATAATGACAAAATAAAATTTTTTTACCTCTACAGCATAAGTTTTGATTGTTGTATTATACAACTTTATTATGCTAGGGCATTTTTTGGTGATGGTCCTAATCTTATGTGTATAAATGAGATAGTAGAAGATTTGATAGTTGATCTTGATAATATGTCTTACTTTAACTTGTTAGACATTTGTAATGAGGCTGATTATATGAATAGTAGTCCAATATTGTATTTGAAACCTAAAAAAATACTAACTGATGGGCTAATGATAGTAAATGATGATAAAAGCACTCTTTACATGATTAGATATATGATAGATTTTGGTATAGTTGATGTGTATATAATATATGACATAGATAAAGTTGTTTTAGTTCTTAAGTTATTAATAGGACCTTAAATGGAAGATGTAGCTGAGGTAATAGGAATGAAAGGGTAAAAAATCAAAGATGTAGCTATGTTAATGGAAATGAAAGGATAAGAAATGAAGATGTAGTTGAGGCAGCAAGAATGGAAAATGAAAATGTAACTAAGGCAGTAAGGACAGGAAATAAAGATGTATCTGAGGCAATAAGGGTAGGAAATGGAGATGTATCTAGGATAGAAAATAAAGATGTATCTAAGTCAACAAGGGTAGAAAACAAAGATGTAGCTAAGGTAAAAGTTAAAGATGCAAGTGATAGAAATAGCAGTGAAGGGGAATATCATACTTTGTATAAATTCAGTATTTGAGTGGTAATGATGAAAAAAAAGTTACTGCTAGATCTAAACTGAAAGTTATGTTAAAAAGGATAAAGGTAGGAAAAATAAAGTAGATGAAAGAATACAAATTAGTATGAATATGGTTGGGAATGGAGTTGATAATAACACAAGAATGGAAGTAGATTAAATCTCACCAATTGAAAGCAATATTGGTGATGTTGATAAGGGATATCAAAATGAGTACTATAACTCTGATAAGTATGATGAGCCTATTAGTGATGAAAAAAATGATTATAATGCTATTAAGATGAGAAGTAAGTTTTTAGTATATGATCCTAATGCAAAAACCCCTTACATTAAGTTACGCATATTGTTTGAGAATTTAAAACAATTTAAACATGTTGTGTCATTACTTTCTATTAAGACAAATAGGGGTATCATTTAGGCTAAAAATCATAAAAGTTTTGTTAGAGTTAAGTGTGCTACAAAAAAATATCCTTGGGTAATCTAAGCAACTTATGATAAAAAGTTATAGTCATTTTAAGTAAAGACTTACAATAACACTTATAAATGTAACAAGATTTTTAAAAATCCAAGAATAAATCAAGTTGTTTTGACTTAGTTTATGTAAACATGTTATAAAGATCATTTTATTAAGAATGCAAAAGTGCAGGAGTTAGTTAGGAAAGAATTTTATATAGCGATGAATATTAGCATTATAAGAAAGGCTAAAAAAGAGGTGGCTGATAAAGTTATTAGCAATTTTAAAGATGAGTTTGGACTTTTGTGTGATTATATTGATGTAATTAAGAAAACTAATAAAGGTAACACAGTGAAGATGCAAGTTCATATGCCATTGCTAATCTCTCCACTTGTATTTCAAAGGTATAATATATGTTTTGAGGAACTTAAAAAATGTTTGGAGAGTGGTTATAGGCCTTTTTTGGAGCTAGATGGCTTTTGGTTGAAAAGCTTGACAAATAGTGAGTTACTATGTGTTGTTGATAAAAATGAAAAAAATCAAATTTCTTCAGTGACTTGGGCATTGGTGGAAGTGGAATGCATAGCTTTATGAAAATGATTTCTTGAATTGTTGAAAGTAGATATCATGTCTTTGAGAAATGAAATAGGCTGGACAATCATAACAGATCAAAAAAGGCAAATATTTAAATACTGATTTAAATTAAATTATGTGCTCAATAATTAAACTTATTAGTAATTTGTTTCATATCGCTTGTAGGGCATTGACAATGCAATTATCAAGTTGCTTCTAGATGCTAAACACAAATTTTCTGCCAAGCATGATATGTGAATTGGGCTAAGAGGGGACATAGGGGTGAGAAAATGAAACAAACTTTTTGGACAGTTGTTAAGTCTTCAATAGTCAAAGAATTTGAAGAAAATATGAGAAAACTACAGAAAAATGATGATACAGCAACTGCAACATAAATAAAGCTTCATCTTAGCAATAGTGCAAAGCATTTTTCAACACAAACTATAGATGTGAATTAGTTGACAACAACTTATATAAAGCATTCAATTGGACATTGCTAGATGTAAAGAATAAATCAGTGATTTTTTTATTTAAAGACATAAAAAAAATCTAATGGTAAAAATTAAGAAGAAAAAAAAAGAATGTTCTAGGTGGAATGGTGTGATTGGTCTTAACATCATAAAAGTCATAGAAAAAATGCATTTATAGCATCATAATGTGTAGTTGCATTTAATGATGATAGTGGATATGAAATAGATTTTGCTTTAGATTGGTTCATTGTCCAACTAGGTGAAGACATGCAATTGTACAACGTACAAACTTTTTGGTATCCCATGTGCACATGTCATATATGCAATTACAGATCTATGTGAAAATATTAAAGATTTTGTATCTAGTTGGTATCATAAGGAAGTTTATCTATAGACTTATACTAATACTTTACAACCTACGCCTAGAAGAAAAGGTTAGGCCAAACCAAAGACAAAAGAAAAAGTTTTGTCCCTAAAGTTTAAAAAGATGCAGGTAGGCCCAAAACCAGTAAAAAAAAAAGATCATGATAAACCCAAGAAAAACAAGTCCAACAATATAAATTTGTCAAGGAACAATATGATAATGACATGTAAATTATGTCATCAATCAGGCCAAAATACAAGCTGTTATCCTATGGGAGGCAAACCTGTAATTTCATACTATTTTGTTTTTATTTATTATTATAAACATTATACTATTGTTAGATTTGACTATTAAATGCACAATCATTAAACCATCAACTCATGTTTAATTTTTCTTTGTATAATAGTAAGATTCTCATGTGCTCAGATTTGGTGACCAGAACATGGATCAAGGTGCATCAAGTACAAAAAATACAATTACAGACCTTATTAAAACTGCAAGCGGTCCAAGTAACCATGCTAGTGCTTCTGCTATTGTTTTTGCTACTGTTATGGTGCTTTTATTTTAGCTTTTGCATTCAGATTTAGCATCTGTATTTACTTTACCTAATATCTTTGGTTTTGCATTTATAATTGCAATTGCAACTATATCTGCATATGTTTCAAGTACAATTTCAAATTTAGTCAATTCTATTACTACTATTGCCATTGAAAATGCAAAACTTAAGTTTAAAAGGCCAACAATATCTAATAAAAGATATCTTGAAAAAACTTTATGAAATGGCTAGTAAAAAAAAACAAGTCCCTTATCAAAGTTCAAATCTTTTACAACAACCATTTGGAAGAGACCAATTTCAGCAAATAGTATTGAAAGTTGCAATAACAGGAATAATGTAAGAGTTATGGCCAAAAGTAAGATAAAAAACATGTAAGGTTATGAATTATTTACAAACTTAGAAATAGAGAGATAAATCTTAAATGTAAGTGATGTTAGATCAAACATATATATTTACGAATCATTTATAAAATATTACCCATTATAACTCGATAAATGTAATTCAACATCCTGGATTGTTGAGTCAAAAAGTGATGAAAGTTGGGACAAATAGAAGCAAGAGAAAAATTGTTGAAGATGTAACGCTACTTAAAAAAGTCAATTGTAGTTTCTAAAGGAATTAGGGGGAAATAAAAAATTTGACCAACAATTTTGTTGATTGTTCCTATTGGAATAATTTGGTTTTTATGTTATGTTAATTTTTTTTATGTTACTGTATTAAGAACAATTTCTATTTAAACTTTTGTTGATTGATTGCTACATGTAGTTTAATGATGATGTAGCCATAATAAAATGCATTTCTATTTTTATTTCTAATGTTGCCATTTTCATTATTAGATTGCTTTACTCATAACATATTACAAATTGAACATATCATAAGTTTACTCATTTTCATTATCAGATTGCTTCCTACAACCATTGTCTATTTCTATTTCTATTTCTAATATAACCATTTTCATTATCATGTTACTTTACTCATAACATATTGCTAATTTACTCATTTTCATCATCAGGTTGCTTTTATAAATGTAGCTTTTTTCTATTGCTTTTATAAATCTAGCATTTTCTATTACTTCTATAAATTCAACTATTTTTTATTACTTTTCTATCATTTAAAGAAATAGAAATACCAAAAAGTTTAAATACACAACTAATAACATTAATTTAATTTGAGTTGACATAATAGGAGTTTTAATCAACATTTACATCTTAAATATAATTCATATTTCTAACCCACTATCAAGCATACAAGCTAAGTTTCCTTCAATTTTTTTGGCATTGAAAATAATTATACAAAATAGAAGTACAAAAAAAATAAGATAAACTAAATTTTTTTTAATTAACATCTCTATCATATTCACCACCAACAAATTTACTACTTTCTTTCAATTTTGACCTCAAAATACTAAATTCTCTCTTCAAGATCTTTCAATTTTGACCTCAAAATACTAAATTCTCTCTTCAACTGCATATTCTATGCAATAATATCAGCTTCAACAATATTTTTCTTCAATTTTGAACATGACCATATAAAAATCTTTCTCTCTTTTTTAGCTCCACAATAATTTCTTTTGCTCTATTAGAAATTTTAGAGTCATGCCATAAATTAAATCCACAAATAGTGCCCTATAATCACACACCAAATTAATATTAGCAAGTAATGCCAAAAAATATAAATTTTATTACAATTTATTTTCTTCATAAATTTATCGAATAATGTAGGCATCTATAAAATCTTTTACCAGGATTGCAATTTGTCTATAAAGTCCACTTAATTATTTTCATATTATAGTAACAAAAAATAGGTTCTCTTTCAAAGTCTCACTTTATAAGGTAACTTGTTGAAATTAACTTATACATGTTTATAACATAAGACATTCCTCTAGAAACCCTGCAATTTGAATATTTTGAAGAACAAATTTAAAAAAATATTGACCTAAAAAAATTTTACTAACCTTGAATTTATGTTGTTAAATGAACTCATATTTGAAACAGACATTGTGTTCGAATTTGGCTTTAAAAATAATTTTTTTGACTTTTTATGCTAAAAAACGAGAATGAGAGTAGTTGTTGGCTTAAACCTTAAGTTCTCTTAATTTGGAATAGATAGAATAATGAAGAAGACAAATGGAATAGGCTTAGAAAAAAAGGTAATAGCCTTTCCATCTGTCATTCCACATGGGAAACTTAATTTTATGTCATTTAATCTGTAATGATTTTTAAATTTAACGGTACGTATCTTTCACATTTCAATTTCTATTGAAAAAAAAATCCTATATTATTAAAAGTCAATAACATTTAATCCTTATTTGTATAAATTTAAAAGTTTAGTCTTGAATTGAACAACTACCTAAACGTTTAGTCTCAAATTAAACATTTAGTCTAAAAGATATTGTAAAACACAATATTATTATTCTGTTTTTCATTCTTATCATATGATGATTAACTTATATAATATGTTTTGTCTTGTAAATTTATTTTATACTTTTCCTTCTTTAGTAATTTATTTTGTTAATTTAATTTGTATTCAACATGAAGTTTTATTTTGTTTTTATCATTTTATTTTTGCTAATCACTCATTAAATATATTTTATCGATCAATCATTTAAATATTTAATAAGCAAATTTATTTAATATAATTTTATTGTATAAATTATCAACAAAATATCAAAAATAAATATAATTGCATTGCAATAAGAACCCATTTTATAATAATTAATGGCCAAAATGACACAACTTGACTAGTGTGCCATGTCAACAGATAATATCATACCGACTCGTGAGCTTAAAATCTTTTAACTTAATATGATATGTATACATATATATATATATATATAAATAAATCCAATTACTTAACAATGATTGTTAACAATGATTGTGCCAAACACGACCCATATCATACCGAATTATGACATCCTAATGCCCTCTAGATATTGCCAATCTATTTAGCGCAAAAAAAAAAAAAATAATAGTATCATTGTCAAATTAACCTCGTGAGAATAAAATGCATGTGGACCAATTGCTTAGTTTTTGTTCTTCTCTTTATGTGGGCATTAAAATCTTGTCAGTGATTCTATTATTTTTTATTTAAAGACAACAATACATGTGATTGAGAAAAATGAACATGGAATCAATATTTATAGTCCTACAAACAATTTATTCGCTTCAAGTTTGGATGGTTCCCTCCCTATACTCAGCCCAAAGCGAAAGGTAAAAAATTGGAAGATTGAACTAAAAAGGAAAAATCAAGGTTGAGACATGCGTTGCCAAAAAAAAGGTGAAGTGACGATGCAATCTTATAATTCGAATATTTATATTATATAAAATATTGATAATTTTAATATTAATATTATATTTTATATAAAAAATTATATATTATAAATTATGTTAATATAAAATATGAAATATATTATTTAATTTTTTATTAAATTTATATATAATTTTTATTAAAATTTTAAATAATATCGCTTTTATATATTTTTTTATAATTTTTAATCATAATAAAACCCTCTTCATTAAAATGTGCAGTCATATTTTCACATTTTTTAAGAATGTAAAAAGTACTTAGTGTGACAATTAACTACATAAAAATGTGTCTCATGCATAATGTTCTACAATAAAGCTATATATATATGTATATGCATATGTATAGCACTCTAACTAGATAGCTACCTCTTTTTCACTTCCTTAAAATATAGCACTTGTAGCTACTATTGATATGTAGTTTAGGAACAGTCAGAGACTGCTAATTTGTTCGAAATTTGTTAAAAGCTAATCAAATAATACAAACAGACCAAAACGAATACACCTTAATGACTTAAGAGCCACTTCATACAACTGTTACCTTTAACATCAAGCAACCAATTTCTATTTTGCTTTAACGAGCTATTTGTAGCACGCAAATGAGGATATTTGTTTATGGGCCTTATCAATAATTTGTTAATTGTTGCTTAGCATCCTCTATTTGAACAGAAGACGGAGCTTCATTTAAATTTGTTTTTGTTGCTCCACCGTCGAGTGTCTTTTCTTCCTTGGGGGTAAGTGGTCCGGTACTTAAATCCTTAGCTTTAGCTTAAGCTTAAGATGATCATGTTCTTCTGTCTTGTATTTGTACCATGAAGCCCAGTACTAGTCTTTTACAAAGTTTAGGCAACTAAGGATAACTAAAAATCAGTAAAAGAGATTCTAATTGTTATTGTTTATAAGTCAAATCCATGTAACCATCCTTCTTTCCTTGGGCTGATTCTTTTGGTCACGGAGTTTATGATGTTGACGAACACAGCACTCAAAAACCAAAAGAAGAGATAACCATGTAAATGATGTGAAGAATGATCTCATGCATGCCGGTGCTTCCTTGTAGAAAAACTCCAACAGTCCTACAAGAGTGAACATATCTGCAATTCCAAATATTTCAAATTCGAAGAAGAACCAAAAAAGACTTATGGGATTGGTTATGTCTTTATTAACTTGATTCTTTTTTTTAACCTCAATAATACCAGCAGCAGCCATTGAAATGGTTGACAGAACAAGCCCCAAGTCAACACATTGTAGCTACGCGATGCCTAATGGATGATGAGTGATCTTTCAAGCAAAAGGGACAAATAAAAACTCATTGATGGGAATCAGAATGGACATGAAAACGAAAGGGATTATTAGGATTGATGCAGTTGGTGTTAGATTCACAATAGCTATGATATCATTTGTTAGGTAAAAAATTCTAATTAATTGAATGAAGTAAAACCAAATAATCAATTAACCCAAGACAATAATTAAACCAAGTTCGGTCTAACCGGCTTATATCCATGGATGAAAAAAAAATTTATTAATTGTAAAGAATTACAAACATACAATCTCAATTAACCATTCAACGATTAATACTTATAGACTCTCTTAATCTCCTCTAGTCTTATGAAATATTTTCAACCCAAACAAATATATATCCATGTGCACCCATTCACTATACCTATATGTACCATCTAATTCTCTTCTAGTCTGTTAAACATATACAACCATAAAGATGTTAATTTTTTATAGTTGTATGAAATATCTACCTAATAAAACCTTATAACTTTCTTACATCTTTTTCTCATACCTAATTTTATAAAGACTTCACATATCTATAAAGTTATAAACTTGCCTATCAAGAATCTTTTTCTGCAAGTTTTATTATCTATCAAGTAATATCTAACCAATTTTAAATAAATCTTTTATGGGATTTGAGTCACTATTCCCAATATCTCCACCTTAACTCAAATTCCATCAAATAATCAATTTTCATACTAGAAATGCTTGGTTTCAACCACAATAGAAGTCTCGTAATTATTTTTCTTGTGTATATTCAAACATCATACAAATATATTAAATCGAGATCCTCTGAGCTTGCCTTTTTCATATCTCGAACCTATATTCTTATACAACTTGATAGGATCATGACAATTCTACTACAAGTTGTTAGGCAAAAAGCCTAATCAATTGAACATTCACGTCAGCTGAAGGGAAACCAAACAATCAATCAACCATATAAAAGACAACAATTTAACATGGTTTAGTTTAACCAGCTTCATTTCACAAATTAAAAAAAAAAGATCAACTAATTGTAAAAAAGTACAATCATACAATCTCAATCAACCACTCAACAATTAATACCTATAAACTCTTTTAATCTCATATAGTCTTATGGACTATTTTCAATCCAAATAAACACATATCTAAGTGCACTATGCACCATACCTATGTGGATCATTAAATTTTTTTCTAGTCCACTTAAACATACACACCTATAAAGACATTAATCTCTTATAATCCTATGGAGTGTTTACCTAATAAAACCTTACAACTCTCTTATATCTTTTTCTCATGCTTAATTCTATAAAAACTTTACATATTTATAAGTATACGAACTTACCTATCACGAATCATTTTCTTTTTATAATTTTCTTCTGCAAGTCTTCTTGTTTATTAAGTAATATCTAACCAATCTCAAACAAAATCTCTTATGAAATTTGAGTAATTATTCTCTATAATCTTTACCTTGACTCAAATTCCATCAAATAATCAAACTTTATGCTAAAAATACTTAGCTTCAACTACAATGGAAGTCTTACAATCATCTTATCTTATGTATATTCGAACATCATGCAAATACGTTGAATCGAACTCTTTGGGCTTACCTCTTCCCATCTTGAACTTATGCTCAAATACCACTTGTTAAGATTACGACAACTTTGATACTACTTATTAGGCAAAAAGTCCCAATCAATTGAACATCCACATTAGTGAAGGTGAAACCAAACAATTAATCAATTATATAAGAGACAACAATTTAATATGATTCAGCCAAACCGACTTATATCTACAGATGAAAAAAAAAGATCTACTAATTGTAAAGAATTATAAACATACAATTTCAATCAACCATTGAACAATTAATACCTATAAACCCTTCCAATTTTTTTTAGTCTTATGAAGTATTCTCAATCTAAAAAAATACATATCCATATATACCCATATATCATACCTATATGGGCAATGTCATTTTTTTCTAATCCACTCAAAAATATACCCATAAAGACATTAATCTTTTCTAGACCTATTGAGTGTTTATCCAATAAAACTCTATAACTTTTTATTTTTTTCTCATACTAATTTTTTAAAGACTTTACCTATCTATAAGTATACAAACTTATTAAGAATCTTTTTTATTCTAGAATTCTTTTTTACAAGTCTTCTTGTCCATCAAATAATATATAACTAATATTAAACAAACCTTTTATGAGATTTGAGTCACTATTCTTGACAGTCGACACCACCTTGATGAAATGAGAATATTTGCAACTGTGCCATACATATTATGATTGTACTTCCTAACATGGGTAGCATGCTAGTTAATATCTTAAAATTTTCAACTTGAGTCACTGTGCATTACATCTATAGTGTTGACTTTGGGTCTTTTTGTACAATTATAGATTTTTATAGGTATCTGACCCCAAATCATGAATGGTTTGTCATAATTCAAGTTTAGCTACTAGTAACTATTAACATGTTTAGATATAATCAAATGTATCACTTGAATTGGTTGGTAAAAGGATTATTTCCTTGCTTAAATCTTTTTTTTTAAATAACCTCGTATAATTCATCTAGATTCTCTGGTAGAGCTAGTCATCTATTATTAATGGATGTTGTTATGGTCGGTGATCATAACATAATAAAAAGTGTTACTTTTTTTTCTATTTGGCTATTAGATTTTTGTTTTGGATATATATAAGAATTACAGAGAAAAAGAGAGATAATAGTGAACCTATGTTATCATTTTAATGGGGTTATCCATGGGTGTGAGTTCTTGTAAATGATAAAAAGGCTTGCCAAATGCAAGAATAACAAAATAAATAAAGGTAACCATAATTGAAAAAAAGCAACCCTAATACCAGTAATGCTTTTTGGTACTCAACCACAATATGGTTGTGACTCCAACATAGGCTTCAAGTGTGATACTTGGCAATAGCTAATTGAAATGCTAGAGATTTTACTTAATTGGGATATTTATGATTGGATAAAATAACCTCAAACAATATTCAAACCAAATATGTTATGTAGGAAAAAATCAAATAATTTCTCTCTTGTGTGAATTTAGAAAGAATCAAATAAATAGACCTAATAAATAAATTATCAAACCACAAGTACAAGAACACAAGCAATTTTACGTGGAAAACCTCCTTAATGAGAGGAATAAAAAACAAAGGTAACAACAAATAATATTCACTATCAAAATAATGAGAATACAAAATTCTCTTTTGCTAAAACTAGAAGTATACAACCATAATATCTCAAGATTAAATAATCTTGACAAAGAAAAATTCTTGCAAGAGAAAATTAGTGAAGTTTCACCAAATTTAAGAATTAACAAACACCCTCAGTAGGTAGAAAATTCAAAACACAATCTCCATTGTTTAGACTGAAGAACAATCGTGAACACAATAATAAAATTTTAGCTTAATTCGATAACGAATTAACCTCGATCAAACCACCATTCAAACCACACAAACCTTTTTTTTTCTCTCTTCTTTCTTTCTCTTTGTTGCTACTATTAGCTACCTTTATGTTGCTAAAAGTCAGCCACATAAAACAATATATAAATAATAGTGTTAAAAACCCTTCAACCATGTAACAAAGGATTAAAAAGTCTCTAAAGTGTGGGTTTTAGTTATTGGTTCCCCTACATTAAAGCCAAGCCCAACAAATTTCTCATTTTTCAACTATGTGGAGGGAATCACCATCTCGGTGATCAAATGACAAACTTTAAGCTTCTTCCTTAGTAGCTTTTTTTTTACATATTAGTGCCATTATGATCAATGTAAATCCTTTTAAGTTTAAACATGTCATTGAAAACATCTCTTAACCAATTGTATCTCACATCAATGTGCTTTGATTTTGAATAAAAAGTATAATTCTTACCAAGATGAATTACACTTTGATTATCGTAAAATATCATATAGCATTGCCACTTAAAACTAAGTTCCTTTTTGAACTTTTTCATCCATAACAACTCCTCAGATGTTTCAGTGACTACAACATACTCTACTTCTACTGTAAAAAGTGCAACATATTTATGTAGTCTCAATTGCCAAGATACAACCCCACCTAAGAATGTAATCTTATAACTCGAAATGAATTTTTAAAAATCCACATCTCCTATCATATCTGAATCAGTGTAGCTAACTAGTATTGGTTTCTCACTTTTAAAAATGAGTCTTAAGTTAAAAGTGCCTGGTAGATATAAATAATCCACTTAACTACATTTCAATGTTTATTTTCTAGATTTGACAGAAAACAGCTAATAACACCGATTGCATAGGCTATGTTTGGCCTAGTACACACTGTTGGATACATCAAACTTTCTATTGTTGAAGCATACTAAATTCTTCTCATGTCTTCTTTCTTCTTAATTGTATAAGGTTTCTACTTAATACTTAGCTTAAAACATGTAGCAAGCAAAACTGAACCATAAAAAGAGCAGCAAAAGGCCTTAGTCCCCTCTAAAGGTTTTTAAAATCTTTAGAATGTATATATATATATATATATATATTAGTCGACTATATTTATGTTAAATAAATTTAAATTGACCCCCTAAAAAAATGTTAATATTATTTATTATAATTTAATAATTTAATTTTATGCATTGCAATTTAAAAGGGATTAAAATAACATTATTATTTTCTATTTATTATATCCACTACTCACTTTTTTATTTATCTATTTATTATACCTATTAATCATTATTTATAAATATTTAATATCAAGAGCTTTGTTATAAATTTTAAATCACAATCATGTGATTTTAATAAAAATCAAATTAACTTTTTAGCTTTATAAACTATACTAAGTCTCAACCAAATATTAAATGTGTTTTTATTTATCAAAGACTGAATCTTGCTCATTCAAACAAGAAATCCAATACTCAATTAATATGTCACGTGATGTTGATGTTTTTCATCTTCTTTTTAGCTAACTACAAATTTTCCTTGAGTGTCATATTTCATATTTAATTACTTTAGATCTTTATTTCAGGTTGTCTTATAATATTTTTTTCAATAGAAAAAATCATATTAGAATCATTTTAAGAAGTTAAAAAATACCATGGATTTTTATTTCAAAATTTTTAACTTTATTTTTTAAAAATATATATTTTTTCTTGTTTGGATCAAAAATATTTTTTTAATTGAAAGATTGTGTATTCTTAAAAATTTTTAACTTTATTTTTTAAAAGTATATATAATTTGTTATTTCTGATTTCAATTTTAAACTATCAAAAGAATAAAAAAAATATAAAATGTTTTATTGAAAGATTGTGTATTTAATAATATTAGCATTCATTTAAAAGTTATATTATTCTTTAACATGTAATGTTATCATTGTAATATTTTTTTTTTATAATTTTATAAACTTTTATTTTTTATTCATACATTTTTTACACATTTATATATATTTTTATTAATAAGTATCATAAAATATATTGTATGAAAAAAATAAGTTAAAATATAATACTAATTGGTCTATTTAAAGTTAAATGTCAAGATCCACTAATGATAGCAAAAGGAGAGCTAACCATTTTAGCTTGATCTATAATGAACATTTCAAGCACTTTTTCAGTATAGTGTTCCTGTAATATGTTTAACTTTTTAGTTACTTTTTCTCGATCAATTCAAATTCCAAGAATTTGTTGTGTTGGCCCCCAGTTCTTTATAACGAAAGACCTACTCAGTTGTTTTTTCAATTCGTCAATTCTAGAAGTATTCTTGTCAACAATCAACATGTCATCAACATAAATTAATAATATAATAAAATTATTATCAGAGAATTTCGACACAAACACATAATGGTCAAAAGTAGTTTTCTTGTAATCTTGCTTACCCATAACTAACTTAAACTTCTTATACCACTGTCTCGGTGCTGCTTTAATCTTTAAAGATTTTTGTTCAACTTACACACATAATCCTCTTTTTTTTTTACTACAAAACCCTTTAGTTGCTCCATGTAAGTCTTTTCGTCGAAGTCACCATGGAGAAAAACAGTTTTAACATCCATCTTCAAATCCAAATTAGTTGCTAAACCTAGAATGACACGAATATATGATATATTAACAATTGAAAAAAAAGATTTCATCAAAGTCAATACCTTTCTTCTGATTGAATACCTTAACAACTAATCTAGCTTTGAAACATGAGTATGAAGTATGTCATTCTGGCTTCACTTTGTATACCTATTTGTTTTTCAAAGCTCTTTTCCTTTTAAATAACTTTACCAACTCAAAAGTATTATTCTTATACAAATGCCTCATTTCATCCTACATGGCATCAACTTACTCTTTCTTGTGTTCATCTTTCATGGCATTTGCATAACATTTAAGTTCTTTACAATTAGTTGGTAGCACATACTTATCAACAGAATATCATGTGAAAAGCTGTCGATTTCTAGTAGACCTCCTGAATGGAATATCTAGTAAAACCTCTAATAGAATCTTTAATACTGGTGATTGTTTATGGGTATTATTACTTACATCAACCTATATAAGACTGGTATCAACATCACCTATATTATATTGATCATCCTGAACATCTTCAAACTTTGCAGCCATATGTGTCAAGGAAACTAAATCCAAATCAATCAATCCATCATTGTCTTGTGAAATTGATGTATCAATTTTTTGAATATCTTGTATGGTTTAATGCCATGTTGTTTGTAATACTCATCAAAACGTCTAGTGTACTTACCCTTATTATTAATCCTTATCCATTTCAATTTAAACCTTTGATGTCTAATACCATGTTATCTATAATACTCATTAAAAGGTCTAGTGTACTCACCCCCATTATCAATCCTTATACATTTCAATTTCAACCCTATTTGTTTTTCAACTAGCTAATGTACTCACCCCCATTATCAATCCTTATACATTTCAATTTCAACCCCATTTGTTTTTCAACTAAGGCATGAAATTGTTTAAACACATCTAACATTTGGTCCTTTGTTTTCAAGGTATAAATCTATATCTTCCTTAAATGATCATATATAAAAATCACAAAATAGATGGAATTACCAAGTGTTTTTGTTCTTATAGGACCATAAACATCAAAATACACTAAATCGAGTATACTTGGCTTTTTTGATGAAATAGATATCTTAAATGCAACTTTCGTTTATTTTCTTACCAAGCAAGGAGGACATTTTTTTAAAGATACATTCTTCATTTTGGAAGTAAGATTTTTCTTGATCGAAACCTTTAAACCTTCATTGCTTATATGACTAAGATCCTTATGCCAAAACTCAGTTGTATTATCATTATCTACTATATTGATAATGGAATCGAATACCTTTGCCTATATCAAATGCAATGAAAAATATTTTGAACCTTTAACTACAGCCATAAAACCTTTAGTGAGCTTTTATTAATCATCACAAAAGGTGTTACAAAACCTTTCATTATCAAGATTTCTTACAAAAATCAAATTCATGTGAACTTTAAAAATATGTTTAACATTTTTCAAGATCAATGTAGTGCCATTATTGGTCTCCAAAAACACATCTTTTATGTCAATAGCTTTAGCTGATCCATCATTACTCATTCTAATACTCTCAAGATCATCAGATATATAAGATGCAAAGTAGTATTTCTAAGATGTATTATGAATTGTGGCACCATTATCAATTACCCAATTAGTCTCATGGTGTGCAAGATTAACAATAATATCATCATATAAGATAAAGAAGTCATTTGTGACAATAGCAACTTTATTAACACCATTACCATCACCATTCTTTTTTTCCTTATCCTTGTCACTATTGTTGTCTTTTTTCAACTTTCGACAATATTTTCTTATTTGCCCCTTTAGACCACAGTAATGACACTCAACATTGATGAATCTATTAGATGACTCTAGCTTTTGTCTCTGTTCTGTGAACCTTTACTTTTACTCATTCTCTTACTGTCTGTGACTAAGATCTCTGACTATGAAGATAAACCTTGTGATTTTCTTCTCATCTTTTTATTCAAAAAACCACTTTTAGCCAAATTCATTATGATGACAGCAGTTAGTGTTAAGTTAGATAACATCATTTTAAACGTCTTTCACAAATCTGACAATGTAAGAAGAAACCATAAGTCCTATATCTCATCTTTAAACCTAAGTTTCATGCTAACCAACTGATTAATAATATCTTAATATGCATTCAAGCGATCTGTCATAAGAGTTTCATTCTAATATTTCAAATTCATCAATTACTTAATTAAAAACAATTTATTGTTTTCAGTTTTTTTGGGCATATAAGTCCTCAAGCTTGCTATATAAAATATGTATATATGTCTCTTCATTAACATGATTCAAAATATTATTGTCTACCTACTATCGAATATAAACACATACTTGCTGATGAAATAAATTCCATTATACATCAACTTTATTTTCAAGTTTTTTAGTGGCAAAGACGAGTAAATAATATTTACTCACATAGAACAAGTTTTCCATCTTCCTTTTCTAACCATGGTAATTTAAACAATTCAAATTATGATCATTCTACTTGTATTGGCTTTCGTTATTCAACATAAGGTACAAATCAAATAGTTTGAACTCTGATACTACTTTGATGGGATCAAATAAGCTTGAATAGTATTCAAACCAAACATGTCATTCAATGAAAAATTAAATTATCCCTCTCTTATATAAATATAATAAGAATCAAACAAATAGAGCTTATAAATAAATCATCAAACCACAAGCACAAGGACACAAGTAATTTTACATGAAAAATCTCTCCAATGTGAAGAGTAAAAACCACAAATAATAACAAATAATCTCCACTATTAAAATAATAAAAATATAAAATCCTCTTTAGCTATAAATAGAGATATACAATCACAATTTCTTAAGATTAAATAATCTTAGGAAAAAAATAATCTTGCAAAAAAAATTAGAAAGATTTCTCCAAATTTAAGAATTAATGAACATCTACAAATTCAAAAGGTAAAAAACTTAACACTCGATCTCTATCATTTAAACTGAAAAATAATAAATTGTAAACACACTAATAAAGTTTTAATTGAATTGGATCATGAATTGACCTCAATCAAATATTTTTATCAGAACTACACAAGCCATATTTTCTCCTTTTCTTTTTTTCTCTCTATTCTTTCTTTTTGTTGCCGTTACTAGTCGACGTCAATGTTGCTAGAAGCCAGCCGCACGAAACAATATATAAATAAGAGTTTTAAAAACCCTTCAACCATGTAAGAACGGACTAAAAAATCCCTAAAAGTGTGGGCTTTAGTTATGGGCTCTTCCAAATTGAGAAAAACCCAAACCCAACACTTTTTGAGCGAATTGATCACAACTAAGCGCTGGACAAGCCCACGTAACCCCACCAGCGTCCAATGTTATCAAACCCAAGGAAGCGTAGAACATCACCGCTATGCCACCTTTTATGTAGCTAGACTTGCCATGGTAAGTCGGGTGCAAATCCTTTAAATAAGCCTGAATTCTGACTAATGACAAGCCCTGCAAAACCCTTATTTCACTTAGATTAATAGTGTATAAAAAGTCAGAATCCTTTGCATTTTTTTAAAATTAAGCACCTAAATACTTTAGCTAAGACCTTTGAAAAAATTAATTACCAAAATTTCACAACTAAAGATTTTGGGAATAATTTTTCTCATCGATACTTTAAAAAAATCCAAAAAGTGGACTCGTAGTGAATCTACTTAAGAAAGTATAGAAATGAAGCCACCAACAAGGGAGAGCAAGAAGGTTGCGCCCATAAAGTTAGTAAGAGTGTTTGCAAAGGCGAGAATATTGAAGTACATAACAAAGCTAAAGTAAAGGACCATGCTGACCATATTGGCAATAAAACCCATGTTTTCTAATGACACCAACACTGCGAAAAGAAAAACGAAATTAAATACATAATTTAGATCAGAGTCAAGCCTAACCAGAATGGTTATTACAAAAGTACAAAATTTACATTAAATTGTTTAGATAAAATTTATGAATTTTTTTAAATGATTTAATAAAAACTTTAATAAAAAATCTAAATTAATATATTAATAAAGTTCAATGTAAAAGATTAATAGTATGTAAAAAAAAATTATTAAAAATATTTTTTATAATTCAAATTTAATCAATATTTATTTAATAGTAAAAATTTTATAAACATTTTTATAAAAAAAAATCTATTTAAAAAATATATTCAATTTTTTTAAAATTTTACACGCTTAATCTATATAATAAAATCTTTTGATCTATCAATTTTAATTTTTGATTTTAATTTTTATTAAATCATTTTTATAAAAAAACTTCACAAATTTTACCTAAAATACTTCATTTAAATCTTCTACTATTGCAAAATTAGTTGTTCTTCTATTTGGACTTTTTTTTTTCGCTTCTTATAATAAGAAGCGAAAAAAAAAAAGGGTTGGCTTACAAAAACAACCTTTTTCTTGGTACTCGGCTATCGGCTTTGGTCATTTCCTGGAGCCGATACGCAAAAGATGTATAGTAAGTGCTAAATACAGCATGATAAGCAATAAACAATTTTTTAAAAAATTGTTAATTAAAAACCATTTCATAAATAATTTTAATCTTGATTTATATTTTTATATACCATGGGTCTTTAATTACCTATTTTAAAATTAACTCAAAAAGAGATAGGGGTATATCCTGCTAGTAATAATCTTATTTTTGGTCGGACGGCTAATTGAAGC
The DNA here is from genome assembly GCF_002303985.1 of Durio zibethinus. The sequence goes on from NW_019168004.1 coordinate 12,503,747, forward strand.
TATTCTGATCAGTTGGTATAATTCCGTGGGCATGCCATGTTGTTGTTAAGCTTAAGACACCCGTTGCCAGCATTAAACATATCTTTGTTCCACTTTTGCTTGGTTTTGCTGAAAATATTTTTAAGATAGTGAAAGATAATTAAGTTGGTTAAGTATGATATTTAATTAAGGATTCAGAAACAAAGAACATTAAAGCTTGGATGAAGCTTTGAATGTATGAAATAATAGCTAGTTTGTATGACTTTCAATTAAGGCATTCAAATGTTAGTTCTCTATTTCATAAATTTATTAGAGCAGTTAGATACCTTACATAGGGCAGTGAATTGCCCTACTTGAAAAGACCTTATGAAATAACATTAAGGGAGTTTTTGATTTGAGAAAATCTAATTTTTTTTGTTTTAATTTTGATTGTAGATATTTAATTTTTTTATTTGGTTTAAAATTATTTAATTTAGATGAAAAATATTAAAATTTTAATAGTACTTAAAGTTTCAGAATAAAAAATTTACTTTTCTCTGTAGTATTTTAAAATTATAAATAAAAAATTATTTGAAATTCAAATTTAACTTGAATAAAAAAATTTTTCTATTTATGTTACTCTTTTAAAAAATAAAAATAAAAATGAATTAAATTTTATTTTAAGTCAATTATGATTTTTTTTTGAATAAAATGCCATTATTGGTATATATATAATATTTTAAATTTCTCATATATTTTATAATTGGTTATTAAAACTTTTTTAAACATATATTATAATTGAGTTATGAAGTGATTTGAAATGATTTTATTACGACATTTTAATGGAAAAATATTATATTTTTAAAAAACTTACTTACAGAATTTTGTTGATTAAAACGTCGTAATAATTTATATATGCATATTATCAACAAGATTCACATAATTACGATATTTTTTCATTAGAACACAGTAATAGCCATATATTTATTGCATATGCGTACTGCCAATAGGATTCACAGATGTAGGAGCCAGGTCAGCTTGTTATTTCCACACTTGAAAAGTAACTTGGGATCACTATCTAGTAAATGTACGAGGCGACAAAAAGCAACTCTTCTAGTCAAATTGCACCACACTTGGCACCGTAAGTTCTGTTTTTCCAATCATTCTTTTCAAACTCAGACTGTCCACTTTCCAACTCAAAAAACGAGCAAGAATGGCAACCTATATTGACTACATTCAAAGGTTTAGGCAGCGTAAATAATTTTGCCAACGTTCTAGTTCACAACCCAAAGGCAAAAAAAAAAAAAAATGACATTAGTTTATCATATCAACGAGAAGAAGAAAGGTGTCTTTACGGCGTTTTTTTTAATTAAATATCATAATTATCGTAACTGAGTGTTTTATATTTTTATATGTAAATAATAATGACATATTTTTTAAAATAAATAAAATTATTTTATTTTATTTTGTGATAAAAATATCATTTGTCGTGTGTGTATATATATTTATTTATTTTTTATAAACAAAATGAAGGAAAGACATCAATTAGTATAGAAAAAGTTTTTCAACAATAATTAATTTGCTGGAATACAAGTTTATGCGAAACATTCTAAATCCGTCTATAATTTGATCAATTTTTTTAAATCCTCTCACTCAATCCCAATTTTATAAAAAAAAAAAAAAAAACGTTTTGAATTATTTTCTTATCTTTACCCATAACCTTCATTTTATATATAAGTGTATAGATTTAACCAGAACGCCACATGTCAAATATTAAGAGCTCATTTCATCTTTACAGTGTTCTTTCATGTTTTCATGTTTTGTTATATTTTTAGTTGTATTTTCTTTGTTGGGAAACTAACGACTTTGCTTGTTTTCTTAACGAAACTTTATCGATTCACTGAAAAAAAAAAAAAAAATCGAACTCATCCACGTAAGAGTAGAAAAAATTATCTTTCACTAGGGCAAACTCAACAAATCGTTCGAAACTCGTCCAAACAAAATTTTTTTTTTTTGATAGTATCACGTCATCAAAACTATTCTTGCCAATTTAGTTAGAAAACAAAGAATGATACGTAAATAATAGAGTTATTTAAGTCTTAAGAAGTGCAAAGATTTTTATTTATATAGTCTGATTTAATATGCATCAATCTTGTTAATAACAGTATGGAAACCTTTTTGATTATGGATTTGAATGGGGAGTACTATTGTAAGTGTCCATATGATTCCTTTCCCTCCAAATGTGATAAATATACACTCCAAGCAATCCTTGATATAGTGAAAATCAAGGATTTGTCCTTTAGCTTTTTAATTACCAAAACTTCTCATTCCAACAAGCAGTTTCTCTATGAAGCTGATAAAACTGCATAATCTCACTTCCATATGCCCCTGATTAAACTTCTTTATTGAAATCATGTGACGGTATTTCATATCGACAAAGCAAAAGTCAGTTATGAGTTTGAGACTAATCAAAACACTAGGTTAATAGTAACAATGCATTTGAGAATTTATTTCAATTGATAACTGATGCATGCTTTTGTGTTCAAAAAATTGAAGCGAAAATATATATTATAAGAATACTAGTATCAGTAAGTAAGCCCAATGCAAAGTAAAACGGAAAATGTTAAATATAAAAAAAAATTAATTATTAAATAAAATAAGATGTGTGATAGAAGCATAACGCAAGGCGCCGCAAAACAGGTCAAAGATCGCAAAATAGTAACCACAACCTGGATGTTTGCGATGACTTTTCAGTTTTCAATTGTATAGGTTTGACGAGGCAAATGCTAAGGCAAGGCACGTTTCGTGCTGTTACTTCAAAGCCATTCCGCCATCAATAGTCAAAACTGAAAACCCACCAGTCAGTACAAATGTGATTCCCAACTTTTTCTCTCTTTCACCCATAATCGTCAAATCCCACCATAATTTCTCTTTATATCTCCTTTCTTAAGTGTTTCTGATTGACTGCCTCTTTTCATTCTCTTCTATGACGACGACGACGACAACAACAACATCTACGATTTCTAAGAGGCAACCCATGGGGGCTTTCACAGCGCTGTTTCTTACAACCTTTGCTTTAGTGTTGGGCGCGGCCCGTGCTGATGCTGACTTGCTTCAGGATGTATGCGTTGCCGATCTTTCTTCAGGTACTGCACTAATGCTATTGCTAGCTCTTGTTTATATCTTTTCCCTTAATGATTAGCCTGTTCTTATCCTTTATGACTTGCACCCTTAAAAGGCCGGAAAATTAAGTTTCAGCTATCCAAGGAAGGGTGACTCAGCTCAAATTAACGTGAAATCGTAGAAGAATATTGCTCCAGTTTTTGGGTGATTCTAACATATAATTTAGTATACAAAAACCTATATGGTTTTTGCAGTTACAGTGTTAGTTATGTTTTTGCTATATACTTGTATACATAATCCACATATGTGTCAACGTAAACAGGAGTGAAAGTGAATGGATTCCCCTGTAAGAACCCCTCAAGCATAGGAGCAAATGACTTCTTCTTTGCCGGTCTGGCCAAACCAGGCTTCCCCAACAACACCGTGGGGTCGCTTGTCACAGCGGCTAATGTGGAAAAGATCCCAGGTCTCAATACCCTAGGCGTCTCCATGTCTCGAATTGACTACGCCCCCGGTGGGGTCAACCCTCCCCACACCCATCCTCGAGCAACAGAGATAGTTTTCCTGCTGGAAGGCGAGCTGGAGGTTGGCTTCATAACCACATCCAACGTGTTGATATCAAAGTGGATCAAGAAGGGTGAAATATTTGTGTTCCCTAAAGGATTGGTGCATTTCCAGAAGAACATTGGGAGGACACCTGCTGCTGTTATTACTGCCTTCAATAGCCAGTTTCCGGGAACACAGTCCATTGCTGCCACCCTTTTTGGGGCCTCGCCAACAGTTCCTGATGATGTATTGAGCAAGGCATTCCAGATTGGTAGAAAGGAGGTTCAGAAAATCAAGACCAAATTTGCACCTAAAAAATAGACTAAATTAAGCTTTGTTGTTGTTGTTGTTGTTGTTTGATATAGAGTTGATGTTCAATTGCTGGGCTTCTCAGATTTTTTTTTTTTGTGAATATCTTTTCTTAAGAATTCACAAGGGAGAAAAAGAGTTATGATCACATCTACAAGTAGAAGCTTTGCTTTCTTTGTTAATAACTAATAAAATATCGCAATAAATGGATTGACTGTAAATAAAAGAAATTGCTTATCAGAACATCAAATGCTATAATTTCCTTATAATCTAAGCTCAAAATCCTTCTAACATTTCCCCTTTCATTTTTAGGATGAAGCCTTTGCGTGTCATTATATTTTTCATCTTCACTTTCTTTAACAACGATTAACGATTAAATAAGTAAACAACTTATAAGATGCAAGATTAGTTTAAGGAAAGAAGATGTACATAGAATATTGCCAGTGGAGGTGAACTTGAAAGGTTTCATCTGCCCCATCCGTTGTTTTCATCTAATAGCCGTTTTTGGGGTTAGTCAAAACTGTTTATTTCTGTGAATGTGATTAAAAAAAACAATGAATATAAATTGATAATAAAATAGCCTTGAACCACAAATTAATAAATTGATCCTAAAGTACGGATTAGTTTGGGCAAATCGTTAAAATACTGCATGTTTGGCAATCTCCGGGGCTGTTCCATACTCTTGATTTGATAATCCCTTCGAGCCAGCAAGAATGATGGGCATAGCATTATTTTAACCGATTTCCAAACTAATAAACAAACTTTATTAACAATATCAAACAAATCATGTGACGACATCTGAATTCAACATGTTAAGTATTATCTTGATTATAAAAAATATCTTAGGTTTAATTTTTTTTTTTATATATTATATAACAAATCATCAAAATATTCTGATGTGAGATTAGGGTATTATAAACTTTTCACTTTAAAACTTGACATCCTCATTAAGTACAATAAAAACACACATAAAACTAAGATCATACCAAATATTGAGATTCTAAAAATAATTCTACCATTTAGCACTTAACTTCCTCAAAATTTTGGAAGTGGTTCCCACGAGCTTCTATCCAATTAGCAAGCGCTCTAATATCATTTGAGAAAACCTGCATCCAACTTATGAAGTAGTATCCACTTTTATCTGAAGATCTCAATATTTTGTTCCTACGAAAGGCATTTCACAAATATAGTTTTAAATCTCTACTTAGAAAACATAGTAAATCTTTAAAACATCCCGATATGGGATTGGAGTATTACAAATTCCTTCATTAAAGTTTAACATTCCAGTGAAGCCTAACACAAAATACACACAAAACTAGGATCGCACCAAATATTGGGATTCTAAAAGTGGCTCTCATAATGTAGCACTTAACTCTCGTCTTACTAGTGATCATTCTGATACCATTTATGAATACTTGAATCAAACCTATGAGGTATTATCTGTTTCAATCTTAAGTTCTCATGATTTTATCCTACAAAAGGCGTTTCATGAGTATGAATTTAAATATCTACTTATATATTATAACAGATCTTCAAAATATTTTGATGTATAATTAGAGTGTCACAAAATCCTCCTTTAAAACTTGACGTCCCTTTTAAACCCAACACATACACATAAAACTAGGATCACATCAAACGATGAGATTCTAGATGTGGCTCTCACCATATAACACTTAGCTTCCATAAGATTTTAAAGGTCACTTTCACTGTATATTACTTAGCTTTTGTTTAATTGATAACCGTTTCGATATCATTTATGGAGACCCAAACTTAACATGTGAGGAATTATCCTCTTCGATCTAAAGGTCTCATGGTTTTATCCCACAAAAAATGCTTAACAAGTATATGTTTAAATCTCTATTTACATATCATAACAAATTTTAAAAATATCTCAATATGGGATTCAAATGCTATAAACTCTCTCCGTTAAAGCCTCCATTAAAGCTTAACATCCATATCAAGCTCAACAAAAAAAAAAAAAATACACAGGACCAGGATTTACACTAGACATTGAAATTCTAAAGGTGACTCTCACCATGTAGCCTTTAGCTTTCATCTAACTAATGACCTTTTTGTTACCATTTATGGAGATCTAAACCAACTTATGAGGTATTTTTTACTTTAACTCGTATGTCTTACAATTTATCTCATAAAAGATGTCTCATAAATATGGGTTTAAATCTTTATTTATATGGAATAGTAGATCTTTAAAACATCATAATATGATATTAGAGTGTCATAAACTCCTTTCATTAAAACTTGATGTCTCGTTAAATGCAACAAAAAGTACACACAAAACAAAAAACACTCCAAGCGTTGGAATTCTAAAAATGACTCCCACTGTGTAACATTTAACTCTCTTAAAATTCTAAAAATGGCTCATAAAATGTCAATCTTAGCTTTCGTCCAATTAGTGATAGCTTTAATAACATTTAAGGAAATTCATACCAAACTTATGAGATATTATTCACTATGATTTAAAAATCTCATAGTTTTATCTTATAAAAATTGCTTCACAAATATGATTTTAAGTATTTACTATTTATCATAGCAGATTTTCAAAATAACTCGATGCGAAATTGAGGTGTTGTAGACACCGAATTTTGTTCGAGTCTACTTGAGTCAATTTTCAAGTTTTATTTATTAAATTAATTAATAATTAAAAATATAAAAAACAATAAACAAAAAATACAAACAACATTATAAAATTAAAAAAAAAAGAAAAAAAATGGCAGAAAACATAGCAGCTGATGCTTGGCACCAGCCACCCCACAACCTCCCGCAGCCCCCAATAGCCCCTCTCTACCAGACCAGTTGTCCTATCTAGCTCTAGTATATCCCTTACCAGCCGCCTTGTGGCTTTCTGCCACCATCCTATCACCACCCTACAGCCACCCCTACGGCATACCCTATAGCCACCCTTGCAGCCACCTTACTCCACCCAATCTTTAAAGCCCCAGCTTCTTCCCCTTTTAGCTCTCTCCTCTCGGACACATCTCTAGAGGCTTTTCCACTAGACACTCTCATCTTGGACACATTTTCGGATGCCCAGGAACCCATTCATTCCACCCCTACCAAAAACCCCTAAGCTTAGACACCTTGCCCTCTACTTATCAAAATACACCATAAACCTCTAAGCTCTGGAAACTCAACCTTGGGCACCCCATCTAGTCTCTACCAGAGAACAACCCCACTCTCAGTTGAAAGACCTACCCCAAGAACGAGCACCCTTTCGCACCAATTACCTTTTCTAAGCCCTGTGCACATACATCTTCAAACACACCAAGAGCTTACCCTTCATCAATAACCGACCCCTTTTTCAACAAGCTCAGTACTCACACTAGCACCCCAATTCGGGCCACCACACCCTAAAAATCACCACACCAACACCCTCGAGATACCTGTTATAGATCCAGTTCTACCCCTAACCTAGTTCCCTTTCAAATAACCATGAACACAAAAAAAAAATAGTCTTCACCTACAACGAGAAACCCAACACCAAAGAGGTACTTGCAAAAAAAAAAATATATCAGTGGTAGTTTATAAAAAAAAAAAAATACAAAAATTTTAAGCCCCGATCTACACCACTCAGGGTTATTTTGGGTAAAAAGAAGGCCAGATAAAAAAAAGAATTGAAAGAAATCTTTTGAGATTTTTTAGTGTTTTTTTACCACCGACAACGGTCGACATGATGGCACAGTCATCGACGATCGGACACTGACAGAGCTCTAGAGCTTTCCCAGAGGCTTTAAATTTTTTTTTTCTAAAGAAAGGGTGAAATGAATTAAAAATTTTTTTTTAGTCTTATATAAAAGAACAAAGCCCAAAACGACATCGTTAAGGCCAAGAAGATCTGCGCGTAGACCTAGATTGGACCCGAACTCTGCGTGACCTGACCTAGCGACCTGTCTTTCACCTAGCCTGAATCAATTCAATCGAACCGTTAGTCGAATCGCCCTTCAGCCAGTTCAATTGTCAAACTGTCGATCAGTTCAGACCGACATTGATAGGTCCGATTCAAGTTTTTCTTTTAATTTTTTAATTTTTTATATATTATTATTTTTCTTATTTTGAGCTTTATTATTAATATTTATGCATGACAAAATTTTAAGATTTATTAGAATAAATATTTGATTGTTTTAATAATAATAAAATGAAAAAAAAGTAGGATAATAACAAAAAAAAACTAAACTAAATTAAAATGCTTAAAGAATAATAATAATAATAATCTAAAAATAATAATAATAAGAATAGAATAATAATTTTTTTATTTTCCCCTGGCTAGATGTTAGAGGGAATAAAAAATTATAATTTCGCCTAGATGTTAGGGAATTATAAAAAAAATAAAAAAGACTAAATAATAATAATAATAATAATAATAATAAATTTTCATAAAAAGGAAATATATGAAAAATTTTAATTAATTTTCAAAAATCATAAAAATCAAACTTACTCCAAAAGTTCGTCTAGATGTTAGAGATTTTTAGAAATGTTTGTGGTTTTTTTAAAAAATAAAGTTCGAAACCCTAAAATCAAAAACCTAATCCCCAAACCCTAAATCAAAACCCTAAACTTTCCAAACCGTAAGATCAAATCCTAAAGCCCTTGAAATTCAAACCAAAACACCAAAATCCAAAACTTCAAAATCTCGACCCATGCCTATACTCAAAACCATTTCAAAACTTTAAAAATATGTGCGAATTTTTCTTACGAGTTCTTAATTCGCTTTAATAATGAGATTAATAAATGAAAAAAGTATACTAATAAAATAGGATATTAAATATGAACAGTCACACCTAAGCTCTGTTTAGATGTTGGAGAGTCGAAATGGTCTCATTATATTTAAGAATCCATTTTTTTAAATTGCATTTTATCATCTGACATAATATTCATGGGCATACATGCATCATTATATTATTGTTGACGTTCATTTCGTATTTCTTTGTCTTTAATTTTTATTTGTTACCTGACAATACCATTATTTATTTTCTTTTACAAAATGTTTTACAAGACAAGAATATATATATTTTAAATTTGTGATGTTATAAAATAAAACAAAAATAACATTCCGAAGGAAATAATTCTTGATATTCTGCCTAAATGTTGGAGAGTCACCAACAATTATCTTTTACAAATAGTGTTATTTTTTATTTTAAGAAATATTGTGTTAAATCTTAAGCGAAAAGAGTTATTTTAAATTTTGCCTAGATGTTGGAGAATTTTAAGATAATTTTTTAACTTAAAGATTTCTTCAATATTCCTAAAAAAAAAATTTAACCAATTTTTTTTTTAAAGTGAAGGGAATTAGTGCTAAATTTCAAATTGAAACCATTTTTATCCAACACTGAAAATAACGCATAATTAAATAGTACCAATTTATGGGTATTGTAGGGATGCTAATCCTTCTCCACACGTAACCGACTCTTGGATCCAACCTGATTTTCATAAACCAAAATTTATCTTTTTGATAAAATTTAACTTGTTTTTATAGTTTTATTAAAAAGATAAACTTTTGGGTGGCCAATCACACCCTAAAAAGGATTGATAGCGAATCTTCATTTTTTTTTTTATTTTAAAATCCATTACGTCTGACGGTTCTAAAATTGTTACGATAACTTGACGACTCTACTAGAGAGCTTTGAGAGTCATGCCAAAATTTTAATTATGCACTATTAACAGTGATTGGATTTAATTGGTTTTGATTTGATATTTAATTTAGTTTCTTATATTTTAATTTTTCGTAAAAAATATATATAAGTTAATAAATAAAATAAATTGTATGTTAGTTATTTTTTTTGTTTTGATCTTATGTTTATGATTTATTTATGATATTTTGATTAGTATGTTACATTGTACACTTTGGCATATACACTAACATGCATGAGCTCTAGACCTGAGCTCTATCTTTTTAGAAGGAAGTGAAGTAGCTACACTCTCATGAGGTGATAACCTTTGCATGTGCTAGCGAAACACTTTTATTAAGATTAAACCCTTTCCATTAGGAGCCTACAATGGGTGAGGATCATGGAGCCTTACTAGTTTATAATAGACGATGATGTAAGGAATAGTATAATAGTCTAGGAACCTTAGATAAATAAATCCTAACCCAACATATTGAGAGCCATAAGAAACCTACCTAGGGTAGAGCCATGCCACATTTTTAGAAAATTACCCAAAGTTAGGACATTATACATTACATTATTTTGTTGTAGGGTTGTTATATTATTTCTCTAACTTGTTTGCTTTGAATTCTTAAGTCATTTTATTTTTTTAATTTTTTTATTGTGTGCGTTATATTATAAGATGTGGTATTTATTTTAAGTCAGTCATTGGAAAAAAAATGTAAAAAAAAGAAGTTCTCATAGAGCTATTAGAGATGTCAAGCTTTTGTAAAAATCATTTAGAAGTCCAAAGCCATGCAATTTTTTTTCTTTTCTTCTCTTTCATAAAAATTATCCAAATTAGGATATGTGAGGCACTTGGATACAATTTGTGTTTAAGGGTAATAATAGTATAAATAAAGTTAGGAAAAAAAAAGAAAACAAAAAAAGTAAAAAAAAAAAAGGGATTTGGATAGGTAAGGAGTTTTGTTTCCTTTTTGGAATTTAGTCATTCCATTCATCATTAGGCTGGTTTGTATATTTTTAGGTTATTCCATCTTTGTATATATCTTTGCACCATTATCATATTCAAGCATTCACAAACATGTTACATGCAAATTAGGAATTGTACCATTCATTCAGAAAGAATAATAGCATAAGCATTATTGGTGTTAAACCTTTGAAATAATATTTTTGTTAATGAGTATAAGAAGCCAAAAATATGAAAGATTAATTGAAAGTCAGAATTAGTGCATTAGAACGAAATCAAGAGGAGTTTGGCCATGACATTCAAGAGCACAAGTGAGCCTTATAAATTCATGGAGTCATGATTAACCGATTCCCACTAGACTTGGTAAACTTTCAAAGCATGCTAAATCATTCCATGGTTTGAGTAATAATAAAGGTCTCAACAAAATCATGAGAAGGATAAGTGATCTAACCATTCAAGGGTCTGAGCTTCAAAATTTAATTTTCAAGACGGGATTACCAGGTTTCATGCAGCTTTCACTAATTGTTCCAACTTCAAACTTGCATTCAAATCTTTCTCATGACTATTTTCAACCTTCTTTCCAAATATCTACGATTAGGCCCAAAAAATTCATACAATCTCCAAGAAGTTCATATTTGAACTAAATCTTCAGCCTTTCTTTCTCTAACCACCTGTTTAGCCAATTGTTTAAGTCTGACCCTTTGCACCACTATCAAATCCTAAGACTTTTAGTCAACCTATTACCTAAAAATTACCCAAAGAAAAGAAATAGCAAGATTTTCTCCCCATTTAATAGAAAATTGTTTTTTTTTCCCATCTGTTTTAGAGACACCTTATTGTTTTTATGCTTTCAAACCTTTGTACCCAAAATAATTTGACCCAAATGCAAAATGTGAATACCATAATGAGAATATAGGACCTTCTATTGAGAATTGTGAGGGTTTTAAGCACAAAGTATAGTCATTCATAGATGCAAAGTGGTTTGATCTAACTACAATAAGGGATTAAAAGATCTAAGAATAATGGAAAAAAGATTACAAGATGATAAACATGGATGAGACTTTTGTTTAAAGAGGGTCTTCAAGTGACAGGCTGTTTAGAAAATAAAATACCTTATGAATTTCTTCTATTGAAATTTTTTTGACATTGTTTGTTGAACTTAGATATGTGAATTAGGGTTCATTTTTCATTTTTGCCCTTTTGCCAATTTTCATAGCTTTCAGTAAAGAGTTTTGTCAATCATGCATTCACTCATTCATTCATTCATTCATTTGTGTATTCATTCATTTGTGCATTCATTCATTCATTCATCTATTTATGTATACATTCAGTATAATACAATTCTCATGTGCTCTAAACAAAAGAATTTTTTCGAGAATAATCTCTTTGATTTCTTCTGAGGATCTAGAGAACATTGATCGATTTAGGAGAAATGAAAAAGATCATTGATGGATAATGTGCTCAGGGAAATAATCATCATAAAAGACTTGGCTTAAGATTCATAAAAGAAAAACCAAATAATCTAAATGAATAAAAAATGTACAATCTTTTAGAAGAAAGAGTTCAAGCTATTGAGGGTAAGAATGAATCTTGTGATGTAAAAGAATTTCAACTAGTTTCAGATGTGGTTATTTCACTTAAGTTCAGGGTTTCGACGTTTGAAAAGTATAACGAAACTGGATGTTCTAAAATACATTTGGCTCAATACTATCACAAAATGGTTGTGTATGTTGGTGATGAAAAGCTGCTTATTCATATCTTTCAAGAAAGTTTAACTGGGGCAGAAATTAATTGATCTTATAGTCTAAAAAGCAGTCAAATTCATACTTGGAGGGATTTATTATGGGCATTCTTGAAGTAATACCAATAAATGTTGAAGTTGGCTCCAGATTGATTAACACTTCAAAATATAAGAAAGAGCCCCGATGAGAGCTATAAAAAATATGATATTAGATGTAAGAATATGGCATCGTAAGTACAACCACCTATCACTAATAGACAGCTGAATTCCCTATTTGTGGATACACTTTTTTCTTCCTATTATGATAAGTTGATAAGTAATACTTCATCAGAGTTTGTAGATTTATTGTTTGTTATGGGAAAAATTGAGGATGGGATAAAAAAGAGAAGAATTATAGATGCTAGTGATGAAAGAAAATGAGATATTTTTGCAAAATAAGCCCAAGAAACAATTGTTAAAGGACATAATGAGAGAAACTTCACCATGATACAAGAAGATTTAATGGACGACTATTCGTAATGGTACCATATTCTCCGCAACTGATATTTTAAATCAGTGATTTTCTCCAACCACTTCATCTATGTGCTTTAATTCTTTCACCACAAACAATTTCAAAATCAAGGATCAACTCAAGCCATTCACGAAGCCATAAGAGAAAGAGAGTCAAAATGCATCATTCACTTTCAATACCTTACGTAGAGCTCTTTACCTTATTGATCAAGAAACATATGATCTCTATTGTTTCTACAAGACCCAAAAAGCTTTCGTACCCAAAGTGGTATGATCATAATGCTAAATGTGAATTTCATGATGGAGTTAAATGATATTCCATAGAAGATTGTACTGCCTTTAAAGATATAGTTCAAGCTTTGATCGATATAGATGCTGTAAAGTTTAAAGAACTAGTTGGTGGTCTTGATGATTGATAGTAGTAGAGTTACGAGTTAGTGATACTAAAGTTGAAGTGTCAAGTGGAAAACTTTTATTTATGTAACTTTGAATGTCATCTCAAGAGTACCATCAAGATTATAAATTTTTTTTCCACTCTGAAGGTTTGCATTGCATGAGTAGACATTATGCATCATAGTGTTTTGTGGTTATATTATCATTTGAGGTCTTTTATTTCGTATAAGTTTTCAATATATGGTTGGTTTTCTTTTAAAAAAAATTAGTAAAAAAAGAGAAGATGTTAGATATGAATAAAGCCCTCACATGGTTAAATACCGAAGGTTATAGTAATGCCTTAAAAAAATAAAACAAAAAAAAGTAAAAAATAAAAAAAAATTTGAGTCTAAGATGAATTGGCGATCACTATTAGTTATCTCTCAAATACCTAAACACTAATTTTCTTTAATCATTTAGTTGACCCTATTCATCAATCATAATCCCTTGACAGCTTTGAATTCAAATTTGTGAACCTTGCTTTCACCTGATACTGTTATTATATCAAAGGGCAATATTCTTTTCTAAGGCAATGAACAATGAAACAACCATTGAAAAAATGTATGGTTCTTAGAAAATCAAGTGTATATGACTTTTTTTTAAGAATTCAAATGTGGTAATTTAATGTGTCAAGATTATACTGTAGTTTCAAAATTTTCAAACCTAAGTTTTGAATGAACTCAAACATATTGACCTTTCAGCTCTTTACCCCAAAATTGACCTGGTCTTTTGTCCTGGGGGCATGTTTGTCAAAGAAGAAAGACCTCATTTCTTTTAAAATATAACTTGAGTTATGATCAACCCTTTTGTTTTCTTTTTATGGAGTAACTTAAATCATCTGATACCTTAAATAGTTTCAACCCATATAATCCTTTTCTAACTCATTCCATATGATCCTTTTCTTGTTCATTCTACATAATCATTTTCTTTTATTAAAGGTGGTCTATTAAAATGGAGCATCTTTCATAGAGTATATTACTGGCAAAATGAATCTATGTATGAGCCATGAGGGCATGCCGAAAAAAATAAAGTAAAAAAAAATGGTTATGACATCATGCATTTAGAAAGTTTGAGCAAATTCAAATAAAGTCTTAACAAAGTCAAAGTTTTGACAAAGGGATGAGAAAAAAAATAACACAAAATTTTTGAAATAAAAACCTTTCTTCAAACTTATTTTACTAAAGAGAATTGCTCTTTAATTTAAGTGTTTATGCTTGAAATGACAAATGATCATATTTCATTATCCTTTCACAAAAATAAAAATTTATCCATTGTTATCCCATTGAGCCTAATTGAATTCTTTCAAATAAACCCTGACTAAGAATCACCCTCCATATTGGAGGCAAAAAGAAATGTGTTTAAGGTTAAGAATGAGAATGTCTAATGGAATCTCATGTGATAAGGGCAAAAGCTCAATATAAAAGTTCATAAAAGTTTTGAATCCACCCAGTGAAAGAATGCAAAAAAAATAATTAAAAAGAAAGGAAGAATAAAAGAAAAAAAATGAATGGGTGGAAAGCATAAAAGGGAATATACATTAAAGTGTATCCTTCAAATGAAAAATGATCCTTAGTTTAAATACCCTTGAATACTTATTTTGGACCTTTCCATCTTTTTCTTTGGTAACCCTGAACCTTAACTTACGTTATAGCTTTTGAAAAGTACATATTGGATCAAGTATGAAGGCTTAAACTTGAAGAGTTTCTCTTGAAAAAATGAACATGAATCTTTTGAAGTTCCCCTTTATTACCTAATTTCTTGTCTGAATTGTAAAACCCTTTTGGAAAATTTTTTTTCCTTTTTTGGATTAATTTTGAATTTTTTAAGTGTATGGTGTGTAAAAAAAATAAACAAAAAAATAAAAAATAGAAATAAAAGCAGCTCTAGGGTGAAAACCCTCAAAAGGGTAGTCTAGAGCAAACCCTAAAAGGCCACTCCTGATGCTAAATATAGTAGATGCTGAACAAAGGTAAAGCTAAACATTTTTAAAAGATCTAAAATATCAAAGCCATAGAAGTCTGAGATGGGTTGATTTCAAAAATCTCAACTTTTGTTCATTCCCAAATGACCTTTTAAAATCTTAAGCCCTTACAACTGACCTTGATATATATCAAAATGTCGCATTTGGAGACTAAGAAAAATGTTGAATATGTTTGATTTTCAAGGAATTCATGTTTTTAAAAAAGCTTATGTTTTATCTGTAAGCTTGCATGAAAAATTATATGTCTCTTTCACTCATATCAAGTATTGAAACCTTTTGAATAAACATTTCTATCTACATCACCATTACATCCATTTGAAAAGAAAATTCTCACCTCTTTCATTTCTAATAGGGATTGCCAATTTAAAAAAAAAATTTTAAGCTTAGTTTAGCTAGTATCAATGAAGTTTTAAGCCCAGATGATTTGGCATTAAAAAAGTTTAAGCCCAATTTAACTGGCACGTAAGCCTGGATTATTTGGCACCAATGAAGTTTAAAGCCTAGTTTAGTTGGCACCAATAAAAAGTTAAGCCCAGTATAGCTGACATGCAAGCCCATATTAAATGGCATATAAACCCAGTTCAACTGGCACAATAAGCCTAGATTAGCTGGCACAGAAACTCGGATTAGGTGAAAAAGTGTATATCTCTTTTATCACTTATAAGTGGTGGAATCTTTTTGAATAAGCAAGAATCTTTGGGTACTAAATCAAGCAGTCCATTGAAAGAGATTTTTCATTCTTTTCATTTCTAATAGAAATTGTCAGTTCTTAAGAAAAATTCAAATAAATATGGTTTTAAGCCCAGTGTAGCTGACCCTCAATTTTAAGCCTAGTTTAGTTGACCCTTAATTTAAAGCCCAGTTTAGCTAGCCATCAATAAAGATTTAATCCCAGTTTAGCTGGCCTTTGATGAAGTTTAAGCCCAATTTACTTAGCCTTTAAAGAAGATTTAAGCCCGATTTATCTAGCCATCAATGAAGTTTTAAGCCCAATCTAGCTAGCCCTTAAAGAAATTTTAAGCCTAGTTTATCTGACCATTAATGAAATTTTAAGCTCAGTTTATCTGGCCATCAATGAAGATTTAAATCTAGTTTACCTGGCCTTCAAAGAAGATTTAAACCCGATTTATCTAGCCATCAATAAAGTCTTAAGCCCAGTTTATCTGGCTCCCAAAGAAATCTTAAGCTCAGTCTAGCTGGTCCCTAAGGAAATCTTAAGCCCAGTTTATCTGGCCTCCAATTTTAAACCCAATTGATCTAGCCCTTTAAAAATTTTAAAGCCCAGTTTATCTGGCTTCAAAAAAGAGTTTAAGCCTAGCGTAGTTGGCCATCAATGAGATTTAAGCCCAGTTTATCTGGCCCCAAAAGATGTTTTAAGCCTAATTTAGCTGGCCTTCAGTTTTAAGCCCAATTCATCTGGCCTTCAGTAAATTTTCTAAGCTAGTTTAGCAGACATATAAACCCAGATTAGTGATCACTTTATTTGACCTATGGAGTTAACTCGGTCATTTTCTTACTTTCAACTCGCGGTGTTGTCTCAGTCGATTCTTTACTTCTCAACTTACGGTGTTGTCCTGATCGATTCTTTACTTCTCGACTCGCGGTGTTGTCCCATTCATTTTCTTTTTGACTTGCGATGTTGTCCTGGTCATTTTTTTACTTTTTAACTTACGGTGTTATCCCGATCATTTTTTTACTTTTTGACTCGCAGTGTTATCCCGATCATTTTCTTACTTTTCAACTCATGGTATTGTCCCAGTTGATTTTTTACTTCTGGACTCATGGTGTTGTCTCGGTCGTTTTCTTACTGTTTAACTCATGGTGTTGTTCCCGTCGATTCTTTATTTCTCGACTTGCAATGTTGTCCTAGTCGATTCTTTACTTTTCGACTCGCGATGTTATCCCTATCGTTTTCTTACTTTTCGACTTGCAGTGTTGTCCTAGTCGTTTTCATTACTTTTTGATTCGTGGTGTTGTCTCGATCATTTTCTTACTTCTCGACTCGTGGTGTTATCCCAATTGTTTTCATTACTTTCCAACTCGCAATGTTATCCCAGTCATTTTTTTAACTTTTATACCCACGGTGTTGTCCCAATCATTTTTTTTACTTTTCGACTCGCGGTATTGTCCCGATCATTTTTTTACTTTTCGACTCGCGATGTTGTCCTAACCGTTTTCTTATTTTTTGATTTACGATGTTATCCTGATCGATTCTTTATTTTTCGACTCACGATATTCTCCCGATCGTTGTCTTACAAAAAAATTTTTGAAAACTCTTCGATTTCTTTCCGGACAAAATTGTTGTCTTTGTCTTTACCCTATTCTTAATTCTCAGTAATATGTAAAAAGGGGCAGCTGTAGACACCGAATTTTGTTTGGGTCTACTGGAGTCAATTTTCAAGTTTTGTTTATTAAAATTAATTAATAATTAAATATATTAATAATAAAAAATACAAACAAATAATAAACAAAAAATACAAACAAAATTAAAAAATAAAAAAATAGCAGAAAACATAGTGCTGATGCTTGCACCAGCCACCCCACAGCCTCTCACAGCCCACTATAGCCCCTCTCTACCAGACCGGTAGTCCTACCTGCCTCCAGTAGACCCATCACCAACCACTTTATAGCTTTCTACCACCACCCTATCGTCACCCTACAGCCACCCCTACGACATACCCTATAGCCACCCTACTCTACCAACTCCTTAAAGCCCCAGCTTCTTCCCCTTTCAGCTCTCTCCTCTCGAACACATCTCTAGAGGCTTTTCCACTAGACACTCTCATCTTGGACACATCTTCGGACGCCCAAAAACCCATTCATTTCACCCCTACCAAAAACCGTTAAGCTCAGATAGCCTTCTACCTACTAGAACACACTAAAAACCCTCAAGATCTGGAAACTCAACCTTGGCCACCTCATCTAGCCTATACCAGAGAATAACCCCACCTTCAGCTAGAAGACCCACCCCAAGAACAAGCACCCTCTCACACCAGTTACCCTACTTAAGCCCGGTGCACATACATCTTCAAACACACTAAGAGCTTACCCTTTATCAATGCTTGACTCCCCTTTTAACAAGCTCAGTACCCACACTAGCATCCTAGTCCGAGCCTCAACCCTCACTAGACCCCAAAGATCACCACACTAGCACCCTCGAGATACCTGTTCATAGATCCAATTCTACCTTTAACCCACTTCCCTCTCAAATAGCCACAAACACAAAAAAAAACATAGTCTTCGCCTACGACGAGGAACCCAGCACCAAAAAGGTACCTACAAAAGAAAAAATATATCAGTTGTACTTTATAAAAAAAAACAAAAAGAAGACAAAAACTTTAAGCCCCGATCTACATCAATCGAGGTTGTTTCTGGTGAAGAAAAGGCCAAATCCAAAAAGAAGGCATTGAAAGAAATCTTTTGAGATTTTTTGGTGTTTTTTAACCACTGACGACGGTCGGCACTGTGGTCGATGTGACGGTACAGTTGTCGGTGATTGAACACTGGCAGAGCTATGGAGCTTTCCTAGAGGCTCTAAAATTTTTTTTTTCTAAAAAAGGGGTGAAATAAATTTTTTTAAAAATTTGGTCTTATATAGAAGAGTAAAGCCCAAAACGATATCGTTTAAGGCCAAGAGGATCCACGCGTGGACTCAGATCCAACCTGGGGTCCACGTGACTTGACCCAGTGACTCGTCTTTCACCCAGCCTAAAACGGTTCAATCGAACCGTTAACTAAACCGCCCTTCAACCGGTTCAACCGCTGAACCGTCGATCTGATCAGACCGACGTTGATCGGATCGTTAATCGATTCGATTCAAGTTTTTTTTAATTTTTTAATTTTTATATATTATTATTTTTGTTATTTTGAGCTTTATTATTAATATTTATGCATGATAAATTTTTAAAATTTATCAGAATAAATATTTGATTGTTTTAATAATAATAAAATGAAAACAAAGTAGGATAATAACAAAAAAACAACTAAACTAAAAATGCTTAAAGAATAATAATAATAATAATAGAATAATAATTTTTTTATTTTTCATGCCTAGATGTTGAAGGAAATAAAAAAGTTATAATTCTGCCTAATGTTGGGGAATTATAAAAAAAAAACAAATTAAAAAAAATTAAATAATAATAATAATAATAAAACAATAATAATAATAAATTTTCATAAAAAGGAAATATATGAAATTTTTAATTAATTTTCAAAAATTATAAAAATCAAACTTGCTCTAAAAGTTCACCTAGATATTGAAGATTTTTAGAGATGTTTGTGTTTTTTTAAAAAATTAAAGTTCGAAACCCTAAAATCAAAAACCTAAACTTTCCAAACCTTAAGACCAAATCCTAAAACCCTTGAAATTCAAACCAAAACCACAAAATCCAAAACTCTAAAATCTTGAAACTCCAAACTTTAAAATCTCAACCCATACCTATACTCAAAACTATTTCAAAACTATTTCAAAACTTTAAAAATATGTGCGAAAATCTCAAGTGGAATAATTTATTCTTGAATGTCGCCTAGATGATGGGATATTTAAAGAAATCTTATTCCATTAAGTTTTTCTCATTAGTCCTTAATTTGCTTTAATAATGGATTAATAAATGAAAAAAATATACTTATAAAATAGGATCTTAAATATGAACAGTCGCACCTAAGCTCTGCCTAGATGTTGGAAAGTCGATGTGGTCTCATTATATTTAGGAATCCACTTTTTAAAATTGCATTTTATCATCTGACATAATATTCATGGGCATACATGCATCATTATATTATTGTTGAAGC
This sequence comes from Durio zibethinus, assembly GCF_002303985.1. The sequence continues at coordinate 12,523,729 of NW_019168004.1, forward strand.
TCATTTCGTATTTCTTTGTCTTTAATTTTTATTTATTACCTGACAATACCATTATTTACTTTCTTTTATAAAATGTTTTACAAGACAAAAATATATATATTTTTTAAATTTGTGATGTTATAAAATAAAAAAAAATAACATTCTGAAAGAAATAATTCTTGGTATTCTGCCTAGATATCGGAGAGTCACCAACAATTATCTTTCACAATAAGTGTTATTTTTTATTTTAAGGAATATTATGTTAAATCTTAAGTGAAAAGAGTTATTTTAAATTCTGCCTAAATGTTGAAGAATTTTAAGATAATCCTTTAACTTAAAGATTTCTTCAATATTCCTAAAAAAAAAAAGAATTTTAACCAAAAAAATTTTTTTAAAGTGAAGGGAATTAATGCTAAATTTCAAATTGAAACCATTTTCATCCAACATCGAAAATAACGCATAATTAAATGGTGCCAATTTATGGGCATTGTGGGGGTGCTAATCATTCCCCACACATAACCGACTTTCGAACTCAACTTAATTTTCGTAGATCAAAATTTATTTTTTTGATAAACTTTAAACTCGTTTTTATAGTTTTATTAAAAAGATAAAATTTTGGGTGACCAATCACACCCTAAAAAAGATTGGTGGTAACTCTTCATTTTTTCGATTTTAAAATTCATTACATCTGATGGTTCCAAAACTGTTACAACAGGTGTCACAAATCCTCCCATTAAAACTTGACATCTCATTAAGACACAAAGCACACCCATAACTAAGATCACATCAGATATTAAAATTCTAAATGTGACTCTTGCTATATAAAACTTAGCTCCATCAGGATTCTAGTGATGGCTCTCACAATGTAGCATTTATTTTTTGTTCAAATGGATAATACCTCGCAGATCAAGTGCAGATATGCACAAATGATATTAAATTGGTCATCAGGTCAAACAAGAGTAAAATGCTACTTCGTAGGTGTCACCTATAAAATCAAAACATTTAGTATAATCCTAGTTTTGTAGTTTTGCATATGCTTTTGTGTTGGGCAAAACAGGGACATCAAGCTTTAACGAGGAGAATTTGTGACTCTAATTTCATTTTAGGATATTTTGAGGATTTGTTATAATATATAAGTAGAAACTTAAATTCATACTTGTGAGAAGCCTTTTGTAGGAATAAAATCGTGAGATCTTCAAGTCAAAACGAACGATATCTCACAAGTTAGGTACAAGTCACCACAGATGGCATAGAGCATTCACTAGTCAAACGGAAACTAAGTACTACATCATGAAAGTTACTTTTAGAGTCTTAAGGGAACTAAATGCTATATTATGGGAGTCACATGTAGAACCCTAATGTCAAGTGTAATTCTGTTTTTGTGTGTTTTATGTTAAGCTTAATAGAGTTGTCAAGTCTTAACATAAGAGTTTGTGACATTCCAATCTTACATTAAGATGTTCTAAAAATCTATATGATATATAAGTACAGACTTAAATCCATACTTATAAAGCACCTTTCATGAGACAAAATTGTAAAAATTTTAAATCAAAGCAAACAAAACCTCATAAGTTGAGTATGGGTTTCCATATCATAAAAGTAAGTACTAGAATCTACTATGATATAGAGACTTAAACTCATACTTATAAGGTGCCTTCTGTAAAATAAAATCATAAAATTTTTAAATCAAATGAATAATATCTCGTAAGTTAAGTATAAATATACACAAAAAAAGAGAAAATTCATTTATTTATGTTTGTAAATGTAAAAGGTTTTAGATGTACCATCTTTATCCTATTACTTAATATGTTTATGTAAATAATCGGTTGAACTTAAATTGAAAGCAGCATAATGCCTTTATGTGAATGCAAGACAGAACATAAGTAGGATTTCAAGAATTGTATGAACCACCACCTGGTTTTTCTGTATTGCTAATCCATGAGAGGTAAGGCTCAGAGGTGTATCGCACTGTTATGAAGTAACTCTAAAATCTTATTACTTTGTTTTAATACACTAATAGGGAATAACCAAGTGTCCTCTAATCAACAACTATAATCATGATTAGTGTAATTATGACGTTGTAACCAAATATTGCCATGGTTTTGGGGTACTTTTAGGTTTGTTTCGTAGGATGGATAAAAACAAATTAAAAGATGAAAAACTGAAAGAAGAAAAAAAATAAAAAGAGGAAAAATATATTTTTTACTCGTGTACTTAATAGAAAAAAAAATTAAAAGAATTTTGGAGTAATAGACAAATGAAAAAATTAAAAATAATGTTTTTTATTGATGTATTTGACTGAGAAGATGAAAATTTTTCATTTTTTTATCTATTACTCGGAAGAATTAAAAACAATAAAATAAAATAAATCTTATATGATTTTATCAAGAAAAAATAAAATATAAATATGATAAATAATCTTGTGAATATACAATACATAATCGCATCTCTCTTATTTTCTCTCTTGATCTTTTTAATTTAAAATAATTTATATTTATAAATATATGTAAAAATCAATAATTTTTCCTAATTTCTTTCCTCAATTTTTTTTCTTATCAAGTCGACATAAAATTTATTTTCTGTTCATTTTTTTCCCATTCACTTTCGCTTTCCATTTTACCGAGCAAACCTTAAAAATTGTCCAAAACAAATCAATGTCACATCAAATCACCCATAGAAAAATAACAAAGATTAAAATATAGAAACCATGTCCGTGACACTGCATTACAATGTTCTAATTTTTGCAAATCTTCAGTCTTCCAAAAGGCCCAGATCAAGCAGCTAGAAAATCAAAAGTGAAAAGCAGAAACATATCATTGAAAATGAACCCACCAGTGTTGATAGCGTGATAGAAGAATTGAGAAAAAACAAAAACTTTTGTTCATAACTACCATAAAACAAGAACCAAAAAATGTTATATCCGCGATTGTTATAAACTTGCAAGTCCAACTATAAGCCAAAAATACCAAAAGAGAGAAAATGGCAAGAGCTCATAACTTCTCCCGTAGTCTTTCAAGATCAGAATAAAGATAGGGTAAATGCCTGAAGTGGCCATCAGGAATTGCGAACAAAACCACAGGCCTTGAAGGTCTAACAAAGGGAACATCACATCTGAAGTAGCCTTTCCTCTCCTTGCTTCAAATTGCGCATGTTGGAATCTCAAAATGCTGCTATCTCCTTTTTCGTACATGGGTTTAGTACATCTAGGAAATCCTCTCCTTCCAGCTGCATCCACAATGATAAAAGTAATAGCCTAAATCCTTCATACTAAACACCATACACTTTGACTGAGTATCAAATCATCCAGGGCAAACAATAAACTGCACTATATTATACTCCCTTCCATATAAAACCACAGTGAAAAATCCTACAAGCATCCAGAACAAAAAAAAGACAGAAATATGTGTTCAATTTCTTGCACATAATTCTTATTGCGTAATTGTCAACAAATAAAAATAACCTTAAAATTGGTTTCTGCAATATTTGCAAATGATTTACAATGCAGCCATGTTCATTGCGCCTGTGACATTACAAACAAGCATACATGTATGATTGCATGCATGGATAAACATAATCCTCTATGATTTTTGGTGTAAAAGTGGAAGAGAAACCATTCTGACAGGATGTTATGCGATCAAATTACAACAGTTGTACTAATTTTAAATTTGCAGGAGCACTGGGGAACAGTATTCCAGTATTTAACTTGTGCCAAATATTAATTTTAAAAGAGAACAAAATTGCACTAACAGCCTAAACGTAAGTCAATACTATACTTTCTTCTTTGTTATTAGATAGTCAAACTCCACCAAGGAAAGGTTAACAAATTTACTTGTTTCTGCTAGCCACGTGAGCTTCAATTTTGTTTTCTTGACAGATCCTTCAAGATGCAAACTCCTACTAACTGGGTTATGTTTCCATTCCAGACCTTAATATTTCTCTCACAAAGCCATTTCCCTAATCCACTAAGGTTACTTCATCATCCACCGAGATGCACTTTCATCAGCATAGTCTAGCCATATCCTCCTTGTGTATGTAATTGCCTTCTCTCTAACACCATCAAATTTCTTAGGCCTCAGGATAATAGGAACAAATGGCTCATCAGGACCATTAGTTAAGGGCAATAACAAAAGTTGTCTTCAATGACTGCCATATGCCTAGGACAAACAGGATAAATGATCTTCTTATTAATAGTCCAATGTTTGTCCCATTGCCCCCTGGAACAAAAGGATGGAAAATTTAATACTCAATGAAATCAGAACCTATATTCTAAAGCAAACTATGACACTCCAAAGAACATTCAATCACATAATGACAAAGATGCTGTTAGGAGTAAGAACTGAGATGCTGAATAGTTAGAGAAGATGAGGCAGCTGTACAAAATACAGCCTAAGCAAGTCTATAGCAAGGAAATAACCAATCACGTGCTTTGAATTGAGTTGAAATTAACAGCCATGCAAACTTAAATGTTCCAAAATAAATTGTATCAAGGCCTCTAGTTACAGACCTCGGTGATCAATTGCTTGGACAGTTGGGAAACAGGGATCATCTCATCCATCTACTTTACCATTTTGCACAAACCAGAGCAGCTTATGCTTACCAAGAAGCATATATACCATATTCAATCAACTAAACTAATATATATGTCTTTTGCATTCCCATATCCTCTCGAATCCTATGGTATTGAGCCTTGCAATACTCACAAGATCAGAGTGCATGTCTTATACCTTTTCAGCATCAACAAAAGGACAAGCAAAATCATAAGTTGGTTATAACTGGTACTTAGATCCAATTGGATGGCAGGGAACTAGATTGCAGCGGTAATACACTGGATCCTAGGAGATTTGTTTGGGTCTTGCATGTCTAACTTTCCATGAAGACAGCACTACAAGCCCCCTTTCAAATCCAGCATTGATTTCCTTTCACAGCATTAAATTCTCCTCGACACTGTTGTTCCTAGATTTTGATTTAATGCCATCCATCCTTTCTTTTTGCATTTCCTCAATTGGCATATCTTCCAAATAGGCTTCACCTTCTTGTATTAACTTTTCAGACATATCCATCAACTTTGAGAAGAAATCTGAAGTATAGTGACCTTTTGATACTTGATGTCCAATGTCTCAACATCTTTTTAATATTTTCTACAAATTCATCACTTTCTTCAATGAGATTTGTTTCATCAAAGCGCAAGATTCCTTCACCTGGGTACCGTTGAGCAAAGTACTCATTTAATAGGGATTCTTTAGAGTGCCCTACATGAAGATAACTGCTTGTTCAGGAGCGAATCTCAATAGCACCTTTCCAATCTCAGCATCAGGAAGATCTCCTTCCACTGTAGGCAGGCTACCTACTTTTGCCTTATCAGAAATATCCATATTTACGGTCTTTTGCTCTTTTGTGAAAACAAATTGTATCATTTGGATTTTATGTTTTTTTGTTTTTAACTGCTTGATAAATGAGAAATCCATCTGGAAAACATCATCAATTCATAAATAGTTTCTGTATTGATCTACAAGCTTGCCCAGAAAAATAAACTATTTTCAAATAATTAAAACAGAATTACAATCCCCCATGCTCCTCATCTCCGATGGTTCTCTTCTCAATACTTTACTTATTATCAGATCACTGAAACAATTACATGTTACAATTTCCATGTACTACTTCAGTTCAGGGCTCTCAATATGTAATCTGAGCCTAACAGTCACCGCACATTGAAGCCCTAGCTATAAATAAGTGAACAACTTCTAGACAGTCAATAATTAGTTCAAAAAATCTTATTGAAATACCTCTATGGCAGACTTGGGAGAACAAACCTATTGGCTGTAGCAAGTTCAACGGTTATGATGAAAGTTGACATGCCTGCTTCTTAAATACTGAATATCCCCATTCATGAGTTTTTCCAATTTTTTCAGCTGGCGACCAAATTGACACCCTCCTCTGATGCATCTCCATCACTACCAAACATTTGATTCAGCAATGCTTCAGGTTAGACCTGGTAATTTTTTTAAACTAGACATGATGACGTGACACAAGAACAATACGAAAAAACACGAAACCAACAATTTAAAATTTTAACAAAAACCGTACATGGGTTTCACAAAAACCAAAAAAAGTGTTCCATGTTTGGCATGTCGACATAAATTATGACATGGCAATTTTCATGTTTTACAAATGTTTGATACGAAAAAAACACAAAATAAATTGCCAAGTCTACTTCAGATACTCTGCAACCAATAAGTGTTACCCTGACCAAAAATATATACAAAATGCCTTTTGCTTTTGGCTGAATTCATAAAACGAAGAGTTCACTTGTGCCTTAAACTAAGGAATATATATATCAGCTCTATATTCTTACTACTAAGAATCAATAAAAAAAAATGGAAACAAGATGCTTAAATTGGTGTGCAGGCACATTCTCCTCATTCTTGAGGTGTAATTAAGACAAATGCCATATATGGGTTTCACACAAACCAAAAAATGTGTTTCATGTTTTGCTCGAAATGAATTGTGACACAGCAATTTTCACATATTTGATATGAAACAGACATGAAACAAATTGCCAGGTCCACTTTAGGTACTCTGCCACCTACATGTGTTACCCTCACCCAAAATATATACAAAATGCCTTTTACTTTTGAATGAATTCATAAAAGGAAGAGTTCAATTGTGCCTTAAACTAAGGAATATATATACCAGCTCCATATTCTTACTACTGATGAATCAATCAAAAAATGGAAACAAGATGCTTAAATTGGTGTGCAGGCACATTCTTCTCATTTTTTAGGTGTAATTAGGACATATGCCAACTATCAGTATGAATACATATTTATCAAAGAAAGCAGTACCTGAGCTCCAAATGCGCAAGATGAACATACTGTCCCAGTTGATCTTTGGTCAAGCTAGCTACAACAAGAAGTTGGCCTCCATTTGGTGTAAAATTAACTGATATCAAAAAGAAATCAGCTAAGACCTGTTGAAGTCTTAACACTATCTACATACAAGGTCTCAGTCATGAACTCTTCCCGGTATCATTGACTATTTGGATACCTTTCCCAATTCATCATTTGACTAATAGAAACAACCAATACCGCCTACAGGGTGAATTCAATCAGTTCACATACCCTAAACCTGCTAGCAATGCTGAATTGGCACAACCACAAAGTTGACTCAAACTTCAGCGAGGTTATTTTGTCACATATGTGATGGCTCAAAATTTAGGTAACTGAGGTACTCAGCCATGAGTCCATAACTAGCAAGAAAAGGGCAGCTAGCACATTCTTGGCTGATTATTTGCGATTCCAGACTCTATTGACCCAATTCAATGAAAACTAGCAATTAATCTGAAACTTGAGGAAATCATGTCAACAATCACAACCGCAAAACAAGTGGCAACAACGGAAAGAATAATAGCAGCATCACGCAATAATTTCAAATTAATGATATATCGGATACTAAACTGAATGGGGATTGCAGTCTTCAGAGTAGAAATGATTGCTCTCAATCAAAGCTTTAAGCATCTCATATGTGAAGGTGGGATCATTGGGGTCGCTAGTTTTGGAATCAGCTGGTGATTCCAAAGTACGGGGCTGCGTGCAACAAAAGCCACTGCAGAAACCACCGCCTGAACCAACCCTTTTACCGGAAGAAGAGAAAGAAGGCATCTTCGCACTGGTTTTTGTTTTTTTCTTCTTCTTCTTATTAAACTTTGCAAATGGAAACAAGACCACCTGCTTTACCTTTGCCATCACGAAATCCCTTTTACACGCACGTCCATCAAAATCACTTATGCGAGTGTGGGACACAACACTGCCAGATTCTGGATTATCGTAGTCATCATCATAACCATCACCAACACTTGCACTTCCGGATATCTCCCTTTCAGCCTCAGACGTCAACATAATTCACTTTCCGGGATTGGAGAGAGAAAGAAAGAGATATCAAAGCCGGTTGGGATAAAATATCTTTAAAACGAAACCAAAAGTGGATTGAATTTTAGATGATCAGAATTCAGAGGAGAAACTCAAGTTAGGATCGCGCAAAAAAATTTCAACTTTCGAAAACAAAAGGAAACGTGGAGTTAACGTGGATTTCTTCGCCAGACACCCTCTTTGTCAATTGCCATTAATTAATTTTGGTAGAATAACAAAAGGGCAGTGAATCGAAAACATTTTGAGTATATTAAAGAAAGAATACGGCATTTTTAGTATTGAGAAAGGAAGAGCATCACCCTTCAAAAAAAAAAAAAAATAGAAAGGAAGAGCAGCAAGTACTTACGATCATGAACAAGTTAATGGATGCATACGAACACTTTTAAAAATTATTTAAAAAATTATATTTATTTTTGATAAATTAAAAAATCTCATTAATTATATTTTAAACGTCAATTAACATTTTGTAATGTTCGTTTACATTTTATTTTTTGTTTTCAGTTAAAAAAAAAAATCCGAGGAAGGACGTTAATTTTAAGATAATTTTGATTTTCTTTCTAATAATTATCAAATTTTTGTTTTTCATTTCTTTTTCAATGTAAATGTTTTTTTAGATTGAATTAGATCTAATATTTCTCGATCTATTGCCTTTTTTTTTTAGTTGGCCTTCGTTGTTTTATTTTAATATAATAATACCCCCTAATTACAGCTAAGCTATCAGGACACGTGTGCTTTTTATTGTTTTCTTGGTGATTCGTGAGGCTGAGCTGTCTTTGAACAGTTTGACCTGACAGCGATGGGCTCAAGGCCCTTTCATGTAGATCTGGGTTTTCCACCGCCCAAATCTTCTCCTTTCCCACCCGCCCACTTCATGTAAACCTGGGTTGTAAATTTTGGGTAAATTGCACTATTATCACTTAATTATGACAGTAATTTTAAATTAGTCACTAAATTTTATATAAATATATATATATATATATGTTTTTAAATCAATCGTTAGTTTTTAGCAGTGTGCTATTATGGCAATGTTATGTAAGCTATTAGATGCCACGTAACATTGTTATATTAGCAAAATTTATAAAATAACTTGACATATTAGATAATGTGATAATATCATGTGATATCTAATAATTGATGTGATGATATCATATTTGTATATTATTAAAGATTGACACCATATGACAAAACATATTTACCTAAATTTTTTAAATGATTAAATAAAAATTTTAATAATTAAATAATTATTTTAAAAATATGATTATAATTGAATAACTAATAATATCTTTTACTCTAAAATTTTACTGAACAAAGTAACTTTATGGTTTTTTTTTTTATATAAATTCACTCTCTAGTTGCATGTTCAAAATTTTAAATTTTACTTTGCATTATTAGTCCATGCACTTATAAATGTTAGGGATTTAGTCTCTTTTTAATAATTTGTATAAAATAAGTTCCTATATTATCAATTTTTCTTTACTCGGTCCTCTAGTTAAAACTATCATTGACATGTGTATTTATTTCGTTGACGTGATATATATTAAGTTGATGTGATATTTTTTGGATAATTTTAAAATTAAAAAATGCGGCATGAAATTTTTTGGTCATATGGCCATTTTATTTTATGTAGAAAACTGAATGAAAAATTTTAAAAATAAACAAAACAACAATTTAAACTCTAGCCTAGTCAAATAAAAGTTTATTTTAAAGTGTGTATAGATAATGTATTTGAGTGAGAAATTTCATTTGTTCAAAAATTAAATTTACTAATTTAGATAAAAAAAAAAGTTTCAAAATTTAAGAAGAATTTCAAATTTTAATTTCAGGAGCTCAAATTCTTTCTTGAATTCTACCAAAAGAGGTAATTTTTTTTTTTAATTTCTTCAAATTTCCTCTCACTTTAGTTCATATGACTCACCATAAAATATAAAATTTAAAAAACAAAACTACCATTTTATTTAGCTCTATTATATTTTTATTTTTAATATTATTAACAATATTTGTACTTTTTTACAAAACTAATAATGCTCATATTGTTTATTTTATATATACATATATTTTTAATATTTAATATCATTATGCTTCGTTTATAATTATTTTTTATTAAATTTCAATAGATTAAATTCTTTTCTAAAAAATATTTATCCAAACAAAACTAATATAAATACTATTATTTTAAAATGCTGACTTAAAATGTTTTCATTCAAATTTTTTCAAAATTTTAAAATACTTCCTCCAAACTTATTTTTAAAATATTATTCAAAAAATTAACCTAGAGTTGGAAAAAACTTTGTCTTATTGTCATCACATACACCCTAAATCAAATCTTAATTTCAAAGGTTTGCTTCATACAATTTTATCAAAATCCAAGTAATATTCACGCATATACTCAAAGATGAGACAAGCATATACCCAAAGCAGAATCAAAATCAAACATTTTTAAAATTATGAAAATTATTAAGATAAATACCAAATTGATTTAAACGCACAATCAATGGCGACATTATTTTAGTGATTACTAGTGAGACTTGATAATTTGGAGAATAAATATTTGATAGTATGAATTTCATGAAGGTGAGTGCTTGTGTCACGAGCTTAGGTCTTAACTTAAGCATCGATCATGTGGGAATATTTAGTGCTTGCACCTCTCTTTGGTGCTTTTTGGTCCCCTTTAAAAATTGTGCATGCATGGATCTTGGCATGATGCTCTTATCTAGGCAGGCTTGATGCTTGTTGCCTGTCTAGCACCTAAACCCCCTGGACCCCTATTTATACTTGAAGCCTTAATACATCTACAATTATCCAAGTCAAGGAATTACAATTAAAACCCAAGATTATATCATTTCTCCTTGATTTAAAGGGTAACCCTCTTACCACCAAATTCTATAATTTAAAGGATTAGATTCAACTCCTAGGAAATTGCTTGAGCATGGGTCATGTGGGAATATTTTGTACTCGTAACTCTCCTTGGTGTATTCTGGGACCTTGTAGAAGATGTATCTATATGGATTGTGGCCTGACGCTTTTGTGCAGGTGAGCCTAATGCTTGTTGCCTGTTTAGTGGCTAAACCCCCTGGCCTACTCTTGGTGAGCAAGCCTTAGCCCCTAGTGTGCTCGTGCGAACTGTGACATTCTCTCCTAGTTGACTTCACATTGCCCTTGTCGCATCGCCTACATGGAACTGCTTGATTTGATCCTTGAATTGCCATAAATTTTAGGCTGTTTCCCAATTAACCTCACTATCCGGAAGTCCCATCCATTGCCCTAAATACTCCTATCTTGGTTTATAAGTTGCCGCCTCACAACCCGATTAGCAAATATACTCTAGGCCATCAAATAAGGCCTTTTATTTTCAATGGTGCACAGTGTGATTCTCTTGATTTTCATGGAATGGCTTAAACATGCTAACATGGAAAACTGAGTCCACCTTCAATTTTGGTGGCATTTCTAGTTTGTACACAACTTTGTATACCTTTTTAAAAACTTTGAAAGGTCGTGTGTATCTCCAAACTAAGGCCTTATGCTAACCCTTATTACCCATATTGAGTACAATTTCTATTAGAAGATATAAATAAGATAAGAGAAATAATAGAAAAAAGTTTTGATTTTAAAGTGTGAAGAACACTTTTTTAAAGGCAATTATCTCTTTAAGATACAACAAAGTCTCAAACTCTCCAATCAAAAATAATAAAAATAGTTATACTAAAAGATTTATTTATAATGAATAAACAAACATAAACGTTTATTTAGATGGTTATTACTTTTTGTATAATCGTGACATTTATGAATAATAATCTATTTATATTCAAATAGTTATGATCACTTATCATATGATAATTGTTTCTGTCCAAACATAATTATTTAAAATATGACTAAAATTAATACAAAAATTAATTTTATTCATCAATAATTAAATCTTTTTGTTCAATATGGGATGCATCACATTCTAAACTACTAATAATCCTCCACTAATTTGGAATATTGGTGCTTAATTTTTACCTTTCACATAAATAAATATTATGAATACAAAAATGAATCTCTTGATTTAAACCTTTAATTAACATATGTATATTAGAATTCTAATGAAATTGATGGTGTTCGCAAATTAAACCTAAACTCCTAGTGTTAAAATTAAAGATATAACACACATAATACTTATTTATTCTTCTGTTAGAGTTTTATAACAGTTTTTAACACTGTTATGGCCATGTGGTTATCCTATTCATAAATATTTGCAAGAGAGACCCTAATTATTCTTGTTAAAGTAGTATCACTTTTATATTTATATAAGTATAGTTTTCATTATGTCTCCATTGCTTTAGACATTTAAAACTCTATTAAGAGTATAAAAAATCATCCTCCCTATGCAATGGATCACTCTAGTTTTTAAAATTTGAATAAATTTTACTAGTGTTTAACAGACACATAATAATAACTTATTTTTACCCATTAAACTTTGTAATTAGAAGTTATTAATTCAAAGTTAGGTTTCCATTATTGGTGTCTAATAGTAGGAGTTTAAATTCATTCTACTTGTAGTACTACTAACCAAATATCTTAGAATTTAATTTTCTTTTATGGTAATTACCCTCACTTAAAATTAAATCTTTAATATAATCACTTCAGGCTAATATATCTAAACTTTTCATTTTACATATTATTTATATGCTCTAGACATTTTGCCTCATTCTTATCATTTTAACAAATAATTAGTTTTGATTGTGGCCACAACTCTATATTCTTAATTTCAACCATTCTTTTTTCATTCCTTTATACTTTTTTAATACAATCATACTTCTAATACAATTGGATAAACTCATTGAATAAACCAAACCATTTTAGTTCTTTTAAAATTTTTAAGGATTTTTTTATAGTTTTACTTTAATAAGTGTCTAAACTTATTTGCTTGTATAATTTACTCATAAAATTATACTAAAACTTACAACATTATGGTGGTAATTTTTATTTTTTTTATTCTTATCACCCCACCATGTGAAAGTATGCATTCTTTTATTAAAGAATATCTTATTTAATTGTTCAATATGCATTCTTTTATTAAAGAATATCTTATTTAATTGTTCAATATATCATATATATTTAATCAAGTTGCCATTTCACTTATCTTTTCACTATTTGGAGGTCTTTTTTTTTTAAAGTATGAGGCCTCCAAATCTACTCTTAGTGAAAGGTAACTAGCAAAAAACTTAATATTTATATAAAAGTTCTCAAACTTTTATATTTTAACTCAATATAAGAGTTTACATCAATAAACAGATTTCAAAGATAATTATGCTTCTATAGTCTCATTTTAAGATTTTAACGTCAATTCATAAATACTTATATGAATCTATTTCATTATGGACACTAGTAATAATTTTTTTATTACCATAAACAAAACCATTTTCATTACCAAATGGATTAAATAGCATTCCTTTTGCTATTATAAAAGTTTTCATATTCACAAGATCTTTGAATTACTCATGGTTTCCAAAATAAATATACTTTGAATTTTCACTATATAAAACCATAGATGATAAATTATTTGTACAATCTATGAATTTGACCATATACATAACAAAAAATTACCAAGGCATCAATTTTGGTTTATGGCTATTCTAAGCCAACCATAATAATTCGCATCACACTTACAAATCATGTAGATTTGGCTACTAAAGTTATCTCATTTATAATGATGGCTTTTAGTGAAAATTAATTATCTCAAATGTTATCATGAGTTTCTAATGCATATATTAATTGCCCAATTGCCAATCTCAAGTTCATGAATATTGAAACCTCTAAATTTGATTTCAAAATTTTATTACAACTTTATTTCTCCACCATTATGCAGATTATATATTTATGTTATTTACCACTTTTAATTGGTTATAGCATTTTCTAATATATAATAAATTCAAACTTTACTCATTTGATCAATATGCCTATGTACAATAAGAGTTTATGATATATTTAACTTTAATTTTAAATACTTTCACAATCATTTTATGATCAATATGTTCATATCTGGATCACCATATCAATGCAAGTTATGAAACATAAATCCAAAGAATCATTTTCACAAAATAGTATAAACAATAATTATGATATGAGTTCTACTGATATTTCATATAAAAATTCATGATGAATTTGCATTGGTTAAATTATTGATTGACTAGCTTTAAGGCTTATGGCTTTCACAAACTAATATTATTATCTAAGCCCATATATTAATATGGTGTATAACTAGCCTCATCCTTGCCATTGTCATGAAACTATTGAAAACCTTGAGAACTTATTCACTTTTCATTTTAACAAGCTGCAAAAGGTCATTTTTTCAGGTATAAGAAGTAAAAATATCTTTATTGTCTTTAACCATTAATATATTAATTGGATGATGGCATTTTATCTCCATAGTCCATATCTTTCTTATATGTATAAGAAAGAAAATTTCATCTTATTTAGTTTATTTTCGTAATATATGGCAAATTGTATAAATGTTCTCCATGCCATCATAAAATGGAATTAAACGCATGCATGTATTTGTGCCTTTAAAACATTGAATTTGCATGTTCTTTTCTAATTTATAAACATGCCTAATTAGATATTGATGAGTATTCTTTAAAATGCTAGTAATCGACAAATGCTTCAATATTTTTAATAACATGCCTTTTCATTTAATCAATATCCCATATGCGAAAAGCAACAATGCTTTTTTGTAACCATTGATTAACTTTTTTACGGCTATTTATGATTTCAACTTTGTGATTGTTTACAATAAAATTTTATTTTGTAAAATCACTTTTAGTGTAATACACTTATCAGGCAAAATACTTGTCACACTATCCATTTTTCTGATAATAGCAATTATTTGATTTATTATCCACCAATTAATTCATGAAACACTTTATTTTAATAATAATTATTCACATATATCAATTTAATTTTAATTGGTTTTCTTGAAAATTGAACACAAGTAAAAATTTGAACGAATAATAAATTTACAAAAATATATATATCAACATTTGATTTATAAACGACCGATAAAGATAAAATCATACAAATAACTTGACTTAACTTATTACCTCAAAATTGGTGCCATGATTTAAAAATAAAACTAATCTTACAGCCAAATGTTATTTTCTGCATAAATTCTTTACTTATATCTAATTTTTCATGCTAAAAACCTTTATTGATTTTCAATTGTTTTCATAAAAACTATTGGGCAATTTGCCTGTTCTATATATAATCAAGATATGACAATTAAGTAATCAACAATTCCATTAGAACCCAATTTAATTCATTACTTTATAACAAGTGATAATTCTTTTGGTCACAAATCAATTCATGTTTTTCTCTTTTATGTTTTCAGGCTATTTCCCAGCTTAGTGTTTATAAGCATCAATTTTTCAAATAGATATAATATAATTCATTAAACTTAATTATGGAGTCAATTTCAGTATATGCATAAACTTATGCAATGTAATCAATATTTTACATATTTTATTTTTGACTTTACACACTAATGAAATAAATTGTTAACGTGTTTATCCTATTCAGTTAATCTTTTTACTAGCAATTATGCAAAAAATAAAATACATACCTCTAATGAAGATCTTTATGAAAATTAATATTTTGGTCTATAGAAATATTAATCCTTTGACACCTTGAGCTTTCTATAATATTGATCTCCAAATCATGACAATTTTTTTTTCTTATATCTTTTTCATGCGAAATATAACTTTCTTATAATTGACTTTAAATTGTTAGAAAAAAATAAATAAGATAAGAGAAATAATAGAAAAGAATTTTGACTTTGAGGCATGAAAAACACTTGCAATTATGCTTTTATGATACAACAAAGTCTCAAACTTTTCAATTAGAAGCAATGAAATGGTTATACTGAAAGATTTATTTATAATGAATAAATAGACATAAATTTTTATTCAAATTATTATGACATTTTGTATAATCAAAACCTTTACGAATAACAATCTATTTATATTCAAATAATTATGACTATTCATCATGTAATAATTATTTTTGGTCAAATATAATTATTTAAAATATGAATAAAATTAATACAAAAATTAATTTTATTTATTAATAATTAAATCTTTTCATCTAATATGGGATGCATCACATTCTAAACTACTAACATTTTCACTAACACCAAGTCAACCACTTAAAACTGCACATTCTATCTTTTTTTTATTTGCCCATTTTTTGGACTTCTTTGCTGTCTTTTGTAGACGGATCCTGGCAAGTCTACTTGCACCTTCCATGCTTTTAAATTGGCATTGAAGAATAACTATCAAAATGTGAAAGTGGAGACAAATTACTCTAGACTTTACTCAGAGTAGGTAAAAAAAAGTAATCATATGATTCAACATAAGAAGATTCTTTTAATTAGAAGAAATGCTAATCAAGCAGTTGACTAGGTAACCTTTCATGCTATCAAAGGGATGTGTAGAATGGAATGGGTAAGGCAAACCCCATCCTTTTATTATATATATACTAAGCAAGGATGGCTTGCTAGCCCCCTAGATAAGTTTTGACCTCAGTAGGGGTGAGTTTAGAGCAAAAGCATATTGTATTGTTTGTGCTCCTGCTTTTTATACAATGATATTACTTTGATTCATTTTAATAAAATATTTTTTCATTGGCCAAAGAAAGAACTCATAATTTGACCAAGTAAAGGGGAAAAATCTAGAACAGATAAAAAGAAATCTAGAACAGATAAAAGAAAGACATATAAGATATTATAGCCAGATGAGTTGAGAGTTACAATTGACCCTTTCTTTTCATTTTTTTAAGGTGTGTCAAATGTTTTACTTATTTGGGTAAAAACATAGATTAGAAAAGAAGGCACTTGTAGCTTAGCTTTGTGTAGGATTCATTTAGATCACTACAGCAAAATGACGTATTAGCGACAGTTTTGTAGCGACCTTTCACTTACAAACGCCGCTAGCTTCTGTGTTTTTACAAAACTTCAAGCGTTTATTATTCAAACACCACTAAATATTCAAATAATGACATTGTTACTTGTAAACACCACCGAAGACTTGATATTAGAGGCGTTTCTTGAATAAATCACCTTGAATATTTTTTATTAAAAGTTTTGGTGAATAGTTAAGGCTTATTTTTTGCAGATAACGCCTTCAATAATTACATCATAAAAAATTATATGAGATTAAAGAAGGCGTTGTCTATAAGAAACGGCATTAATATTTAGACCAAAAATTTCCCCGATCTTATTAAATTTATTTTCTTCAAAAACTCAACCAATATTAAGCTTATCAAATTGTTAGGATTGTACGGATGTTTAATTACCATAAGATTGTTGGTTTGATCCGTCCTTCAGGCTTTTTTGGGGTTTAGGCACATATTATTTGTTATTGATTATTCTAGGTATTTTTTGGCATAAACGCCTTCACTACTTGCTTTAACAAATTTATCATAGAATATTGAAGGCGTTTTTCGTTGAGAGACGCCTTTAATAATCGATAGAAAAAATATGGGGTCGATTATTGAAGGCATTTGTGACCAAACTCGCATTCTATAATCCAGTAAATTTGTTTTGAATTTTTAAATGCAATTTTATAATAAATGCCTTCAATATTCCATAGACAAAACTTGGATGGGTTGGTTAAAGGTTTTTTTGGCTCAAAACGCCTTTAATATTCGCAGGGATAATTTTTAATTGTCGAATTATTAAAGGCGGCTATATCCAAAAAGCCTTCATAACTTTTTGTTGGGATTATTGAAAGCGTTACCCATAAAAAAAGTCATTCATAATCCATTCGATTTATTTTTAATTGGTATTATTAAAGGTATTTTTTGCCCAAAATACCTTTAATATTCTAGACAATAATTTCCTGAGAGGATTATTGAAGGCGATTTTGGTAAAAAAAACACTTTCAATGTTTTTCGTAGGGGGTGAATGAATGTGTTTTCTTGCTAAAAATACCTTCATTAATAGCATAAAATAAACATAATTGATATGTGAAGTCAATTGTATGTTTATGTCCAGAAAAAACGTTTGTTGTCAATTGTATATTTATGCCCAGAAAACATTTGGTTTATATATCTAATACTATAAATTACATTTTGGAATTTGCATAATGAACATTGTTGTATTCCAAAAAATTTACCACACATCCAAAATTAAAACTGATAATGTTGCCATATTAATATACTTTTCTGAAATAATTGTACTCAATAATTTAATACTTACATATAGTGTATTCATATTAAGTATATCAATAATATTAAACCAATATCCGGCCCCAATGTACAAACTTAAAGTTTCCATTCAACATTGCATGTTAACAATATTATAACAATTTGTTTCATATATATTTACAATCAACCAATAATGTCTAACCTGAAGGTTTTCAACATTGATAAATGACAATACATAATCATACCATTCTTTATGAACTTCATCCAGCTTCTCTTCTGTGAAGCTTTCTTTATCCTTCCACTAAAAAACAAATATTAGAAGTAAATGTTAAGAAATGAGAACATAATATACCATTTTATTTTTTTGAATATATAACGAGTTTATAAAAATTATACTAACCTTGAATGGTGTCATCATAAAATCATGTAACACAATCTCTCGCATAAAATAAAAGACATAATATCCATATTCAGTATTATTGGGTTGACGAGGAACCTGAAGATTAAATTGAGTCGGTTTAGAAAATAGTTATATACACAAACTCAACATTAAAAGAATAAATTTAACATTTACCAGTAATGACACCCATTTCGATTTTTTTATCTTCTTATTGAATGCAGATATTACCCTAAATTGAAAAGAAAAAAAATTGGTGGAAAGTTAAAAAAAATTACAATATGAAGAAATAGAAATTATATAATATAATAAAGTATTGTAATGCCTCTTTATAAAAGTTTCAATATCGGGGTTAGGCATCCCCGTTGGATTAACTGAATTAAGAAGGTATGGCATTAAGAATTTGTGTCAATCACAATAAACACCCAATGACGACTGCAAAATAATAATAATGATATACTCAGAATAAGCATCAGATCATAGAATGGAGTAGGTTGGAGTAATTAAGGTTTGAATATAGCTTACTGCGCATTATACGAGAACAAATAATAATCAGCCGGTCATTTCATGCATTGGATCACATGATTAGCACGATACACGACTGTGTCACCCTGCTCACTAATGAAGTTAGGGTCAATGAATCAAAATCTATTCATCAACTGTCTTCTCTTCAGCTCTCTTTATAAGAAGCTACACGATAATAATCAACACTGCTGGTTAGTATTACACCCTAATACTAACTTACTACATATTGAATGTGCATATTTGTATATATAAGCTTACCTCATACAAGTAACGATTTTCAACAACTGATAATTTATTCATTTCACAAAATTCTTTCACCTCATCTGCACCAATGAAAGAAAATGATTGTTTATGAAATAAGTCTTCATCAGCCTCAATGGATATGAAGTTTTTATCGGTACATTTATCTAGCGAATATTTTATTAACTCATCCATGAAAGCCTGGACAAGGGTCAGACGTTGAGGCTAAACATCCTCCTACAATATTAAACTTATCTATAAGTATTAAAACCAAATCACTCAATATTATAATCAAATTAATACTCAAATTATAACAAAAATCTTACTTCTTGGGTGGTAGCGGATGATGGGATCGCTTTGTTACTTGTATCGACAGCTTCTCGCCCGGAGACGATGCTATCAGGCTGGGGTACTGGCATTACCTGCTGCATTGCTGCCAACATGAACTCCAAAGCAGCGAGTCTTTGCTGTTGGTAATTAAGGCATTGCTCCTAGTCATTAAGTTGTTGCTGTTGCTGCAAAATTATTGCTTCATATTTTGCATTTCTTATTTATGAGATTTTTGCTTGTTTACCAAAATACGTTCATGGCAAGACAAATTTACCAACCCCATAAACCCGACCAGGCCTTTCTTTAGCGCCTAATGCTAAAGACAAAGAATCTTCACCATACTGAGTTGTGAGTTCACCAGATTTTACTTTGGCAGCATAATCATCCTGAAAGACAATAATAAGTTAGGCTGTTAGAACAAATCTACACAAACTAGTATACACTCATGCATACAACCACATTGCCAATCATACATTATAGCAAAAAAGTAATTATACATACAATCTTTTTTGTCAGTTCTTCGGTTGCTTCATCTGCGAAGGATCCATCATTTAGTAGATGTCCTTGTTTCTAAACATCCCATTTGGAAACTTTTATGTTTGAGCTAATTGATTCCTATTAAATTACCACAATAAAAGAATCAGAATGTATGAAATTAATGTTCATAAATTTTCATTAATAAGTATAAAACAAGTGTGCGAAGACATACAAGCTCATACTTTATAGTTGCATCCTTTTCTTACTGTCCGATAGTGATATTGCTGCTTGGCCCAAATGTCCCGATGTTGTTCTTTGATTTTTTACAAATCAAGAAATTACGTTAATCACATATGAAAATCAAAGGCTATATTGCATAAAAACTTATAAACTTGGTTTAATTTGGTAATGGGTTTACGTACTGAAAAATCTTCTAAAAGCTGATATTGAACAAAATTTATCCAATCTTCCATACTTATGACATCTGCATATGTCGTAGGTGGAATAACCAAAATATCACTTCACCAGCCATCGGTAAAATATATTGGGTTGTCAATCTACTTTTAAAATTTTTGAAAGCTTTTTCAGCAGATTGCAACACAATCTTTTTACACTCAATTGAGACATCAAACAGTTCTTAAATAAGTTAACACAAATAGTATCAACACATTGAATTTCATTTAAATGACCATATAACAAAGTTTACGAAATAGTTGCATAAACATACCATAACGGACTGTCATATCTTATCCTTTAGATCATCAGAAACTCGTCACCAATTGGTGTACATAATTGAAATCCTCCTACGGACGATGGCTCTAATATGAATAGCCATATTGGCAGCTCCTTCCAACATAGGCTGCCCACTTTGATTGAAGTCAACATGAATTTTACTGTCATCAGTTTGATTTGTTTATTTGGGCCCCTTCCCTTTCTTTTTTGGCCTACATTTCTTTCTTTTGCATGTTCATTAGAAGGAGAATGATGTTGTTCGGAGTCTATATTACCTGTAATATTGATCATAATTATATGAATTACGCAATATGACCCTCTAAATTGATCATTGTACTTAATTTAATACAACCAATACCATACTGAGAACAAAAACATCATTTAGCAATGTGCTCATACACACCCTTCAGTAAACCACTCAGAAACATTATTCAGACCCCATTCAAACGCATTCAGTAAAATAATATCAGACAACAAGTTTAAAAAACCATTCAACATGAAATATTATTCAGACCCTCAATATCATATTATACCATTCGGTAATACAATATCAGTCAACAAAATTCAGCAAACCACAACCTAGAAGAATGCGTACTACATAGAAACAGCATACTTGCCAATATTAATGAAAATATATAAACGCATATGCCAATATTAAGAAACTAAAAAAATAAAAATTATCTATTAAAGGCGTAAATAATATAGTAAACTAAAAAAAAAATACTTACCAACTTAAAACAGAGGTTCACAGTGGTGATTTATTGAAGGTCGGAGGTAAAAATTGGAGAAAAAAAGCAATGGTCGTAGAAATGTGTTTAAGGGTTTGGTTTGTTTGGTAGAATAATGCAATTTCTAATCGTTCTGTGTACCAAGACTCTACAACTTCCTATGTTCAAGGCAAAAAAATGAATATAAAATTAATTAATAAAGGCATTTCCATGGAACAACGCCTTCAATAATCACTTGAAAATTTTATTGAAGATTATAAAATGCGTTTCTTACAAAAAAGATGCCTTTAATTATAATCCTTTAAAATTGTGCACCTAACTTATTAAAGGAGGTTTTTATTAAAAAAATACCTTTTTAAATTTTAAAAATTATAAAAGGCATTTTTAGAAAAAAATCGCCTTCAATAAGTATGGATTTCTAAAATTTATAACAAATTATTGAATGCGGCTTATAATAAAAATGCCTTTAATAATCCGAAAAAATTTTTTTGAGAAAATATTGAAGGTATTGTTATCTGAAATCGTCTTCAGTAATTATATACAAACTGTGATAGAAATTATTAAAGGCGTCTATCTTAAATATACGTCTTCAATAACAATGTTACAATATGTGTAGCAGTATATAGAATGCATTTTACAATAGAAGACGCTTTTAATAATTTTTAAAATATTTAGTGAGAAAATTTTGAAGCCGTCTATTATTAACAAACACCTTCAGTAATTGAAGGTGCCTTTTCTAATAAATGCATTCGATTACTATCGTGGTATATCGAATGCGGCTTATAATAAAAGATGCCTTTAATAATCATGGAAACTTTTATTAAGAAAATTATTAAATGCGTTGTTATCTAAAATTGCCTTCAGTTAATATATACAAACTGTGATAGAAATTATTAAAGGCATCTATCTTAAATATATGCCTTCACTAACAGTGTTACAATATGTGTAGTGGTATATAGAAGGTATTTTACAGTAGAAGATGCCTTTAATAATTCTCAAAATATTTAATGAAAAAATTTTGAAGGCAACTGTTATTAACAAATGCCTTCAGTAATTGAAGGTACATTTTCTAATAAATGCCTTCGATTACTATCATGGTATATCGAGGGCGGCTTAAAATAAAAGATGTCTTTAATAATCATGAAAACTTTTATTAAGAAAATTATTAAAGGCGTTGTTATCTGAAATCGCCTTCAGTAATTATATATAAACTATGATAGGAATAATTAAAGGCATCTATCTTAGATATACACCTTCAATAACAGTGTTACAATATGTGTAACGGTATATAGAAGGTATTTTACAGTAGAAGATGCCTTTAATAATTTCTAAAATATTTAGTGAAAAAATTTTGAAGCTGACTATTTCTAACAAATGCCTTCTGTAATGGATTACTAAGTTTAAAGGTATATTGAAGGTGCCTGTTCAAATAAACACCTTTCATTACCATCATGGTATATTGAAGGCGTGTCATAATAAAAGGACTTCTTCAATAATTAACAAAAATTTTTTTACTAAAATTATTAAAGGTGTTGTTTTTCGCAACCGCCTTCAGTAATTAACTACAAACTATGATATGATTTATTAAAAGCATTTTTTTTATATATACACCTTCAATAACAGTGTTAGAATTTCTGTGATGATATGTTCAAGGCACCTATAATATATTCAAAAAATATTTGAGAGGCAATTATTGTTGGCATTTTTTGTTAGAAAACGCTTTCCATAATTCTGTCCAATAAAAATCTTTCAAACTTAGTGCATCCAATCATCAACTTCAAGTTTCATCTTCATTATTATATCTTTCCAGACCAAGTACAATTTACTTTCTCTTTCTTTCTGCTTTTAGTATTCGAGCATTGTCTTTTAGAACCCTATTTCGACTATTAATAACTTATTGACTTTAGCTTTTACTTAATTTGACTATTTCTTCAGCTCATGCAAATCGTAATTTTTTTTTTTGTGAAAAAAATTTCCTACAAACCCCACCTTATTTCACCTTATATCAACCCCAATACCATATACTCTTGGGTACTATCTACGTTAGTAGCAAAGTTTTAATAATCATAATATCTGGTAGCTAATAAATTACTTCACAGCAAGGAGTTATCATTTTGTGTAAGTACTGTTCTTGTTAGTATCTTTTGTTTAAAACATAATAAACTATGCAATTGTACATGTTCGTTTTCATATTAATTATTTCTATACATTTGCTTTGATTATGTAGCAACTATTAAATGGATAATAGTTGGATGTAAAAGTCTAAATTAAGTAAAGAGTACAAAGATAGAGTGAAAAATTTTTTAATTTTGCATTTGAGAATACAAGTGAAGATAATATGATATTATGCTCATGTATGAAATGTGCTAATATCAAGTGGCAAATGCGTCAAGTTGTTTATGAGCATTTAATTTGTATTAGATTTCTATCGGGATATGTTAATTGATATTTTCATGGAGACTTTGTACCGTCAAAGTCTTCTACTACATTTCCTTCAACATCAAAGGCTCTCCACACCAACATGATCTTTTGATAGCAGATGACATTGAAGGCATGTTGCGAGATACTTTTAACATTCATAACCAAAATTTTTGTAATCTTTCTTATGAAAATGAAAGATTTAATCAGTCCAATATTGAAATGCATAAATTTGGTGAACCTGAGATAGGTGTACGTGACCAACAACCTAGAGGAAAAGCATTAAAATTTTATAGGTTACTTTAAGAGATGAATGAAGAACTTTTTGAAGGATCGAAGCATTCAAGGTTGTCTTTCTGTGTTCGTCTTTTTCACTTGAAATGTTTATGTGGATGGACGAGAAACTCTCTGACTTTATTATTATAGTTTATGAAAAAAATATTTTTTTTTGTAAAAATCTCTGAATCTTGTAAGAAATCAAAGAAGATGATCAATGATTTAGGTCTTGGATATGGAAAAATTCATAGTTGTCCCAATGATTGCATGTTGTATTGAAGGGATAGAAAAAATCAAGAATCTTATCATTTGTGTAGTATTTCTTGTTGGGTCGACCAAAATCTCAATGAAAGGTTGAATGATGATGGTGATGAGGTATGTGTCAAAAAAAAGCTTGTTAAGATTTTACTCTATTTTTTATTAATACCAAGACTGCAACGGCTCTACATGTCTTTCAAAACTATAGATTCAATGATGTGACATCATGAGAAACAGACGGATGATGGATCATTGAAGCATCTTGTAGATTCTTTAACATGAAAGTCATTTCATTTTAGGTTTTCAGACTTTGCATCTGATCCTCGAAATATTATGCTTGGATTGACATTTGATGGATTCAACCCGTTTCAAATGATGAGTACTTCTTATAGTACTTGACCAGTTGTATTGATTCATTACAATTTGCCACCATGGATTGCTATGAAGTAACAATCATTTATATTGTTTATGATAATTTTTGAAAAAAAAAAAGATTTGGGTAATGATATAGACATCTACTTACAACCTCTTAGTAAAGAGTTAAAGTAATTATGGGAATGAGATGAGACTTATTATGTATCAACTGCAGAGAACTTCAATATACGTGCTGCTTTATTATGGATTATCAATAATTTTTTTACTTATGCGAATGTATCTGGTTAGAGTACAAAATATCGTTATGCTTATCCATGTTGTGCTGCATAGACATATTCGACGTGATTATGTAATGGTAAAAAATCTATTATATGGGACATTCGACTATGGTTAGATGATAATCGTCGATTTAGATTCTAAAAATATCTCTTTAGTGGAACTAAAGAGTTGAAAAGATTGCCTTTACCCATTAGTGGGGTCTACTATTTTATCAAAGTTAAAAGATATCAATTTCACATATGAAAAAATGACTTCATAAAAAAAAAGAGTGAGGGACATCTTTGAAGGTGTCTGGCATCATATTACGCAAGTTGGTGATAGTCATACAGAAGTCGATGATCTTGATGTTCAAAGTGATGAAAATGATGATGAAGTAGATGACCTCAATAAGTATGAGTTGTGAAAAAAAGTATATTTTTTGAGTTATCTTATTGGAAATATAATTTATTACGTCATAACCTTGATTTGATGCACATAGAGAAAAATGTTTACGAAAATTTTATCAAGACAATTCTCAATATGAATAGAAGATCCAAAGATGACTTAAAGAGTCGGCTTGACCTAGTTTATATGAGGATTCGCCCAGACCTCCATCCAATGTTGCTTTTTAATGGCAAATATCGATTGTCTGCTGCTTGTTTTAGGATTCTAAAGCCAAAAAAGATGTGTTTTGTAAGGTTTTGAAAAATGTCAAAGTTTCGGATGGCTATGCATTAAATATATCAAGATGTGTGAATATAAAGGCGTAAAAACTGTCATCATTGAAGTCACATGATTATCACATTTTGATGCAAAACTTACTTCTAATTACTTTACGCTCATCAATGTCAAAACAAGTGACTTCTGTGGTAATTGAATTGAGTAACATTTAAATCTTTATGTCAAAAATATATGAATATTGAAGAGCTTGACAAAGTTCAAGATCGAGCCATGATTACTTTATGCTATTTAGAGAAAATCTTCCCTCAAAACTTCTTCACTATTATGATGCATTTGGTTATCCACCTTCCATATGAAGCAAAGGTCGATGGGTCGATTTATTATCGATGGATGTATCATATTGAAAGGTATTATTTGTTAATATATTGATTACGTATTTATTAATTATCAAACCAATCTACTTAAAATAACATATGACTAATATTTTATGCTATAAGTTTTTTAGGAGGTTAAAGTCTTATTGTCACAACAAACGCTATCCAGAAGGTTCTATTACTGAAAAATATTTAGTAGAAGAGTGTATGACATTTTGTTGTCGTTATTTAGAAAATATTGAAACGAGATTTAATAGACTTTCAAGAAATGTTAGAATGCAGCATACAGACTCGGCCTATAAGTATCTTTTTCAAAGTTTTGGACAACCCATAGGCAAAGCTGAATTGGTGGAGTTAGATGATAAATCTTGGACACAAGCACATCGATATGTTCTCTTTCATCATGACTCAATTGAATCATTTCACACGTAAATTGTTTAGCAAGCAAATTATACATTACAATAGGCATTATTTATTGTGTTTTTTTTTGTGTTAATACTTTATCATGATTTGAGAGTATAAATATTTTTTTCATAAACTATAATAATACTTTATAGTGAGTATAAAAATAATTTGAGAGATCCTGCACATTATCAATGATCAAACCCTCGAGCGGTTGATAAGTTGTTCGCTGAAAACTTTCATCAATGGTTAGGAGTAACTGTAAGTAATGCCATACTTCCTATTATTTTTTATCTACATAAAATGCTTATGGTAAAAATAACATTAATAACATATATATATTTATTTCACTTTTATAGGTTTGGTGTGGAAGGCTTGTTAGTGAAGAGGTGATGTGTCTTTCACATGGTCCGAATCGGATTGTGAAACGATACAAATGTTTCATCATCAATCGATTTAGATTTCACACAAAATTTCGTGAGAGATTTAGAAGTAAATAAAATTCAAGAGTTGTTGTGACTTCATCAACTACTAGCTATGCTAGTGCTAGGGACATAAATCCTTTAGAAGGAAATGTTGACTATTATGACATGATTAATGACATCATTGAGTTAGATTATTATGGCAAGTGAAAAGTTATCTTATTTTGGTATGATTGGGCAGATGTGAATAGTGAGAGAGGTCTTAAGAAAAATCAATACAAATTTACACTTGTTAATTTTTCTCGATTAATTCACACATGATAACACCTCATCGATGAACCTTATGTATTTTCATCTCAAGTTAAATAATTATTTTACTCTGAAGATCCAAAAGAATTGTGTTAGTTTGTTGTTCTTCGAAACACACCTAGAAACTTATTTGATATGGGGTTAGATACCAAAGATGATGTTCAATATGGAACTGAATGTTATCTTTTGCTGAACAAAACTTGGATGAGAATATCTCCAGTACCAATGCTCAATATATCTGTGAAGATGTTACTGAAGACATTTACAAACCATGATTTCGTGCACCTATAATTTGTAATTCGAGTGTTTAAGACATAATGTAGTAAATAATAATATGTAAATAATGTCACATTCGTTATTGTTTAATGATTGTCTTCTAAATCATACATTAAATTTTAATTTAATTAAATCGTTATGTTCTTTATATATCGTACGTTTTGATTTCTTAAATTGAAAATGTTTTTATATGTCTTCTGAACTAAAATTTTTTTTATATTCGCTTTTTATGACGTAAGTAAGCTACAATGTAGAGAAGTAGGTTGAAAGAAAAATATATCAGAGATATTAGTTTAGAACCGTCTGCGGCACCTGTAGATATTGGCTATGGACTGAATTCTTTGGAGGGAAATGAACGTACTGTCAGATCTAACTCCATCACTTCTAACCCTTCAACTGATATTGGATCAGGCAATACGGGAGGTTCAGATTTAGATAGTATCCCATCAATTGATTATACTTTAAATTCGAATGCGGGTATGATATACTCCAATTTTAGAATTCGAGTATAATCATTAAAGTATTACGATTTTACAAATATATTATATATTTATTGCAGTTGATAACAATGGTCAACAGAGGACCAAAGGCTGAACAACTTTGAAGGAATTGTTTGTACTACCTCCTAACAAGCGCATTGTAGTGTTTGTAAACTCTGATAGGCAACCAATTGGTGAAGAGGCTCAACTATTGACTGGATTTCTAGGCATGCTAGCCTGTAATGGAATGAAATTACCTATTCATTATGAAACATGGTATAATATTCCATAAGAAGTTAAAGTCAATGCGTTAAACTTTATTGAGGTATTAGTATAATTAATTAGATATATTCAAGTTTTTTTATTTTACATTTTATTTACTTATTCAAACTTTTCTTATTGTATTATTATAGTCAAGATTTGTACTTGAAATACCAACTTCATATGTGCTTAAGTCCTTGAGAAAGAAATGGAAAGATTATAAGCATAGTTTGAAGAATAAGTATTTTGATCGAAATAGTACTGTAGAGGCGATGATGCAAAATTTACCCCGTAATGTGATTAGGTGATAATATGAACAACTGGTTAGATTTTGATTCTCAAGAAAAAGAGAGGTAGTAGTTTATAACTTTGTATAATATAATGAAATGATAAAAGTGCTTGATGGTTTAAGTTGGTAATATTTGTATTTCTATCATATAAGCAATTATTTTTTATGACAGGAAAGAGAACAGATTGGGATTGGTAGTAAAAAGCAACAAAAATATAGCCACACAAGTGGATCAAAAAGTTTTGCAAGAAAGCAAAAAGAAATCGTAAGTTTATGATAATTAACTTATTCCAATTAATGAACTTTTTTTGTCGTTGAAAGGTAAATATGAAAATCAACATTTATTGTTCTGTTTTAATAGATTTGATTGTTTCAATACATGATATTAAACTTATTGAAAGTTTTGAACTTAGTTACACAGATGATATGTATGAAAGGTCACTGTTTACGTATATTTAAGCCTTTGTTATCTGGTTGTTGTTATTGTTGATTTTAATAATTTTGATACCTTCAATACTTGATATTAAGCTTATCCGATTGATTAAAATTGGTTTTTATGGTGGATATGGGAGAAAAAGTTATTAGTTATCTTTGTTTGAGAATATTTTTGCATATAAAAGGTAAATATACAAATAAATTTTGGATGCCTTTCAACATATTGAATGACTTCAATCATTCGTATTAAATCGAGAGAAAATAATTGAATATGATTTTCATAATCGATATGTGTGAAAGCCCAAAATGCATTTATTCTTTGCGTATATTTAAGACTATTGTGTTATTACATGACCAAAATATAAATAAAAAAGATTAAAGTTATTCAAAATTTTAATACTTGATTGACATGATTGATATGCATAAATAAGTTACGGTTGATATGTATCCTATCAAATAACATATGTTTTTGTATATGA
Source organism: Durio zibethinus (assembly GCF_002303985.1). The sequence continues at coordinate 12,553,230 of NW_019168004.1, forward strand.
GAATGAGATGTGTGGTACAATTAGACGTGTGAAACTTTTTCGCATAACACACACAAAAAGGATGGATCTTATATGAATGTCAAAACATAAAAAAATTATGGTAATTTGTATCATTTATTTTAACATAAAGTAAATATTAACTATTTTTAACATATAATCAATTAGTCATTAAACTTGATTGTTGTATATGACAAATTCACAGGAAAAACGAAAGAAAAAATTGTTGTTGAGATTGAAGTAGCATCTGAAGGTTCTTTCAACATGCAAGAAATAAAAAATCAGATATCCATAGAAGTTGCTAGAAAATAAAGGCATAGACGAGTCCGAGGCCTTGGATTGGGTCCAACACCATCTGCCTACTATGGACATAACTCTTCCGTAATTTATACTTTCAACAAGTCAGTCTTCGCTAGACATTTCAATATTGAGAGGGGAGTTGCAAACTATGCAACAACATTTTCAACAAATGAAAGCAAAAAGAGAATAGGAGCATGCCAAAATTGAAGAATAACGTACTAGAATGGAGCTAGAACGTGTAAAATTTCAGCAGTTGCATGATCGATTCGATCATCTTATGAATTTTGTACAACAATAATTTTCAAGAAATGATCTTGGTACTCCATCAACTTAGGTATTATATTTAGTAAATGTTAAAATTTTTAAATAAAAAATAAGCATAAAATAAAGTGTTAAAATTATATGGTATTATTCAGTAAGTTGTTGAGCATGCTCGTGACCAAGGCGAAAAATTTTCTTCATCAATTAGGAGTCAACAAAATGTATGTAGTCATCCATTTCATACATTTTAATTTTTTATTTGGTTAATGTATTTACAATATTTGAATGTTATTATATTAATGATTAAACTTTGTATTAATTAGATGTATATTTAAATGTGAATGAAGTTAATATTAATTTCAATTTTTGAATTTAAGCTATTTACTACAAATAAAATTTATTATAAAAATTATAAAAAACATATTTTTGCATAATGGAGGCGTTTGCATTGGCCAATGCCGTTAAATGAATAATTTAATGGCGTTTGTAGCATAAAACGCTACTAGTAGTAGTGGCACTCTTTCTAGCAAACGCCGCTAGTTCGGTGGCATTTTTTATAAAAACACCACTAAAGCAACATCATTTTTCTTATAACAACGTCACTGAATTAGTGACGCCTAAAAGATACAAACGTCGTAAATATTGATGCGTTTTTAGATTCAAATGTCATGCAAAGTAGCAGCGTTTTCTGTTACAAAGGCCGTCAATGGAATAACGTTTTTCTTATAAAAATGCCACTGAAATAGTGGCGTTTCTAAAATATAAATGCTGCTAAAATAGTGACGCTTCACATACAAACGCCGCTAATATTGAAGTGTTTTTTCGAAAACACCGCTATTTATCACGACACGTGTATAGGTGACATTCTGTGTAACATTTTTTCACAAATGCCGCAACCTTATAGTGGCATTAATAAACGCCGTTAAACGGTTAAAAAAACGTTGCTAAAAACCAAAACCCTTGTAGTGGATAAATAGTGAAATAAATATGATGAGATTGAATCATTGAAATTAATAGAAAAGATGAAATTAATTATTTTAATGATGAAATTAATATCAATATTTGTTAAATGTAAAAAAAATGAAATGAATTATAATACAAAAATTTATCAATAAAGATATTAAATTAAAAATTATATGTAGTAAAAATTTTAAATTATTTAATATTTATAAAATTAATAATAATTAAAAATTAATAATAATTAAAAATTAATAAAATTAATAATATATCAAATAATATTTTTATTATGTTCAATAAACAAAATTATTTTATTATTTTTAAATAAAAAATTAAAAGAAAAATATAAAAAAGAAAAAAATTATTTAGAAGGGATAGTTTTTTATTTATAATATTAGTTAAAAAACAAAAATGACCAAAAAGAAAAAAGACGGTAAGTCATAAGACTAAAAATATCTACGACTAAAAGACACCTACTGTGCTGCATGAATACCATTCGACGTTTTTTCACATCAATTGACTCCAAAATGAAGCTCTAGAAAAAAAAAATTGGAGAAAAGGTTAGGGCTGACTAGAAGCCCTTAAGGCAAAAAAAAACAAGAAGAGATCCATTTCAAAGCTAAATTCCGTTAAGTATTCAAATGATGAATGTATAATATTACTTACAAACCATGCAAATTGCAATATTTTCAGAAAAGATGGTAAATGCTCCCATTTTTCAGTATTCATGTAATTCAAATCTGTTTAATCACATCTTGGATCCATGGATGAATAGTTTCTTAAATGGCGAGAAAGAGGTTTTTTTTATTGTACATACAAAAGGTTGTTTTTGGTTGTATCGTCAAAGTGTTTGCACGTGTAAAAGGTAGAAGTACATCTAACTATTCTATATAAAAAGTATCTCGAATGAAAGCGTGACAGGTGTATTGATGATTTGTTTTTTGGGGACTTTCTTTGTTGTGGGGCACTATCTTCAAATTCTTTTTGGATAAAAACAAAATCCTGGCAAATAAAATCAAAAGACCCCATTCTCCATTAATTTTTCATGAATAACTCAAAAAATTAATTTTTCTTTTTAGGAATTGGCTTAAAGGTTAAGAGTGGAGTAAGAATGGCTGGCATATCCGGAAGCTTCTACAGCTTTCTACAGGTCCAACCGAGCCGCCACTTCACGGCAAATATGGTTGCTGACAACGAGCCCCGCGTTAGTGACATCGCACATCACAATCTCCTCCTCCCACAGTATCGGAAACTCCTAGAAGCAGGAGGAAAATGTGATTTGATTAAAAAAAAAGAGGGCCTAGGTTTTATTTTAGGGGCGTAATATTGAATGCAACCCTAGATTGCTTTTGATTTTTGGTAAAGAGGTTTTTCCTTAATTAAAATCAGAGGGGGAAAAGGAGGAAGAAAGACGGGAAAGGAAGTGTTAAAGCGTGAGTGTAAAAAATAATATTTATTCTAGGGCTTAAGTTTGACCCTGGGATGCTATCGGGTCATGCCTAATCCATTTTCTTCACTGTCATGTTTACAATAGCTTCAAGTAAAGCTCTTACACTCACTCCTTAATGCAACTGTTTATCTTTGTTTTGTTTTATTCACTTCGCATTAGCTTCCAAGAATTTGCATTTCAATAGGCAATTGAGTTTAGAGTCTAATCTGAAATTCAAACTTGAAAAATTCTGTATTTGGTGTTTACAATTTTGGAATGGCTGGGGGTTAATGAACTTTCAGTGAGTATCAGTGTCCTGGCTTTGGCATTTGGTTCATATTTTGTGAGTATACATTCTACAAATTACATTAAAAGTTTGATCTTAGGTTTTTTCAGCAGTAGAAAGCCGTGATTTTTTGTTTGTTAGTTGTGAATTGTGAAGTTTGTGGAAAGAGTTATCTTATTGCTGGTTTTTATGCTGATTTCTAGCTTGTAGTCATGGCTTCGAGTGTCACAGCATCTTCACACGATCAGTCAAATTCTTGTAGGTGTCATAGGGTCGATTTTCTCAATTTTGTGGTAGATGTCATGGGATGCTGTTGTTTTGGAAGCATTTAATTCCTTATTGTTGGTAACGGTAATTGTATAATTTGTCTATATTATTTGTTGCAAACTTTGCATGTTGCTTCATTTTGATTTAAAATGGTGTAATGATACTATTTTTTGGTATTGGGTTGCAGGATGATATTCAGAATGTTTTTTTTTTTTTTTTGTTGCCAAATTGCTTTGTGTTCTTTGTTTAATTCGTTTGAATTCATTTAATTTGATTAATTCATTTGAGTTGGTCATTTGGATGTTATGAAATGTGAGAACAAAATAAATGAATTTAAAATTAGTTTGGTGGAATTAATCTTTGGTTTTTGAATTTGTGTTTTCTCAGATGAGATCAAGCTATGGTCGTTCTATATTTGAACCTCTTTGAACCAAATAAAATACTTCCTGAAGCTGGAAGCCAGATGCAGTTCAAGCAATTTCTATGCATGCTCATTGAAGCAGCCACGACATCAGACATTTCTTGGAGAAGGGAAGGGAAGAAGGTGCTGTCGCACACTGGAATGAAGATGAGATCTCAAAAGGTTAGAATAAAATTCTGAAGCAACTCCACGTACATGTTTAAGAAACAATTTATTTTTTTGTTCAATATCAGATTATAGATACAATAGATAAAGCAAAAATTACAAGCTTTTGTAGGTCAAAAAACCTTCTTTGCATTTTTATTTTCCTTGAGGAATCCACTTCAAATCACCAATTTAAAGCTCAAAGAAATACTATATCCAGATCAGAAAGGAAAAAAATCAGGAAGGGAATAAAAAAAGATGAAAAGTATGAAAAGGTAAAAAATAAGAAAACAGAATAATATCATCCCTGATTTATTTTTGCTTTATATTTGCTTACCTCCATAACTCCAGACATCGTATAACTGCTTAATGTTGTCAAGACTATACTCTATAGTATCAATTTATTTTTGCTTAAATCATGGGTAGCTGGTATTACCACTAGAAAACAAGCAAATACATATTAAAGAGGCAGATATAAGAAACTAAGGCCGCCGGCCACCATTTTCTCATTCTGGATTGTAAAACTGCAAAAGTACATAAAAAAAAAAGGATAAGAACCCAAAGAACAAAAAGAAAAGTTTAACCAAAAAATCATCAGAAGGAAAAAAAATAGAATTTTCAGAAACATTTTTGTCTGACCAACATATACCTGTGCAATGCTGAGGACAAGTTTGGTTGTGATTAATAACCCCTTTTGCTATGGTCGTTCTATATTCGAACCTCTTCTACCTTTCCATGAAGTAATTGACTGTAAGACAGGAAGTTTTTGGTGCTCTGCATCAAATTGCTGTGAGGGGCACATATGCTGACTATGCAATTCTTTCAGAAGACAAGCTTTCCTCAAAACCAACATCAGTTACTCGTGGTAACCATTCAATTTTTTTGTTATTCTTTAAGTGATGAACAAATTTATGTTTCTATTATTTTTTTCTCAAGAATAGATTTATGTGACTAACAGTTATTTGTTTTTCTTTTGTTTTGGTTTGTTCATGGTGGATGATGATACACTGTGTTCTATCTTATCTGTTTATTTAGTATCTCTGTTTTTAACCATTCTGACAAACATTTTTATCATTAGTTGGTCTAATTTGTGGTTCCCTGACTTTTCTTTTGACTATATTTAATTTCATAATTCCTGGATATTGTGTTTTTAGGCTTTAATTATGTAACGTCAATCTGAATTTTTTTTGGGTGTTGTAGGAAGCAAGTGCCATTCCTTTGGCGGCATTGACTGCATGGCGTGCCTTAAAAAGTACTGCTAGGATAATTGAAGGGTACGTTTGTGTCTTTGGATTGTTGATTGTTTTCAACAAAGTTTTCATGTATTTCCTTAATTTTGACAAATTATAGTAAAATATTTTAGCTACATTATTAATAGTCTTTAACTAACCATAAGTCATATGTTCATAGAATTGTATGATCATATTTGAGGTATATAATTTTCATCATTATAGATCAGTAGGTTTAAAGGGCTTTACTATATATGGCAATCTAAAAGTAATTCTCCCACAAACATTGTTTACCTGGACAATAATTCTAATCCATCCCATTTTCCTTATATATTGTGGATTCTCTATGTCTTTGGTTTACCTTATATATTGTGGATTCTCTATGTCTTTGGCTTTAACTTATTTTGTTTCATTTTGTTTATCTATTTATTTTTGTAAGGATGAATCTCTTTTTATGCATTGCAAATGAAAGTAACTACATATTGATATTGATAAAGTATGTCATCTCATTTCTCTGCCTCATCTTCAAATGTCATTTTGGTAGAGGCTACAACAATACAATCTTCCAACTGAAATTTACAATTAAATATTCTAGGAACTACTGCATTTTATCCCTCCATGATTGAATTCTTGTTCAACAGGCAAAGGCTGTTAGTAATAGGTGGTGGAGGAGCAGTATGTTTTGCTGCAATTCAGCTTGCGATAGCTGCGGGGTGCCATTTTACAACTACTTGTGGCAATCGAAGTATAAATTCAGTGATGGCAGCAGGTGTTGACCAGGCTATTGATTTCACTGCTGAGGTGGTGAACTAATAATTTATTGAGTTATTAATTCGTTTATGGTAGCTGTTTGGAATGATATGCCCTATATTGATTACTAATTTGAGTTTAATGACATTTATTTATAGGACATCGAAGCAGGAATTAAAGGAAATGCAATGGGATTTTGTTTCATTGCATGCCATGCGGTGAAATTCGTTTGAGTTCTCTTCTTTTCTGAGTTGCATGTTATTTCTGTTTAGTTTAACGGTTGTGTTGTTAATATTGGGTTGTATAGATGATGGTTTGAATTGTTTTGTTTTATTTTTTGTAGGAGGTTTTGAAGAATATTTCTTGATTAGGTTGAAAGTGAGTGAAAAGTTTGGTTTTCTGTTTTGTTTTGGCTTTTGTCTGGATTATGTTTCTGATAGGATTGATTATGTTTTTGATAAGATTGTATGTTAATTTTGTTTATTTTGATGATTGTCGGTTATGTAAGAAATTTGTTATTTGATTTCTCTTCAGCTGTCTTTCGATTTGTATATATTGGTTTCCTTTTGCATGAATTCAAATTTAAATCTAGGCAACTATTGAATTTTCATGAAAATTAGTTCAAGAAAATTTGAAATAATCGCATAGAGTGGTAATTGGTAATTATTGACTTCTTTGAATTGCATAGAACAATTTGTAATTAAAATACTTTTGTAGTTAAAGTACTTTTGTAGCTCGAAACTGCTAGATGTTTGATGACTCTTTCTTTTTAACTGTTGTTATTTTCACTATTTTTTTTAGCTTGAAAATGTCTAACTAATATTTTTTATTTAATTTTACAACTCATTTGCGTTACCAATAGTTGCTTCGAAAACTCTCTTTACTCAACTTTTTTGTCTAATTCTTTTACAATTAAAAATTATTATTTAAAACTAATAATTTTACATTTCTAATTACTTTATGTTAACTACGTATAGCATAATAGTCGGGGACAAAATCTTGATTTCTTTTTCTCACGGCAGCTAACAAAACGGGGATACCGGTGAATAAGGATGAGAAAATGGGGTGGGGGCCGGGGGTTTATCAAGATGGCAATGACTGAAAGGAAGCAGAAAATGGTGGGCATTTGTTTTCTTTGTCAAAGGCAAGTACTTGTGCTTCTGCAAATGTAAAAGTCACGATTTCCCAGTGACTTTGTGCTTCGCCTTTCGTTAAAACTTATGTCTCTGGGAATTGATTTGACTTTTTGAAAGCCTATGCCTAGGCTTCCCCACTCTTGATAATTCAAACTTTGAGCGTGAATGATCGCGTAAGCGATTTAATTTCCCATTTGAGCAGTAGTTTCCTCATCCCCTCCATCCTTCAAAAGTGCTTCGTGTCTAGGACAGTTCGTTCTATCCCTGCTTTCCAAACGGAGCGTAAATTACCTCATATACTTATTGTTGGTATTATTTGAGTTACGGGATTGAATTATTGTAATTTATCTAAATATATGAAATAAATTATTGGGAATTGGGATAATTGCTCCTAATGAAGTGTGAAAAAACGAAAAAACCTACTACCATTTCGACATCCTAGTACTACTTATTAGTTTATATAAGAGAAATGTTATTAAATTGCGAGTCTTACTTGGGGAATTTTATCAAACCAACATATAACATGTAGGCTGTAGGTTGGAACAAAGCAATCCAATCGTCATGTCACACAAGTATCAAATTCACTTTGATAACGTATGACTGTCTGTATGTATGCATACAATTGTAAGAAAGCAACTAATCACAGAAGCAAAAAAGGTATGTTGGAAGAAAATCCCCTTTTTCTTTAGGCTCAGAGAGAAGCAAATTTCTTTTTACAGTCTTGTGCCAAGGATAAAACAGATGACATGAAGATGACATGAATGAGGAGAAGAGAGCACAAATAAAATAAGGGTTAATATTAAACTAAAATATGAAATTTAATTCAAATTACAGTCACAACTTAATAATAATTCGAAATTAGAAAAAACACAGAGGAAGTCCAGTCCTACCAGAAGCAAGAGGAGTTACGACTGTGGCGGTAATGGTTGTTCTTGAGACGGATATATCTTCTTCCAAGGTAGAAGGCAAATCGGAGTCTGGAAAAGACCAACCTTCTCAGTTTACGGGCAGACCGTAGCCTAAACCACATGACCCTCTTAACCCTAACCAAGGATCTCTTGATTCTCTCCCCCAGAGACCTCTTCCTGCAGAACTGGTAGCTCCTCAGGAACAGCTGTCTCTTCTCCATCATCATGCAGTTGTGCTCTATATACCCATATGGGAAGGACTCGCTCCTGCAGATTGATGATACTGGATTTGCATCAACGTGATTAAGACTATGATTAGTACTTACTAGAGCCATTTAAACCAGAAGAAGGCCCGGTAGAGAGCAGAGAGAGAGAGACAGAGAGAGACTAGAGCCGTAGAGCAGAGTACTGCTCTAAAAAAGCCAAGAAAAGGGCGAAAGAAAGGGCGCAGAGAAAAGCGTTTGATGCTATTATCTATATCATGTTAGGATAGACTGAATTTTAGATTAAGTAGGTATTAAGGGTAGAAATTTGCTTGCTTGGAATTTGGTTCGCTTGCGAACAGAGCGCCGCCGCCGGTGCCAACTGTCAATCTGTCATACAAAGGGCAAAGGACAAAATTTTGTTATTTTCCTATATTATATAGATATTAAAACGTGGGCTTGGATGTTGTAAAATTGCCGGTCACGTGCCTTCTGTTCTGTTTTACTGTTTACCCTTTTCTTTTCTAGAGTAGAATTACCGCTGCGAAAAAATCGAAAAAAATAAAATTTGATTCAAAATTATAATATTTGAATCGATTTAAATTGATTTTTTTTAATTAAATTAAGATATTAAATATATTATATTAAATTTAAATTGAATTTTAAATCGAAATATGGAATAAAAAATTAAATTGAATTATATATTTTATTATTTTTTATATTTTTAAAATTTTTATAAAATAAAATAATAATTTCATATATAAATTTATTTAAATATATTATAAATTATATTAAACTAATATATAAAAATAAAAAATTTAAATTTAAAATCTAATAAATTGAATTGAATTGATTTTAAAACAATATCAATTTAAATTTAAATTTAAATTTAAAAATTTATAATATTATACGTTATTTCAAAAAATCGATCCGATCTCAACGATTATCCCTACAAAACATGCAATTTCGTCGTTCTCACCTTATGAGCACAATAACTTTTGTGACGATATAAACGCCTAACCAATATAAAGATGATTCAGAGCCACCTTTCTCCTGGATGCGTGCGAACGAATTATTCTACCATGATAAAAACTTCGACTGAAAGTCAAAGTCTTGCGGTTTATTTCCCATAATAACATTCTTAATTCAAAGGCAATCTGCATCGAACTCGACGATGATTCATGAATTTTATTAAAACAAGGGTGTACTACAACTATCCACAATACATTCACGCAAGCAATTGACGTAAACCGTGCGTGGAAAACTGTCGAAAAGCCATATTTAGAAGTTTGATTACGAATTAGGTATTAGATAATAATGACAGGTGCAGCCAACTGCTGTATCAATACCATATTTTTCCTTGCAAGTTTAACCATTTATTCACGCATCATGCACTATGAAAGGCAATAATATCAATAACAAACACCTAAACTCGAGACCTCACAACACTTTTGTGCCCGGGGTAGCTTACTACGATTGAGCTAACTTGCACAGCAAGAGTAATCAGTACTAAAGAACTTATTCTGAGCTGTGTAACCAAAAAAAGAAGAAAAAGAAAATCCAAACTAATAATAACAAGCAAACTTTAACCATCCAGAAGAACAGTTATATACCAGGCGTGTTGAATAACATAAATGGTAAGAATAACAATAAACCAATGGTTTCTTCAATGCCTAATTGGCAAGGTAATTTCACAAGTGCAGAATGACCATCAGAGGCAACCTATCAGTCTTGACATTGCTAGATTACAACTGCATTTTATTAGATTGCTTATTCAGCTATGCAACCTAACCAAGGCAATAGGGGCACTTTCACTGGGAGGTGTAAGAGCAGCATCAGCAATTTAGCAGTTACGAATCAAAATAAAGGCAGAAGCATTGTAGAATAGGATTTACAGAAAAAGCATCCATCTTTTGAGTCGTAATAAACATGCAACTCACCCAAAATTGCCATGCTGCAGAACATCCAATTTCCCTTCCCATTTCCCCCTTCACTCTCAATTTCAAAGGAAAGGCAACTACAATGTGGGAGAAAGTAATCAATAACATTACTCTAATATGGCGTGATATCAAATGGTAAAATCATTTGAATAACAAGCAAAAAGAGCACCGAGCTTGGCAAAAGTCAAGTGAACAAAAGTTGAAACCAAATTTCATGACCGCAATTCAGATCCCTCAACTATGAACTAAGTAATTTGTATCTACAGAGCAGATAGCAACAAACTCAGACAACCATTGGCAGACGGTCCACTGGGCCACTAAGTTCCAGTATTAAAGCTATGAACAGCGACTACAATTTACAGTGGTTGAAATCAATACAGGCAAAAGGGAGAAAATACTGGGAGCTGAGGACTACAGCAAACACTACAGCAGATTGAAACCAATCACCGGAACACATACAATTTAACATAGGAGGCTGTCCCAAAGTCAGAAATAATGTCATGTCAGACACTCTAACCTTTTTTGCTCTCTCCTCCCCCTCCACTCATTCTCGCCCCACTCCTGAAGGATGCACCCTTCTCACCTGTCTTAAGGATTTTACTACACATTGTCACCTAGGCTCAGTTTCTTTAGCAGCAGGAACTTTTGGAGGGTAATTAGACAGATCCATGTCGATAAGTGACATATCATACGGCACTGAATAAGAATTTGCGGGTTCCACAAGCAGTGATGATTTTATCATGTCACCACGTGCAGAATCTGGTACAGAGCCAGGGTTTTGGGGAGTGCTTGTACCAGACGATGAGAGACTGGATAGCTGAATGTCATCCAGTTTGTTTCCAAGCATGAGTTTGTTTCTTCTCACGGCATCCATCTCTGGCCCAGTTGGCACAAAAGTCCTTGACCGGTACTTTCTTGTTCCCTCATCACCATCATTATGGTTATACAATACATAATCATGATATGTTGGTGCGAACTGTGAAACCCATAAACAAATATAAACACCGTAAGCAACAGTAATCAAAGAAAGAATAATCCAATAGAGGAACCTTTGGGAAATGGCAACAAGAAGAAGGCTCACCTGGTGAACAGTATCATGATAGAAGTCATTCAACTCCAAGGCATGAGTGAGGCTTCCTGTAAAGCCACGAGACCCACCAATATTCGCACCAGCATACTCTTTATATGGAAATGCATAAAGATGACCCACTGCAGCTATAAGCATCTCAACACATACAATAAAGTTTTGAAATTGAGCTGCTTCTTCAGCATCCTTTATGAATCCAGACCTTGCAGCGAGAAAAACCAGAACACCCTGCAAACAAAAAAAAAAAAGGAAATTTTAAGTTTCTTTTACATGCATGGCCAACATATGCAACTAGATGTGGTTTTGGACATGGTTCGATGCTGTCACAGCATAAGATGTTATGTATAACCATCTTTACAGGCATGCCTTTTACCAGGTTTTAGACATGGTACGATGCCATCACAGCACAAGATGTGATTCTCTAAAAAGAATGTTTAAGCTGCCTGTAAAGAGACAGAATGCAACAGTTCCAGAACTTAAATTGCTAAGTCTTATGATTTTACATCAGTGTTAAAAAGGGAAAGCAAAATATAGAAAATCAGTCTCCTCTCACCCTTCCACCTTTAAAAAGAAACATAAAGATGATGATGTGCACAGCAGACAGGTTAGAAAAGATTGCATTCCAGTAACAGGAAGTTGACCATCCCCAGGGTTGCTATAATGATGCTTACAAGATTTCTTATTATTTCACCAAAAAGAAACATAGGGATGATGCAATGGAAAGAAGAAAAGAAAAAGGAAAGATATAAAAGTATCTAAAAGCCAATGCAAACAAGGGATTTTTCTTATTTTTCTGTTTGCATGCATAAGCATGTGAGGAAGTAACGGCAATACAGGATTTTACCTGCCAATAGGTTAAGAAAACAACAGATTTTAGTATGATGAACTTAGGAACTGGATTGAATGGCTGAAGAAGATCTTTGCATGCCATGTAAAACAATACCAAAGCATATAGAGCCATTGTGTATGAGATTGTATAGATGATAGTAAGATATAGATATGCCTGTCTTGGACTAAAATTCCCATCTTTATATTTTCCTTTCGCATATAATATGAGTGTAACAGCAACTAAAATGGGCTTAAGAATGACAAACTGCAGACAGCCTTGCTTGCATCTCCGTATAAAACGCCTGCATTGCAATTTCAGGTGCAAACAATCAAATGTAAGCTGAGTTCATAGGCGTAAATTACAAGGAACCCCAAAAATTAACAAGTTTTCAAACAATTATATATAACGAGGGATCAGGTGACATTGGTATAACAATTAGTAATTGTTATTTTATGAAACCAATAATTGGATTTAACAACCTACCTATATCCAGCATGCAATTAAAGTTTCAAGTCAATCCAATACCCATATCACATGATAGAGAATATTGTATTTTTCAATATTTATAATGGTTGAAATTTATTCATATCAAGCAAAAAAATAGACATTTGCAATTAACTTGAAATTTCAGCATGCATGATCTAGATGAATAGAATGAAATCCAAGAATTGGATTAACAAAATTTAACTCATATAAAACAATTTGAAGGGGTGTAAGACTTAATTAGTTCTGCATTGGTATAAGCAGATCCCTCCTCCTCCTCCCTCCTCCTCTCTCTCTCTCTCTCTCTCCTCTCTCTCTCTCTCTCTCCCCACACATGCACACAAACACTTAATAGCCCAAAAAAACATCTTTGTGATAGCCAAAGTTTGAAGGGAGGTGTAAAAGTTAATTGCAACCGCAGTCACACCACATTTCAATTTATCCTCCAATGTGATAATATTGACAAGTTTTTGCTTAAGAACAATCCTATTATTTCTCTCCTCAAGGGAAACTCCCTTTCCACTTTTAACTAACACAACAATTCCACTTTTAACCATACCCATTACCCAAGCCAAGCTGTTTAAACCATTTTATAAGCACATATTCTCATATGAAAAGGAGGTGAACCCCCCCCCCCCTCAAAAAAAAAAAAAAAACTGCTCATATCAAACTACTAGGGTAAAGATCTGAGGTAAGATGAGGCAGACATTGTCGGAATTCTGAGGGTAGAAACTCTTACTATACTAAACTAAGAATTAGGAAGTGGAATGTAGGTTTGTTAAAATCACTCACCTATTATACTATCCAAAAATAGCCAAAACATACCCGCTATTTATGTTGGCAAAATATAAGGAAGCCTTAGCCAAATTTGGCTATTTCTAGATATATATTGAGCTTGGCAAACAAGCTAATTACATAATTCAACCACATCAGAGTATAGAATGTAGGTTTTATAAAACCACACTCTAAACATAAGTAAATTATTCACAGAATAATGCATGAGTGAAATAGAAAAGCATGCTCAAAACCCAGGAAATGAATGTTTGGTACTTTGCAGATGTAAACCATTAATGGTTATCCAATGTCAATTCCAAAATCTAAACTAATAATGAAAGCAGAGATACTCTTGACACCAAGAAAAGCCTATAGGCCCTATACTCCTAAATATGTGGACAATCATAACAATATGATATGCAAAACAGCAGGTTCCATTCAAAACTCACCCATCAAGTGGCATGGGAGGGAAGCAGCATGTCATCAGACACAAAGATGGCTTTAAAACTCGACCACTCAAACTGAGCACAACTGCTCCTGGACCTCCAACCCATGCCAAGCAGAGAGACAGAAAATTATAGATGACCCAAGCTTCATAACTGAAACAGTTATAGAGGAAATGGTGTTACAGCACAACAGTTTTGCCCAATGAAAAGTATTAAAAAAGTACAGCAAAACATGGTTAGTGAACCACTAAGATTGAATAAAAGATGTGAACATAATGTGACATCTATTCATCTATCAACAAATACATAGCATAAACTTTGGAATGGTATGATGGATTAGAAGAACAGGGAATTCGGAAATGAAGTGAAAAGGAGAAACTGATGAAGGAATTCAAACACAGGCAGACATACTTACACTTCCCGGATGGAATTGAAATATATCGAACCCAGTGGTAGAACAAGGGACAAGAAAGACATCAACGCATAAACCTGTCAACGAGAAGAAAATTATATACATTGTAACAAAGAAGAAAAAAAAGATTTAGGCACACAGAAAATGAATCCATTAGAAGAACAAAAAGCCGTACAATAAATTAGAGAGTAGAGAAGAAACAACTGACCGGAACCATAAAGATGATGCGGACGATGTATCTCTGAAAAATAGGTTCGGTGTAATTCAAAAGGTGCCTGTAGATGTGAAGAATCGCCAAAGCAATGGCTCCAGCAGTACATATAAAGGCCACGATGTTGAGGTAAATAGACACCAAATCACCCATTTGTCACACGAATTTTGTATCCTTTTATTCTCTTTCCTTCCGTAAGGTGGCTAGCGGTACATGGGAAGATTGTCCACAACCAATAGGAAGGAAACCCTAAACCAACCCCCGACCGCCGCAGTCAAAAACAGAAAAAAGTAGGATTGATTTGGTTATGCTAATTCCACAACTGCATTGCCGAAGTTAGGAAGAATTTGAAAAGAAAGAATCAGTAGCTATATGAAGATGAGAAGTAATTGGAGGCTTGGGAAGGAGCAAAACCTAAGTCCGGGGACACGTTGGATTGCAGTTAGAGTTTGTTTACAGAAGATAAATGGATGGGTAAGCGATAACCGTAGAAAGCAATAACCAACCGAGATCAATAGCGAACAATTCCAAGTAGAAATCAATAACCAACTAAAAGAAATTACCTTTAAATTGATTGGAAAATAGAGAACGATCAAACAAAGGCGGACAATATCCGGGAAGGTAATCAGTAACGAAAAGAGAAGGCAGATCTGGCAGCGGTTGCCGACTTTTTGTGTGTGCCTAGAAGCTGGAAAGAAAATATTCTTCAACAATATTTAGAACTATGCATGCTCCCCACTGGCAACCCATAATGGCGGCTCTCCAACTTTTCCTGTGAAAAAAAATACGCACCGTCGATTTTCCTATTTTCTTTTTTTATTAAGCAAATAAAAGTGAAAACGCAAAACCTACCTACAACAGCACAGCATAATTGCTCTTATTAATTTTTTTTTCCTACAAAGAATATTATTTGCATTTCGCATTTGTAAATTTACTGTTTTTGGGGAGAGGGCCGAGAGGCGGGACTGCGAGAGCCCAAGAGGGTGCTTTTTGCACATTTTACAGAGGTGAGGAATGCAAAAAGTGCGCTTAGAACAAGAACAAAAATTTGTTTAAAAAAAGAACATAAAAAGGCAAAAAGAATTTTTAAATACTATATTTTCTCTTTTCTTAAATTATTTGAATGTTATTAATTTTTATAAAATTAAAAAAATTAATTTTAATGTATTTAATATTAAAATTTAAAATTTTATAATTCTTAATGCCAAAAAATAAAAAAATAATTTTAAAATATAAAAATAATAGTTTAAATGTAAAAAAAACACATAATTTTAAAACATTTAAAAAAAAAGAAGAGAATATTTTAAAACCCTAAACTTTCGTCTGGTAACCTCATAACACTAAAGCTTTGCCTGGTAAAAAAGATGAAAAATGATAATGATGAAAAATTTATTAATCAAATGATTAAAATTAATAATTATTTTTTATTTTATAGTTTAATTATTAGATTAATAAATTTTTTATCTTTATTTTTTTATTTTTTTTATCAAACAAAGCCTAAGTCAAAAAGAGTTAAGCTTCATTGAGTTTGAAAATTTTAAATTTATATTTATTTAAATTTTAATTTGCTTTAATTTATTACCAAATGATCGATTATATTTTTTTAATAAAATTTGTTTTTTTTTTTTCCTTTTGTTGGATCCCAAATCACATTAAATTTATAGTGGTTAATGTTTAAGGTTTTAGATTTTTTTAACTCCTCACATTAGATTTAACTTTGAGCCATGTTGTTAACGAAGGGGAATATATAATGAATTGAGATTGTTAGAGTTTGTCCCAAAATTAGAATGAAGAAAAGGCTAGTGAAATAGGCAATTCATTCAATTTAAATTCATAGCTTGTATAATGAATTATATCAACATCTTTATTTGTGATAGGAATACTTTTTTCCGACGCCATCAATTGATGAATGTTTTACGTAAAAATGAATTGTTCATTGATTGATATAACTAATTAGAGAAGACAATTCAATTTGAATTAAGTAAATTTTTACTCGATTTAATTTGATTTAACTTTTGAAAATTGATTTTATTTTTAAATTAAATATCAGATTAAAAAAAATTAAATAATAATAAAAAAATTAAAATTGAGTTTTAGATAAATTCGATTTGATCTAATCTTATATTTATAAAATTATTATTTATTTATTTATTTATTTATTTTTATATTTACATATTCATTAAATTTTATATTTATATTAAAAGTAATATTTTATATTAAAAAATAATATTTTATTAATTTTAAATTAAATTAAAAATAATTTTATATAATATTAAATTAATTCGAATTCAAATATAAAAAAAATTATGAATAAAGTCGAATTCAAAATTTATAGGTATAAAATTCGATCAGGTACCATTGCCGTTCCTGTAACTAAATATAAAGACACTATTAGAAAAATCGCTCAACTCTCAAAAAATAAAATAAAGTAAAAAATGATCAAACAACTCCAAAAATATAAATAATTAACAGTTATTTAATACCATAAAATAATTAAAAAAAATTCTGGGTATAAATTTTGAATTAAAAATTTTAAAAAGTTCGTAAAATTAATCCGTTCGAAGAGAATTGATGGACCGGGGATTTAAGACCAAAAAGATACTGGGCAGAAGCAGCGAGGTGGAGGCCAGCGAGGCCATTCATTTGGGAAGGAGTGTGGCCTTATCTCTCCACTGAACTCTTCTGCACGCCGCCTGAAATAAATATCTCAAATTCCCTTAGCCTATCTTCTTCTACTAAACCAGCAGAAAGTTGCAACAAAAAATGGCATCCTTCCTAGGAGTATCCTCGTACATACACCACTCCCCGTCTCTGGAGGTTTCCTCTTCCGGCTGTAATAGAAGGATAACACCCACTACAGCAACTTCTTACTTCTCCTTACCCTCCACCAATAAGTCTCAGTTCAATGCCCTCGTAGTGGCTGGAAGGCCATTGCTCGGCTTCAAGCACTCTTTTGTTTCTCGCGCTATCGCCACCCCCAATTCCGTGCTCAGCGAACAGGCCTTCAAGGGTCTTTCTCTCCACCAGGACCAAGACGACCAGGACGTCTATGACTCTCGAGGGGAGACTAAAGCTGAGGCTGAGACTTCCTCCAACCACCAGGACGAACTTGACATTTCCAAGTTGGGTTTGCCAGAGCGCCTTGTCGATTCCCTACTCAAACGGGGCATTACTCACCTTTTCCCAATTCAGGTAAATTTTTCTTTCTTTTCTTGTTGATTACTTAATATGTAGATTTTTGTTTTAAAAAATTATTATTTTCATTCTTGTGCGTGTTCTTCTAACTCCGACCCTTCTATTTCATTTTTTTCTGTCCTGCAGTAGATAATGACGATTTGCATACGGATGCTATGCGACTTGCTTATCTTATGCTAATTAATTATCATTTCAAATGTACCTGTGTTATGCTTCTATCTTACTTCCATTCTACTATTATACCATCTCCTAATCTTTATGTTGCGTTTGACATTTTTTTTTCTATATAACCATGATTGTGCCTTTCTTTCTATTCAAGTACCTGAGTTAGGTTATGATTCTTCCCTTTAAATACCATTTTAACATTCTATACATTATATTTCCCCTTTCATTGATTTAGAGAGCTGTGTTCGTACCGGCACTGCAAGGTCGAGACATCATTGCTCGTGCAAAGACTGGCACTGGGAAGACATTAGCCTTTGGAATCCCCATAATTAAACGGCTTACTGAAGATGCTACCCAACACACAAGTCCACGGCGGTAATGCATCTCCTAATGCGAACCTAGACTTCATCCATTTTCAATGTTCTTGTTACGCTTAATATTTTTTCTTCTTTCTGTTTCTTTTTTTCTAGGATGTCTGGTCGGCTTCCCAGAGTTTTGGTACTGGCTCCTACTCGAGAGTTGGCTAAGCAAGTGGAGAAAGAAATTAAAGACTCTGCATCTTATTTGAACACTGTTTGTGTTTATGGAGGGGTTTCTTATAATACACAGCGAAATGCTCTTTCGCGTGGGGTTGATGTAGTGGTTGGGACTCCTGGTCGAATCATTGACCTCATAGAAAGTAATGACCTCAAATTGGGGGAAGTTGAATATCTGGTCCTTGATGAAGCTGATCAGATGCTTGCAGTTGGATTTGAGGAGGATGTTGAAGAAATTTTAGAAAATCTTCCATCGAAGAGGCAGAGCATGCTTTTCTCTGCAACCATTCCTTCTTGGGTTAAAAAGTTGGCAAGAAAATACTTGGACAATCCTCTGAATATTGACTTGGTAAATTATTTTCTATGTACTATTTGAAATGCTTATTCGTGCTGGGTTTTGACATGTTACTTCTGTTTCTTTATTCGATAATGATGGAGAAGTTTCTGTCTAAACTCAAAAGGTTACAAGTCTTGAGTCTTGAGCATTGGAGGTAGTTATTTCTGCTTGTTTGATGGTTGAGCTGTTATTGTCGACCATCGGTGAAACATCAAAACTCTGTTTCTGATTGTCAATGGTGAAAATTAGTCTGTCCCCATTTTCAACCACTTTCTTGGGTTGGGAGGACTAATTCATTATTGAGTAAGTTGGTTGAAATTTTGATGCTCAGCAAGCTCAGATTGTGGTTATGGACCTCATAAATTTGATCTCTCAACCACTTAATCTGCAAGAGAAAACAATGCCATCCTTAAAAATGCTATGGTATATATCAGCTTAGATCTAAATCCAGCATAACACTTTCTTCCTACATTTCTGCATTGCAAATATTATTTCAGCTGACACATTGTCAAAAGCATGTTCTTTTTCTTTGTGAAAAAATATTCTCTGTTGAGAGATTAAAATTGAATGATGTAATTTGGTGAACAAGTTCAAAGATAATAAGTTTTCTCTTGAATAATGAGTGGAATTATATCTTTTGCTTATATTGTTAAAGAAACTGGGAGAAAAACATTATACACATCTATGTGCATACATAAGTAGCATGATGTATATTGATCTTGGAGTAGCACATTCCCATTATAAGTATCATGTTGAAGTTCTTTCATTGCGGAATGAAACCTTGATTTTAGTTTTTGTTCTTTCTCCTTTCTTAGGTTGGAGACCAAGATGAAAAGCTTGCTGAAGGGATCAAACTTTATGCGATATCAACCACTGCAACTTCAAAGGGGACCATTCTTAGTGATCTCATAACTGTAAATAATTTCTCTTCTCTTACTTTGTCTCACTGGTTTCAGTATTTCTTTGTATTTTTGTTACAAATTGAAGCCATCAATGAAGTCTGTCTATTACGTGTATTTTTTCTTCATAGATGTCTCTTTTTAGTGGAGAGTAACGTAGGAATCCCTTTTTTTTTAATAGAATTTTACCATATAAAGCATAAACCTATTGCATCATTCTTATTGGAATTAATTTTGTTTGTGTTGAATTTGTCTGCGGTATATATTCTATATCAAAGATGAAATAGAGACAGTTATCCCAATGTAAATGTTTTGATATTATTCTATGTAATCAACATCTACTAAGTTGGCTCGCTTGTGTCATCAGCTGTTGATGCATTCTTTATTCTTTAAAGATTCTTCAGGATGGAATTTTGTTCAACTTTGGATTGTTATTCTTAGTTCAAGCCTTTGGTCCTCAAAGCATCTTTATTCAAGTCCTTAGTAGTTTTATATTTGCATTATGCTGCAGTATCTGGGTTGGCCTATTGAGTTTAGTTGATGTAAGCCTTTCTAAAAACCTCAACTTTACAATAATAAAAGTGCTTTCCTGGCTTTAAAGTTTTAAAGTTTTATTTAAAATTTTTATTTTGGGTTATTGTGTAAATTGGCCCCTTAACTATATCACTTTTCATGAATTGGTACCTATAGAAACAAATTTCACGATTTGGTACCTTAACTTTGCTTCCGTCAAGCATTTTGCACCATTGACCAACTGTGTTAGGTAAAATGATGATATGGCACATATTGGCCAATGAAAATGCTCCATGTATCATGATTGTATTTATTAGTTTCTTGCCACGTTTGCATATTATTAGCGGAGTTGATGTCTGAGGAAAATGGCTTGACAAAATAAAAGTTGAGGTGCCCAATTGTGAATTTGTTTCTCTAAGTACTAGATTGTGAAAAGTGGTATAGATCAAGGATCCAATTACATATTAACCGTTTTATTTATGTGTGGAGACCCCCAAATTTCCATTATACATGGATCATATTGGTTATGTTTTTGCAAATGTAGTAGTTGCTTCCAATATACTTACTTTTACTTGTAAACTTTTCTTAGAGGAAATTATTTTATCATTTAGCTCTACTAACATGTATGCAATGTTTTTATGCTACCATATTTAAATGTTATTAGAAAATTTATATAAAATCACCATACTGAAAAAAACTGCATCTTGTCCTAATCTTCAGGTTTATGCGAAGGGTGGGAAAACCATTGTTTTTACACAAACAAAGCGAGAAGCTGATGATGTGTCTATCAGTTTAACAAATAGCATAGCTTCTGAGGCATTGCATGGCGATATATCCCAACATCAGAGGGAGAGAACATTGAATGGATTTCGGCAAGGAAAATTTACTGTGCTTGTTGCTACTGATGTTGCGTCTCGTGGACTTGATATTCCAAATGTTGATCTAGTATGTTACCAAAATATGTTGTAGTTCTTTAAACTCTATAATTTATTTTGGATCTGTTATTATGGTCTTTTATTTCTAGATTAGGCTCCAGCCGGTCGATACTTTTACCACCTTTTCTTTTTTCCTTTGCTTCTGCATGCAAAATTATGTTTGATGAAAAATGAGAAATGATTAAAATGTTACACCAACTAAACAAAATTGCTTCTATACATGTAAAATCATTAATTTTGTTATTCATTGAGGTATTAATTTAGTTCCTCATAAATATGTATATTTTATCAAAACAGTTTTTTTATTTTTTATTTTTTTGTTTTTGGAAGCAAAAAAGCAACAGTAAAGGTACCAATTAAATATTTAAATGGTACTTCAATAGTTCAAGGATGTTATGATATTGTGCTTTGTAAAGAACTATACACAGAATAAGCTAGTACTTATTTGAAACTCTAACCATTCAGTTATTCCTTATATCATGTTTATATATTTAACAGAGTTAATGATATGGTATTCAATGTTGACTTCTTCAGTTACTGAAGCTTAAAAGAATATGAGTTATTATTTGATATTGTAAAACTAGGAGGAAAAACACATGTCAAAGTATAAAAATGGACATGCATGCGATGTTGATTTTATATCATAAGTTTGTTCTCTGATCTCTCCATTTTTCTGTTTCCAATATTCATGATCCAAATTTTGAGATATTATCATATATGGAAAGCTATCATTATTTTTTACCTGTCTTTAGTTTCAAAATGTGAAATGTGCTTTCTAAAGGCATGTGAGAAGACTGTGGCACTTATCGCCCTTTTATCCAGGTTATCCACTATGATCTTCCCAATGATGCGGAGACTTTTGTGCATCGCTCTGGACGAACTGGACGGGCAGGGAAGGAAGGTTCTGCAATTTTGATGTATACTAATAGCCAAAGGAGAACTGTCAGATCCCTTGAACGTGATGTTGGGTGTAAGTTTGAGTTCATTACTCCTCCAGCTATTGAAGAAGTTTTGGAGTCATCAGCTGAGCAAATTGTTGCTACTCTTAATGGAGTTCATCCTGAGTCTATAGAGTTCTTTACCCCAACTGCTCAAAGGCTTATTGAAGAACAAGGGACAAGTGCTCTTGCTGCAGCACTAGCACACCTAAGTGGATTTTCCCATCCCCCCTCATCCCGTTCACTTATTAGCCATGAGCAGGTAAACTGTAGTATCCTTTATATTGCTTTTAATTCTAGTTGGAGCACCTAATTGTGAATTACATTCAAGTTTGCTTGTCCCCCATTTGGACAACCTAGTGCTTGATATTGGGACTTTCACTTGGAAGTTGTCAAGTTCAAACCCTTGGAAGGAGGGCTAGTTTATGGAAGAGGCTCCATGCATACCATAACATTTGTTTTTTAATTTTTTTTATTTGTTTTTAAGTGGCATACTTTTCTTGGAAAGCAATGCACTTTAGTTCTCCTTTATGTTGGTTGACTTGGTATATTGAAAATAGGGTAACAAGGAGAATACAACTACAGTATGTGGTTGTAACTATGCAGATGGTGGTAGGAATATAGTTGTTTTTGTTGTTGGTGTACTGAACTTTGGCCCTTTTCATCTTCTTCTGTTAGGCAAATCCTGTGTTGCTTTTTAATATATGTGTGTGTGTGTGTGTGTGTATATATATATACATGTATATCAGTATATATATACCCATGTCCGAATGGGCAGTATGGTGGTGTCAACTAAATTTTTAAATGCCAAGAACCCACATCTTACCAGATGTTCAGATGTTTTGAAGTTGCTTGTCAATTTTCAATACCTATTTGCATTTGATTTTTTCTTTGTTTTGTTTGTGAAGATTTTTTGTTTCAATAAATTAATTTAGCCTGCTGCCTAACTGGACCCTGTGTTTCAGGGATTGGTAACAATGCAATTGACAAGAGATTCATCTTATTCTAGAGGGTTCCTGTCTGCTAGATCTGTCACTGGGTTTCTTTCTGATGTTTACCCTATCGCTGCTGATGAAGTTGGGAAAATATATCTAATTGCAGATGAGAGGGTTTGTATCTGCAAGGATTCTGTTCATTTTGCTTTGTTAATCTTGATGCATTTCTTTGGTGAGACTTAAGAATGTATTTATTATCAGGTTCAAGGAGCAGTGTTTGATCTCCCCGAGGAGATTGCAAAAGAGTTGCTGAATAAGCCAACACCACCTGGAAACAGCATCTCAAAGATCACAAAGGTTGATGATATTGGTCACTGTTGCTCATTAGATGTGCATCTGTGTAATGGGCATGTTGCTTATATTACTGTCATCTAATTCATCTAGCTAATGCTCCTTTGGCAGCCACCTAAGCATTTTTTTTTTTATTGCTTTAAACTAAGATGATTTTGTGTATTTACTTCTTCTGGCAGTTGCCTCCTTTGCAAGATGATGGCCCTTCAGGTGATTATTATGGCAAATTTTCTAGCAGGAATCGCTATACGCATGGAACTTCTAAGGATCGGAGAGGTCTTAGGGCCTCCAGGGATTGGAGCAGTGGCCGAGACTCTGGTGATGAAGTCCGAGGTGGAAGAAGTAGCTGGTCTCGGACTTCAAAAAGCAGTAGGGATGACTGGCTAATTGGCAGTAGCAGATCAAAAAGGTCTTCCTCCCAAGACAGGCAAGTCTTTTCCCTCTATTCTCTTATGATAAACTATCTTGAACTTTTTAACCTGTATTGATAAGATTGTTGGTCTTAAGGTCAAGTAATAAATGAGAAAGGAGAAAATATCACTCAACTCTATGCAACTAAGCCAGCAATAGTCTAATCCTGCCTGTACAACTTTTCTAAATCTGTTTGGTGTTGGCTGATCCAGATTCCCCTGATTTCATTCCAAAATTTACTCTTTAGACTTACTGTCCTTGTCTTGAAGAAAGGTAAAAAGGCTGAATTAGTTGGTTATTTAATGACAGAAATAAAAGTAGCTCTAGCCACATCTTTAGTAAACTAGAACTTATTTAGTCATATGCATGGAGGAGGGTTGATGCATGATGAACCAATGGACTTATTTTCTCTTCATGGCAGTTCCATGCTGCCCGTTCTATGCTCTCATTGACCCTTTTGTTTGTATTTTGATGTTTGGTTACTGTGGGTGGAAACTCTAATTACTGAAAACGTTATAATTCTGAGTTATAGCCATAGAAGGCAGTTACTATTACCATTCATTATAACCTTCTATCAAACACGAATACCTTGTATAGGATTTGACATCGACGTCTTATTTTGTGTACAGAGGCTTTGGAGGTTCCTGTTTCACCTGTGGGCGTCCTGGGCATAGGGCCTCTGACTGCCCTGACAAGTTTGACTTTTAGCATGTTGCTTTAAGTATCAGTCTTCCGCACTAACCTGGACGATCTTGGAACTAAGCTGCTATTAGGCAGTTGCTTTTTGGCAGACATTGGCATTAAGTTGGTCAAAGAGGGAGACTCTCGCCTGCGTTGCAAATATTGAAGTTATCGTCGTATGCCTTTCTCTGTCACTGTTGCCATAAAATTTGCAGTCCGCTGATATCAAATTGGAGAAAATGTTACATGAAACTATTCTAAATAGAAGTTAAATTCTATGAAACATTATCATTTGAAACCAGAAATGTTATCTGCCCGATTTGTGGTAGCATTTTTTTTTCTTTTTTATTTTAAAGTGGCAAAGAAGGTATGATTTTAGTATAAAATTTAAATAGTTGTCGTTGTTTTGAGGTGATGCCCATAATATTAAATTTTTTTAGTCCTGGTGCTAAATTAATGGTATCTCATTTTTTGAAATAAAAATTGGCAGAATATATGAAATAAAAAACCTATTCTCTGGGTGAGTGAAAGACCAAATTAGGATCTTAACAGCATGTCTATATACATATAGAGCTCACTTGCTTGTCTATGCATGTAGATCTCTTTTTTATTTTTCACAAATATGCATGTAGATCTCATTTTGTTTTTTTTGTGAGAATGATTTTTGTGATATTAAAAATAATAGTGATGGTGAAATTAATTATTGTAATAATCAGATTGAATATTATAATAATATATATTTGAATGCAAACATGATGGTAATGATGATGTGAAGAACACTGAGAAGAGTAATAAGAAGAGAAAATCATCATTATAGATATTGGACCAAAATTTGCATATAATAAAATTTATAGTATGTATTGATATTTGTAAAATTAATAAATAATTAAATTTTATGATATATATTTTATTTTTATGTTGTATTAATGTATTTATAATGTTGTAACTATTTATTATATATAATTAATTATATATAAAATTATTATGTAATTAATAATATATATAGATATATTTATTTGTGTTTTTTTTCAAATTTTTTGTTATTTATTTGTTTATTATGTAATTGCGTAAATTTATTTATCATTTTAAATAAGTAATTGAAAATCTTTACAAAATTAAAAAAAAATAAAAAACAATTAAAAAGTCACTATCGTAATTTGTTATGTCATCTAAATAGCATTATGGTGTAGTTAAACTTTCCAACCACACCTCATTTGTTTTAAACAAGGATTTGAATGAAGCTTAAGACCCGACTACATAGAAAAATGATTGAAACAATTTTATATAAATCCTAAAAACTTTGAAACCTCAAAATCTTTTAAAACCTTAAGCATTTAAAAATCATCTCTCAAAACCCTAAAACCATTAAAAACTCAAAAACTCATTAAAACTTAAAAATCCAAAAATCACCCCTTAAAGACACAAAAACGTTGAAACCCCAAAAACCACTAAAAACCTTAAAAATCCCAAATTGCCTAACGAAACCTCAAAATCGCCCAAACCCCAATAATCATTAAAAACTCCTAAAACCCAAAAAAAACCCCTGAAACCCTAACATCGATGAAACCCCAAAAACTAATAAAAATCCTAAAAACCCAAAAACTATCCTTGAAACCCAAAACCTCAAAACTAGTGAAGTTGCCAAAACCCTAAAAACTAATAAAAATCCTGAAAACTCCAAAACACCAAAACTGCTCAAAACTACTACAATCCTAAAACCCAAAAACCCAAAAATTGTCTAAACCTTAAAAATCGTCCTTTGAAACCCCAAAACATATAAAACACCATAAACTACTAAAATGTCCAAAAACCCAAAAATCGCCCTTGAAGCCTAAAAACCCTTCAAACCACAAAAACTACTAAAAACTCAAAAAACCAAAAATCGCCCCTCAAAGACCCAAAACCATTGAAACCCCAAAAACCATTTAAAGCCTTGAAAACCTTGAATACCAAAAATTGCTAGTTGAAACCCCATAACCATCGAAACCCCAAAAATCACTAAGAAACCTAAAAACTAAAAAATCATCCCTCGAAATCCTAAAATCACCCAAACCCTAATAACCATTAAGAACGCATAAAACCCAAAAACGGTCCCTCGAAACCTTAAAATTGCCTAAACACCAAAAACCACTAATAATGCCTGAACTTCAAAATCTATCTCACGAAGCCCTAAAACTGCCAAAACCATAAATCATAAAAACCAAAAATCAACTACTGAAACCCTAAAATAGTCGAAACCTCAAAACCACTATAAACCCAAAAAACCAATAAACTACCCTTTGAAATCCCATAACCATTGAAATCCTAAAAACCCAAAAATTGCCCTTGAAATCCAAAAACCATTGAAACCCCAAAAGCCACTAAAAATCCAAAAATCACCCTAAAAGCCCTTAAATCATTGAAACCTCAAAACCCATTAATAACCCTTAAAACCCAAAAATCACCCATAAAATCCTAAAACCACAAAAACCTAAAAAACCACTCTTGAAGCCCTAAACAGTTGAAACCATAAAATTAACTCAAAACCACAAAACTTAAAAATCATTTCCGAAACCCTAAAATCTTAAACCCCAAAACCACTAAAAACTCCAAAACATAAAAACAACCTCTGAAACTTCAAAATCGTTGAACATAAACCATTAAAAATTTAAAAATTGACTAAACCTAAAACCTTAAAAACCATTAATAATCCCTAAATCCTAAAAATCATCTTTCGAGACCCCAAAATCACTAGACCTAAAAAATCACTAAAAACCTAAAAATTTACCCTTGAAACCCTAAAAAGTTAAAAACCCTATAAACCTAAAAAAAGCCCACAAAGTACTAAAATCGTTGAAACCCCAAAAACCACTGAACACCTCTAGACTCAAGACCTTAAAGCTCTAAAACCTAAACCTTTAAACTTAAACCCTAAACTCGAGACTTGAGACCTTAAAACACTAAACCGAAGAATCTAAAATCCTAAAACCCTAAATCTTAATCCTTAAAGTTGAGACTCAAGACCCGAGACCTAAGACTTGAAACCTAAGACCCTAGACCCTAGACCTTAAACCTAAGACCATAAACCCCAAAACCTTAGACCATAAACCCAAGTTCCTAAATTGTAAAACCTTAAACCCGAAACTCAAAACCTTAAATCTCAAACCCTAAACCAAAAACTAAAAAACCTAAACTTGAGACTCCAAACCCTAAAACCTTAAACTCCAAACACTAAACTTAAATGCTAAACCTTAAATCATAAAACCCTAAACCTTAAATCATAAAACCCTAAGCCCTAAACCATAAACATTAAGACATAAACTTGAGACCTTGGACCTTAAACCTTAAACGAAGACCCTAAACCATAAAAAACAAAACCCTAAACTCAAAACCTGAGATCTGAGACTTGAGACTCGAAACCTGAGAACCTAAACCTAAGACCCTAAATCTTAAAACCTTAAATCTTGAACCTAAAACCCTAAACCTCAAACCTTTAACCTTTAAACCTAAACTAAAAACCCTAAAACCTAAACCTGAATCCTGAGACCTTAGATCCTAAACCCTAAAACTTTAAATCCTAAAACCTAAACCCTAAAACCTGAAACTAAAAACCCCTAGACCTTAAAACCCAAAACCTAGATCCTAAAACCATAAACCCTAAACTTTAAAACCTAAACCATAAACCTAAGACTTGAGACTTGAGACCCTAAAACTCTAGACACTAAATTCAAAACCCTAAAAGATAAACCTTAAACTCAACAACCTGAGACTTGAAACTTAAGACCCTAAAACTAAGACCCTAAACCTTAAAACCATAAACCCAAAAATCCAAAATCCAAAACCCAAATCTCAAATCCTAAACAAAAAAGTAAAACCCTAAACCTTAAAACCTTAAACCTGAGTCCTAGATCCTAAAACCAAGACCTTAAAACCCTAGAATCACTAAAAACCCCAAAATCATAAAAATCACTCCTAAAATCCTAAAACCATCAAAACCCTAAAAAGCTAAAAACTACCCCATAAAGCCATAAAATTGTTTAAATCTTAAAAACCACTAAAAACCACCCCTCGAAACTCGAAAACTATCGAAACCTCAAAAATCTCAAAAATAAAAAAACTACCTTTCGAAGCCCTAGAATTGTTGAAATACCAAAAACCACTAAAACCCCCAAAACCCAAAAATCACCTACTTTAGCCGTAAAATAGTCGAAACCCCAAAAATCACTAAACCTCAAACTTTGAAAACCACCCCTTGAAGTCCAAAAAACATTGAAACCCCAAAAGTTATTAAAAATCCTAAAACGTCCCTCGAAGCCTCAACATTATTGAAACCCTGTCATAACGTCTAGATCCGGAGATCTATCGCTAGACATTGACTTTAGGGAGTCGCCACCAATCTTTTTATCTAGGTACGATTGGCCACCTATGGAATCTGTCCTTTTAGGGAACACCTAAGTTTAAGGATCCCTAGAAAAATAGGTTCAGGTCTGCTAACCAGAACAAGGCTCGGGAGTTCGGTTACGTGTGAAGAAGGTTATAGCACCCTCACAACGCTCATCAAAAGATGGTACCAGCTTAAATTTATGTTATCCAAAAGCTTTAAAATTTTACCAAGTAGTTAATTATTGAAAATTATTCTCAATTGACTCTAATACTTTTAGCAGAAAATTGAAAAAATTCCCTCACCTCAGGAGTATGCAAGAAAAACTACTGTTTCACTTACAGAGGCTCCGTCGTCGGATTAGTTAAAGAAAAATCAAAATCAAAGTCAAAATAGAAAGGAAGGAAAGAATGATTGTTCTTGTGTAGGGAAAATTGATACTTTCAACTTTTCCCCAAAAATATATTTTTGAAAATTTATTTTTAAGGAAAATTGATACTTCCAACTTTTCCTCAAAAATATATTTTTTTTGAAACTTTGATTTCTAAGGAAAATTGATACTTTCAATTTTTCCTCAAAAATCTTTTTTTTTGAAAACTTTGATTTTCAAGGAAAATTGATACTTTCAACTTTTCCTCAAAAATATTTTTTTAAAAATCTTTTTATCTTCAAGAGTTATTTAAAAGATGCTTGACAAATCAAAATTTCCTGTGAAACATTTTAAACTTACTTGGTATCCAACACGAGAACAAATGAACATCTTCTTGCACCACTTTTGCTTACGAGATGGTGATTGAATTAAGTGCATCGATTCTTGACCCTTTAAGACACCGATACATGTATGATATTTCAACAAAGTCAACCATCTTCTTTTCAACAGCAAACCTAGTCACTTCAACCACTAGGCGAGGCGTAACATGGACAGTCTCCTGACAACCTTGATGAGTTAGTTTACAGGAGGACATCCAAAGGAACCTCATGTCATAGTAGCGATGCAAACCAGAAAACAAAGCTGCAGCCCCAAATGGGCCAAGGCATCCCAACAAGAAGTGAAGTTTTGTTGCTGTATCTAAATCCCTTAACAACTGCAGCAACTACCATGGTTTTAATAACAATCACTAATATTATAGCTGCTAGCAATATATCAACGTGATTCCAAAGAAAATGCACATGAATCAACATCCCCAATACTGGCCAGGAATAGAGCAACAAAGCAATTGCGAATTTGCTCAACTTGTTCAAGTGTATGCTGATTCAAATTAGAGGTTGATATCATCATTCCAGCAACAAATGAACCCAGCTCATCACCAAACAGCAAGCAAGCAAAAATGCTATGGATGTCAACTGATAGAGCTCCTTAGTCAACGATTTAGTCGTGGATAGTACTCCTTGAAGGACACCAGAATTACCACCTAGAATTGAAGTAAAGCAAACAGCAAACCCATAGCACAGTCCTCCATATAACTGTAAAAAACATATAGCGAAATTGTTATACCACACGAACACGTGAAGAGAAAATTTTGAAGAAAACCTCTAAGGACAGCAACTGCTCGAATAACACGAAGCTTTGTTGTTGAAAACTCCAAGCTTGATGCGTGAATCCTTGGCTGCATATTTTGGTGTAATTAATTGGGCTGCTATTGCAAACCCAATTGTTGCTGCAGCTGAGTAGTCTGTAATTGCATCTGTGATGTCAGTTGCTGCCTTTCGCATCATCCAATCTGTGCTCCCAAGGCATTCGTGGATGCTTTGCCGCAAGGATTCCAAGCTCTGAGTTGCAATTACTCCCTCCTGTGACAAACTCGCCACTACCGCCAAAAGGGAAGCCTTAGCCATAAAATTCTGATTATTCAACAGCTTGCAGGTCCTTGGACACAGCTTCTGAAAAGCAGCCAAAGGAGGATCAGTTGCACATTCCACCATCTTAGCCATACACGTTGCTCGACGTAACAAAGTGGAGCGCCTTTTCCAACGTGTTCTCCAAAACAGGTTCTACAGGTGATCTTCCACCTCCTCTTTCGAAGCAAAGCCTTCCTTCATGGACTATCGCCACGGCTCCTGAGCTCGAGACCGAGACAGCTGCGATTGGGCTCAGCTTGCGCCTGTGCCAACTTTTCTTGCTCAACAGACCTGCTCATGCGCTCAAGTAAAATTGGTAGCGGGATCAAGAGATTTTTTTTTTGTCAGTTTCTGATCTCTGGATCTTTTTTCCTGTTACTGCTCCTTAGTTTCCTATAATTTTCTGCACAAGAGTGATCAGCAATGCAAGAAAAGGAACCAAAAGATGAACCAAACACTATTCATGATTGCGTTCCAACAATAAATCAGATGCAAAATTTATTCAGTATCCTCGTCAACAAGATATTCAAAGGACGAAGTAAATTGCAAGTCTCCTTTGGACCCTAGGGGTTAGCCGCTAATGTTTGACCAGCAAGCATTCGTGATCTCCTTCGTTGGGTAACTTCGTTTTGGCTCGAGAGGGTGCCTCCAGCACCTCGATCTAACGGGATGCCCCCAAGATTTTAATTTTACGATAGACCATGATCCCGGACGGGATTATCATTCATTGTGGGTGTAATACCTGAGATATACCACTCACTGCTTCTGTAATATTTTACGGACTGCAGGAAGTGAAAATGGTGGAAAAGTCATGTATCACACCCCGAATACCCTCATGATCCTCTTTCCACATACCACTGTCATAAAAACCAATCCCTGACTTGATTATGCCTTCGCCTCTGAACACACGAAGCATGGGAAAGAACTTGTCTTTTTATCACCAGCTTGAAGCCGCTGAACCCGAGACTGACATCTCCAGAATTCCTTTTCCCTCTTAAGATCCTGCTTCAATGATTTCGCCTTTACATGGTCACACACGGGCTGTCTAGCTAGCTTCTTCATTTCAGCAGCTCAACCCGAGGTTCCAAGCTATGTCACATCTGCCGTTTGCTCAGAGGGCAGTCAAAGGCACGTCACCATTGACAAATGCGATGTCTTGGTCTTTAAACACTTCATGGAAGGGGAGATCGCCCACCAAAGAGAGGCTTTGAGGGCCGGTGGAGATGGGGGCTTTCCCCCCTATGTTTTTTCTCTCCTATTCGGACTCCTCCTCTTATTTAGATTTCTCTTCCATCTTTTTTCCGTTTCCTATTCGGATTCTTCTTCTCTCCTATCCCCATTTCTCCTCCATCTTTTTTTCGTTTTATAAAACCATGCTGTTTTTTATAGAATTTCAGTTCTATTCCACTTAGTCCTCCAATGCTAAAGATTAGCCACCAATCATGCTTTCTGATCATCATCCAACTTAATCTCAATCTTTCTTTCTTTCTTTTTTTTTTTTTAAAAAATAATCAGATAATAAATAAAAAAGTGATAAATATGAAATAAAAAAAAATCTAAAATAAAAATGAATAAAAATCCCTGCAACTGAGCTTGGATTAGTCTTAATTGACAAATAATCCCGGACAAAATGGGGTGTCTACAGCTGCCTCTCTTTGCACATTTTTTTGTGAAACAAAAATTGTGCAAAGACGTAGACACCCCTTCATGACTCAACTGGATTTTTTTTTGCCCATTTTTTTATTTTTTATTTTTTTAAATTTTGATCAAAGCTCCTCTAAGCAGTAGCTAAACGACTTCGAGAAACATAAACAAGGCTCCCTTAAACAGAGGCAATTTTTTTTTTTTTTAAAGCTCCTCTAAATAGAGGCTCAACGACTTTGAAAAGTAAATTGCTCCTCTAAACAGAGGCACCACGACTTTGAAAATAAATTACTCCTCTAAACAGAGGCACCACGACTTTGAAAAGTAAATTGCTCCTCTAAACAGAGGCACCACGACTTTGAAAAGTAAATTGCTCCTCTAAACAGAGACACCACGACTTTGAAAATAAATTGCTCCTCTAAACAGAGGCACCACGACTTTGAAAAATAAATTGCTCCTCTAAACAGAGGCACCACGACTTTTGGAAAGTAAATTGCTCCTCTAAGTAGAGGCACCACGACTTTGAGAAAGTAAATTGCTCCTCTAAACAGAGACACCACGACTTTGGAAAGTAAATTGCTCCTCTAAATAGAGGCACCACGACTTTGAAAAATAAATTGCTCCTCTAAACAGAGGCACCATGACTTTTGGAAAGTAAATTGCTCCTCTAAACAGAGGCAACGAACTTGGAAAAGTAAATTACTCCTCTAAACAGAGGCACCACGACTTTGGAAAGTAAATTGCTCCTCTAAACAGAGGCATCATGACTTTGGAAAGTAAATTGCTCCTCTAAACAGAGGCAACGAACTTGGAAAAGTAAATACTCCTAGACAATCATGTCTGAAGGAGTTGAAAGTTGTGTTTGAGGGAATTTCAGGAGATCATGCCCAAAGGTCTTATAAATCAACCCTGATACCAAAAGACATCCTATTTCAAGGATTAGGAACTTACCTGACAAGTTTCTTCTCCATCTTGCAAAATATCTTCGTATTTATCTTCTCCATATGGGATGTTGAAACACCCCTGCTTCTTGAATTTATACACTATACTTTCCTGAAAGTAGTGTATGCTATGCAATGTGCATGATTTTCAATGCATGCTATGCCAATGTTGGCCAATTAATTCATGTTCAATGTATGGTACTCAAGTTTCTCAAGCTCTTTTTTTCTTTCTTGGGTGTCAAGCCCTTTGATTCCTCAAGGATCCAATTGCACTGCTCTTCTAAGATCGAACCAGTGTAGCTCTCAATTGTCCTTTCCACTCACATTCTTTCCTTGTTCAGTTTCTCAATACTTTGGAATAAGCTTCATCAATCGATCATCCCTTGACCATCATTCAATGAATTTTTCAGCACTAGCAAATTTCAAAACAAATTTCATCCACCATCACTGGGTCCTTGTCTCAGCATCAACCATTCCAAAACAAACTCTATCCACTGATTGTTCTCACCATTCGACCAATTCATCCTTGTACTCATCACTTGGTTGTATCGCTTTTCAAGATTTGCCCCATTATATTCTCTATTTGATCACATCATACATCCTTCTAAATTATCTCTTTTAGGTTTCTACCATTTCTTCATCATCTTAGATTTCTTTTCAAATGAATGTAAGATTCTTTTAAACACATATTCATTCATTCATTATCATTTCAATTCTTGACAAATATAATGCAATCAAGCATTTTTCTCAATTCATTCTAGGGGTGAAACAATAAGAGAACAGAAGGTGAATTATGGTAAAGATAATCAATGGAGATCTATTTTGGTAGAAAATAAATGGGAAAGGAAATAAATTGGATGTCATTGAGGTGAATGGTATGTCCAAATGATGAATATTCAGACAATTTTCAACATTAATCTAGGATTCTTTTTCAAAAACTCATTTCATTTACTGTTGAAGTCATCTTGAGCTTGGCGAACTTTGCCCCAGTCTTTGAGGGATCTTCAGATGTCTTTGATCTTTCATTCATGTGAGCCATTTGACCTGGATCTTTTTTTTTTTTGGTACCAAAATCACCCTTTCATGTTTTCAATTTGGATCTCCTTTTTCATTTTTTCATTTTTTCCCCTTTTTTTTCTTTTTTTTTCTTTTCTCATTTTTCATCCAGTGTTGATATCTTTCATGTAGCATGATTCCATTGCTTCATCATGAGCATATCTTTGCTCAACCTATAATCATTCAAGTTGAGTATTCACATTTGATCCAAATGGACTTTTCAAGGTTGTAATGTAGGCCAAGGTGAAGGGTCATAAAAAAAAGATATAATAGGCTCAAAACATGTATTAAAAAGGTTCAAAACCAAAGGATCATTTGATACAACTTGGCATTTTGCCCCCACATCGTTTCACTATTTTTTCTTTCCTCACACAAAAGATTCTTATTACTTTACCCCAAGTCATGTGTGGCTTTCATTTTTCTTTTGCTTTTCTTTCTCTTTCCATTTTTGAGACCTTTTGTGGTGTTTTTTTTTTTTTTTTTTTCAAAATTTACCCTCCAGTGTAGAGGGTGATCTTTGGTTGGGGTTCTTCAGAAAAAAAAATCATAATAGGCTCAAAGGGGTAGCAATAAATGATTTTTCAAATGGTAAAAGAAAGAAGGCCATTTTTCATCTCAATTGTGAATACCTTTCTTGAACATCATCTATTGAACAAAGCTCATGAACTTGTATAAAAGATTGCACACCTTCAAGACATACTATTTGACCTTTTAGTAACAGCTTACTTTTTGCTCAAATCATCTCCTCACATTGATGTGGATGAGTTCTCAAAATTAAATCCCAGAATCATTATTATCATTGTCTAAATATTCATCATCTGAAATTTGAAAATGGGAATGTAAAGTCATGAAAGGTAACAGGGCATGGAATAATGGTCGAGTGAAAGAGAAAATGTAATGAAATGCATTAACTTGCCCTTATTAAGATGATAACAAGTGAAATCATATTGCAGAAAAGAAATCCTAACATTACTTTAAAAGAACTCTTAGAATGACAAGTGGCATTCAACCAGTTTTAACATCCTCTTTAAAATCATGCCCCTGGGCAACCAGGTGAAGGATTTTTATCTCGCCCCATTGATTCATCGTGACTCTTCATATTCTTGATCCTCAAACAAAATGATTGGGCTTTTCCTGCTAAGTTCTAAAGATACAAGCTTGACCATTTGAGTGGCTGCTTCCATTATCATGCTCCCTGTTGTAGTGCTTCTGGTAAAGGCAATCTTGTCAACATTGAGATGAGATGCCAAAGAAATCATAACTTTCGGGCTCGATCCAGTTAAAATGTTCAAGACACCTGAAGGAAAACCAACCGTCCTACACATGTCAGCCAGCTCCAAACAGGTGATAGATACCAACTCGAAAGGTTTCAATATTGCAGCATAATCTACAGCCAAAGCAAGAGCTACTTTTCAGGCTGTCATCAACAGTGGATACTTCCATAGAGTAATCAATCCAATGACCCCAAGTGGTTCCTTAAGCACATAACTCTTAAATGTCTCAATAGGAAGAGAGATGGCAACCTTTTACTTCACATCTAAACTTTCGGCAAGGTACGTATAGTACTCAAAATATCCACAACATCATCATGTCTTAGTTGCTCATCTAAGTTGGTTTCCGTAATCAATTACTCAAGCTTTGCTAATTAAATTTTTCTTTGTTTTTGGAAACGATTGGCGCCCGTAAATACTTGGCATGAACAGCGTCAGAAGCTGAAGCCTAATCTTTGCTTTTGTTACTAGAAAAAGCTCTCTGAGCAGTAGCGCACCACAAGCTTCACATTCTTTAACTGTAGCTTTGGAAATATGATCGATGTTCTGTTCAATTGAAATTCACATTTCTTGAAAAACAGGGCTCCTCCACTCGCTGTCGATGAGTAACATTTGCTTTAAATTTGGACCAGCCATATTAAATCAGTTTGCCCCTAAAATCTTATTCAACTCCCCTTTTAACTTTTTTTGAGCTTTCTCTTATTCCTCAAGGACGACTGAAATTTTTTTGTTCCATTAGTCCTAGCTTAGCTCTTGTTTGGTGAGTGGGGTTATTTGATGGAGCTATCCTTGAACCTCTAGCACCACAATTATGATTAAAAATGCTATGTTATGCTTTATGTATGATGCTTTGATGCACGAATGAAATGAACATTTTTTGAATGAAATCTAATATGAAATGGATGCAAATGATTGTGTTAAAACATGATCATGAAAGTAATACAGATGCATAAAATCAACAAACAATACAATTAGTTTCATAAATGAAATGAAAATGATGCTGATGCGTAATGTTACATATGATAATGAAAATGATGCACAAACTCAGACAATCAAAATGATTAGATAAGCACCCTTTTTGTGTCTTAATTTCAGGGTATATCTATCATTGGGTAGAAAGGGCTCTATCCTAGGTTTAGGCACTCTTAAGGTTCACTATGTGTGGTTTAAGGTCAAAGTCTAAAGGTTCCCAAATTGCTCCTTACATCCTTGTCCATCACAGACTAGTAAGGCACCCTAATCCTCACCCATTACAGGCTACAAGCGGAAAAATGTTCAATTTGAGTGGGAGTATTTCGCTAGCCACTGCGGAGGCATTAGACCTCACGAAAGCAATAGGTACTTTACTCCCTCCTAGAGGGACGGAGCTCGGGTATAGAGCTCATGTTATGCACATGCATATGAATGACATAATTAACAAGGTAACTAAAACATGAATGAATAACAACACATATATACAACAAGGTTCAATTTCATTTGGCTTTTGGATAACACAAATTATTTGCTGGCCTGACTCTCAAGGTCCCCAGTGGAGTCGCCAAGCTGTCATAACGTCTAGATCCGGGGATCTATCGCTAGACATTGACTTCAGGGAGTCGCCACCAATCTTTTTTTATCTAGGTGCGATTGGCCACCTATGGAATCTGTCCTTTTAGGGAACACCTAAGTTTAAGGGTCCCTAGAAGAATAGGTTCAGGTCTACAAACCAGAACAGGGTTCGAGAGTTCGGTTACGTGTGAGGAAGGTTATAGCACCCTCACAACGCCCATCAAAAGATGGTACCAGCTT
The DNA here is from genome assembly GCF_002303985.1 of Durio zibethinus. Next base: position 12,590,495 of record NW_019168004.1, read on the forward strand.
AAATTTGTGTTATCCAAAAGCCTTAAAATTTTACCAAGTAATTAATTATTGGAAATTTTCTCATTTGACTCTAATACTTTTAGCAAAAAATTGAAACAATTTCCTCACCTCAAGAGTATGCAAGAAAAACTACTGTTTTACTTGCAGAGGCTCCGTCGTCGGATTAGTTAAAGAAAAATCAAAATCAAAATCAAAATAGGAAGGAAGGAAAGAATGATTGCTCTTGCGTAGGGAAAATTGATACTTTCAACTTTTCCCCAAAAATATTTTTTTTGAAACGTTGATTTCCAAGGAAAATTGATACTTTCAACTTTTCCCTAAAAATATTTTTCAGAAATTTTGATTCTCAAGAAAAATTGATACTTTCAACTTTTCCTCAAAAATCTTTTTTTTTGAAATTTTATTTTTTTGCAAAAAATAAAAAAAAATAAAAATAATACTCCTCAAAATAACTAACATACAGAAAAAAGTAAATAAATAAAATACCAAAAAAAGATTATCTTACCTTGAGGAATTCGACGTGGCTCCACTAGATTATCATAGCCTTCACCAATTTGACACGATCTCCCCTATTTTCCACGAAGGAAATGATGGCTTGAAGTGTTGCTAAACATAACCATATACTCCCATTTGGTTGCCATACATTTGTTGCGGATACATAGAAGCCATTTACTGTGAAAGTATGTCCATATACTGTGCTCCCAGAACTGATTGAGGATGAAAACCAGCAAACCGATTTCCCTGAACAGCCTTGTTATTAATTGCTGACAAATGACTGGTTGTGATTGGCTGAATGTACATACCCACCATCTGATCACTTCTCATATGTTGAGGTCCTTGAGGTTGGCCATGTGTTACACTAACTTGAGTAACCATTGATTGAGGATATTGAGCACCCGCAACTGGGCTAGAGTCTGGCGCCTGTACTTCCCAGAGTGGTGGTGGTAGCAAGCCACTTCTCTGAGCAACATAGACAGGTGAAGAAGGCTGCTGTTGTAGAACCAATTGACCATTCCAGGCAGGACCTGTGCCTTGAGCATATGACTGCTCAAATCGAGGCAATCCCGTGTTTGGTGCAGCTCCAGTCGCATGAAAATTCTGCTATTACTGAGTAGGCTGTCGTTTCTGGTCTGTAAAATTCCCATCAACAACCTTCATTCCCACAAATATACACCAATCGGTTCTTCTAGAAATCAACGAAGCTCCAACACTGTCGCCTCTGCATGCCGCTACAGTCGCCCACCGTTGATGCTGAAAATTCACCATGAACCTCCCTTCGACCTACTCATCTTCTATTTATGGTCGGTTTCTCACCAACCATCCTCCAACAGCGTATATCCAGAAAGGAATCTGTGAACTTTCTTCACTGTTTTGGTTCCTTTACACTGTACGATCATTCTAGGTTCTGAGTACGTCAGTGGCCCCTTATTGCTCTTCATTTTAATTATTTTTTATCTCCAAAAGCTCAACATTTGCTATGGTTTGTCACCGGCGCTGACAGTGTATGACCAAAGGGCACTGTGGAAACTTGACCTTGAGAACTATTGTCAGAATGGAAAGTCATCTGCTGGAGTTGCTTTGAAGAATGCGATGCTGTCCCAGAAAATAGCTTCTGTCGAGGCTTCTATCAAGTGCACCATCTGCTCTCTTTTCTCATCGGCTTGGTTGCCAGGGCTGGGAGAAAATCAGAAATATTGGGCAGACCCCAAAGTCTCCATTATTTCCGAGATGACGTACCCGAACTTGGTGCCAAGGCTGGCCATTGACAGGCGATCCAGCCTTGCTGTACAGCCTTGCTTTCTTAACATCCTGCACTCAGGACCATAGGGGTTAGCCGCTAATGTTTGACCAGCAAGCATTCGTGATCTCCTTCGTTGGGTAACTTTGTTTTGGCTCGAGAGGGTGCCTCCAGCACCTCGATCTAACGGGATGCCCCCAGGATTTTGATTTTGCGATAGACCATGATCCTGGACGGGATCATCATTCATTGTGGGTGTAATACTCGAGATATACCACTCACTGCTTTTGTAATATTTTATGGACTGCAGGAAGTGAAAATGGTGGAAAAAAGAGTCATGTATGACACCCCGAATACCCTCATGATCCTCTTTCCACATACCACTGTCATAAAAAACCAATCCCTGACTTGATTATGCCTTCGCCTTTGAACACATAAAGCATGGGAAAGAACTTGTCTTTTTATCACCAGCTTGAAGCCGCTGAACCCGAGACTGACATCTCTAGAATTCCTTTTCCCTCTTAAGTTCCTGCTTCAATGATTTCGCCTTTACATGGTCAAACACGGGCTGTCTAGCTAGCTTTTCCATTTCAGCAGCTCAACCCGAGGTTCCAAGCTATGTCACATCTGCCGTTTGCTCAAAGGGCAGTCACAGGCACATCACGATTGACAAATGCGATGTCTTGGTCTTTAAGCACTTCATGGGAGGGGAGATCGCCCACCAAAGAGAGGCCTTGAGGACTAGTGGAAATGGGGGCTTTCCCCCCCCTTTTTTTTTCTCTCTTATTCGGACTCCTCCTCTTATTCAGATTCCTCCTTTATCTTTTTTCCCCCTCCTTTTTTTCTCTCAAATCAGTAGTTTTACTTACTGTTTGTTCTCTGTGTGTTTCATTCTATTCCAGGAGGTGTTTTATATAGGGATTGATCAGGAGTTTCTTGATCATCCCAATTCCTCTTTGGATAGAGATTCAATCTTTGAATCCAATCCTGGACTCTTTTGATTGAATCCCCACTCACAGCAGGATTCTTCAACTTTTCAATCACAGCCCTCCAAAATAAAAAATAATAATAATAATAATAATAATAATAGATAATTTAGAAAAGATAAATAAAAAAAATTATTATAGGATAAATAAAAAAAATAATATCAGATATATAATTAGATAAACAAAAATAAATAAAATAAATAAAATAAAAAAAATAAAATATATATATTAGTAATAATAAATAAATAATAAATACATAGGATATACATAAAATATAAAATAAAAATAAAAATACCAATGACAAAGATAAAATTGGACCTACCCATTTGGACCAGGCCCAATTGATCCGGGCCTGGATCAAATTGGGTGTCTACAGCCTCTTTTCTATGCAAAGAATTTACCTACCAAATATCATTATCTAAAATGCTATTTTCTTTTTTAAGAATCACAAGGGGATCATGAATACGTAATGGAATCTTTAAAATCTTTTTCCTATTCCATTTATAGTTTTTCTATTTCTTTTTCTTGATTTTGTGACATTTGAAAATTTTTTTACCTAAGTAATCGAAATGGTCTACAATATCTTCATACTTAACACTATAATCATCATTTTTTTTCTAATTTGCCATCATCATTTTGGACAAATTCCTCATATTGCTCTTTATTAACTTCCTTACTTAAATTCATAGAGTTTGAACTTATTTGATCTTTTAATAACTTCTTGTCCTTGATTATCCCTTCACCATTACCATATTCACCCATTTTTACGCAACCACCAATGTTGTTAGGCTCTCTTGCTATGTCATAAGAATTTGAAACCACATCACAATCAACATAGCTTTTTTCAATAGATTTATAGTTGATAATTCCTTACATTGGATCAATGGTAGGAATAACCAAAAACCACACACCTTTAAAGATTGCTTATCGTCAATTGAAAGGTAAGCTTGTACTGGTTTATCCCCTAACTCTTTGGCCTGATCATAGTTTGCCATTTTTATTAAATGATCCTAATGTGACAGCTTTTTCTCATTGTTTTGCCTTCTCCTTTTTGAATTCTTTTAAGGCATAAGCTTTTAGAATCTGATCTGGACTGATTTTGATAACTAAAGACCCTTTGTCTAATTAAACTTGTATATGATTATATAAAACACCATAAGAAATAGAAACCAAGCTCTTATTGACCTTTTCCCCACCATCATACAAGAATCATCAATTTTTTTATTTTAGGTTTTGACAAGCTCTTTTTATGGCTACTAGAGTCATCTACATTTTCCTACCACATACCTTTAACCACCTCTACATAAAATTTGTAATTGTTGAGACAGACCTTAGGCCTACTACTAGGTTCTCTAAACTTGGTAGTCCTTACATGTTAAATTTGGTTTAAAACATCAAATATTCCTTTAGCTTTAAAAATTCTAAGTTTATAAGTGCCAATCCAAATATTGTTCAAAGCTATAAGTAAATATTCAATATCCTTAACATTTCTAAAATTGATAAACCCATATGTTTGACCTCAAAATTTTTTTTTAGTAGGAATGTATACATTGACAATGTCACCATACCATTTGAATAGTTCCAAAAAAAATGAAAAGTACAACATAGATTAGGGAAGTTAGTTAAATGAAAAAGCCCTGAAATATCTTAACCATAGAAATTTGCATTAGATTGCTGGTGTTGCTGATCTCTCTAGTTTACAAATGCTATTTGAAAACTCTTTACATTTCCCTCCTAGATAGCATCTTTAGATTAAATTGTGTTTATACAAGAACAACCCCTGGACATATATTTTGACGGGACTAGTAATTAGACCAAAATTAGCTCTCCTATATTCAACTTTCAAATTAAAATATAATGGATTGGTGAAGGCAAAATGGCTCAGAAGCAGTTGGGGTACGAAAAACTTAGGTTGTGTAGGTATGTGGCTATAATAAGTAATGTAAAGGGTCACTTTATAGCACTTGTCCATTTGAAACCTTTGAAACGGCCCTACCCTAAATGATATGATGCTAATGCTAGCTATGACTATCATGCTAGAAATATCAGTCACTCAACCAAGAATTGCCTTACCTTGAAATACAAGGTGCAACATCTGTTTAAGGTTAGTTTGTTGAATTCCAATGCTTCAAGAGGACCAAATATCAATGAAAATCTATTATAAATCATGCTAGGGGAACAATCAATGCTTTAAATAATGACAAAGCCTATTACATCAAGAGAAGTGTCAATGATGTCAAGACTACTTTATACCAAAGCTTTGATGAAGGCTGACATGATTCATCTAATGCCTTTAAGTCACAAAGTTAACTGTGATAACTTAATTTGAACCAATCTTTGCAAGTTAAAAAAAAAGCCTTGGACATTCTATTCAGCATTGTGATGCCTTTTGACAAGTGTTACAAAAGATGATGGATGCTTCCCTAATTGAGTTTTATGAAGAACTTAAAAAAATTATGGTGAATGGATAGTTGAAGAACCTTGCAAAGCCTTGGTCAAGCCTCTCGTTATCTATAGTAAGCCAATATAAAACCAAGAAAAGCTTGCTTTAAAGCAATCTGACAACCCAAGTCCTAAGTCATTTTCCATATCAAAGTAATAAGTAGTACCATGAAAATACAACTACAACATGGTAACTTAAGGATTGGGTGATGATTAGACGTTAATTGATACTGCAAATATAACCAAAATATAAAGCATGACCAAAAATGGACAATGTTATTTGCCTAAAATGGTGGATAAAGCTAGAAAAGAAAAAGCAAAAGAAGGTGAAGAGGGTGATAAAAGCAATCTTGTGGAAGTTCCTATTAGGGGAATCAAAAAGCTAGTTGAGTAGATAAATTTATAAGTGCATAGGCCGTACAAGTAATAATAGTGACCTTTTGTCAAGATATTGTCTTATAAAGACTAAGTAAAGAATTTCTTAAGCTAAGTATCTATTATCATGCTACCTTTTTATAGTTGGCTCGATCACAAATTGAGCATGAAACCTAACTACAAAAATAAAAACAAATAAAGCATCAAAATGGAAACTAGTTAAAATAAAAGAATAAACAAAAACAATAGCTAAAATAAATAATAAAAAAATTATAAAATACAATAGCTAAACTAAATGAAAACATATTTGAAATGAAAATAATAGCCTAACTAATGAATAAAATGGAACTGAAGTAAAGATTGAAAGTAAAAAATGAAATTCAAAACACTAATGGAAAACTAAAGATAAAGTAACAATAATGAACATAAACCAATAATCAACTAAGAAAATTCTAACATTGATGTAATTCAACTACATGGATGTAAGTTGTAAAAGATAAAAGAAAATTAATACATGAACTAAGGAACAACAAATTTGAAATGAAATGTGAAGAGATCATCATAAGCTATAAGATGAAAGTAAAAATCATACCTTAAATGCAAAACTAGAGAAAAATGGTTTTTAAAAGAAATTTCTAACTTTAATTCTTGTCAAATGTATGAATATGAATTGACATTAAAAGAACAGTAAAGAACTACATGAAAAAGTGAATTAAAGATCAAAACTAAAGAAAGTTTGCAAGATCTAACAAAAAGTAGCAGAAACCAAAACTAGTTTTGAAAGCTGGAAACTAATGATTTAAGAAAGAAAAATTAGATCTACAATTGCTTAGGGAATGAACTAAAACTAACCTAAAGTAAGAATCAACAAGTTTACTACAAAATCTAACAAGAAAATTGCAGCAAAAATAAGAAAAACAAGCTCAATGAAGTAGCAAATCTAGATCTATTCAAAATAAAGAAAAATAGAACACTATCAACAAAATTCATCCAAATAGCTAACAAATCCAAGAATTAAATTGCAAAAAAAATGAAAATAAGCAAGGTAACAAGTAAATCTAAAAGATCAGAAGTTGGAATAATCAAAAAAATTGCCAAATGAGAGAAGAATTGTGCTCAAACTTAGAGATCATGCCTGCATTGCTCTAAATCTAGATTTCAACCTCAAATTACAAGAGTTAACTTTATTTATTAGGAATGAATTTGATACTGATTTTCTACTATGTTAGACCCTAGTGAGCTATGAAATTGTGAAAAACATTGAAGCAAAAACAAGTACAAAACAATTGAGTTTTGATTAAAATATTGCCACTATGTCAAATACAAAAATGCAAAAACAGATTTGAGATCAGTGAAAAAACTTAAAGATTCAAGTAGGAAATCAATCAAATTTGCAAGTTTCATTGCCAAAATTGTAAAGAACACTAAAAAATACGTCAGGAAAGTGAAAATTACAACAAGAACAAATGAAAAAAATTGGAATTAAAACTGTTTGGCAAGTAAGAAAATGTAAGAAAGTAAAGTGCAAGACGATGTAAAATAAAGAAATTTAGAGAACATAAAATTTAAATCCTAATCTAAAGTCTCTTTAAAATGGCTGGCTCCATTATTAGGTGAGTGATGAATTAAGCCCCAAAAAATCTTTTAAAAAATTTAGGAAATGATAGGTCTTCTAGAGATTTCTTTGCTCTTTCCTCATCCTTGGTACACTATTGGATGTAGGCTTCTTTATTCTTCTTCAATTGCAAGCTTTCCTTTCATGTGTTTTTCCACTTCCAAAAGGTTAAAGTTATAGCCAATGAAAGCCCTCCAATATGCCATGTTATCACCTCTTAAAGTCTCTATTTGAATGCCAAAATGGGGTGCCAAACAAATGATTGCATGAACCATGCACCATACCAACAACATGCTTATTTCTTTCCTTCTCTTTTGGTGACAACTTTATGCTTTTATTTTGCTACAAAATTCAAACCATAAACTGAATACATTTTTCTTTAAAAATTGCTAGAAAAATTATGGAAATAAGCTCAATAAATTCATAGAAAAAAAATAAAAAAACTCATTCAAAAGGCACTAGTAGCTTAATAACAATAGTTTAGGACATTTTCACAATTTGCACAAAAATCCTTCAAAATATATCTAAATTGACTGAAATTTCTCATTTTCTCCATTTTTACCCACACATGAGAAAAATGTGCATTTGAAAGTGTGGTTGAACAACTAAATAAGATATCTACAAGGATTTTGCTTCTCTCACTACTTTTTTCCTCGAAATCATACAAGAATGCATTATAAAAAGTGTTGAACTAAACTTATGTCTCTCACAGCATATCTATGGAAGTGGTTAGTAATATTGCTAAAAGTTTGGTGGTTTCCAACTATATAGCCTTTAATTATTATGAGATACCTCATGAATGATGAGAAAGCACAAAGGCCATTCACCTCACTACAAAATGCAAAAGTCATACGATTGCAAAGATTTTAATCAATAATGGCTCTTCAATTGATGTGATGCCTACCACTACTTTGGCTAAGCTACCAATTGACTCATTTTATATGAAAGTTAGCTACATAATAGTGAGAGCTTTTGATGGTTCTCAAAGGAAAGCATTGAGAGATATCAAAATATCACTATTAATTAGTCTTTATACTTTCAATGTCAAATTCCAAGTGATTGTTATCTCTCCAGCCTATAGTTGCCTACTAGGAAAACTATGGATTTACATGACAAGTGTTATCTCTTTCTCTTTGACCAAAAAGTCAAATTCATTATTGATGTCTATTTGGTTCGTATTTATAGAGAAAAAGATTTGCTAGTGACATAATCATTACCCACTCCATATGTAAAAGCAACTAATGAAGCATTGGAGTATTTGTACAGATCTTTTAAAATAATCAATATAACATATGTAAGGGAAAGATCTAAGCTCTATGCCTCTTAGCTGTTTACAAGCACTAGTATGATCATTAAGCAAGTGATTAAAAAAGGTTGGCATCTTGGGAAGGGCTTAGATAAGAGTTGGTAAGGGATAAACCTACCTCTATTGATAACCAATAATAAAAATAAAAGTGGTTTAAGACATAAGCCAACAAAGTTAGACAAGATGATAAAGGTGAATGCCAGAAAGAAAAATAGGATAGCTGATCTTATGGGGTATGAACCTGAGGATGAAAGTTGGTCATTCCCTATTTGTATAATACTTTTCATTCCAGAGGATGCATCTATCTTAAGTTATCTTAAGCTACTGATGAGATGTTGTATGGGATTTAAGAAAGATCTTTTCTGGGTTCTCTATTATGATGGTAAATGATAAACTATTGAAAATCAAGAAACAAAGCCATTTATGTATCTTACCTTGACAAGTACTGAAATGAAAAACTGAAAGATAACGAAGTTACCTGCTATCCTTGAACCTCTAAAAAAGTAATATAGTGAGTCAAACCCCAACTGTTAAACCTAAGCACTAGAGGTATCTTTTATGTTTGGGCTAATTTACTCATTATTATTCCAATAAAACATTTGCATAATGCATTATCATTACATTTCCTTTTTCAATTTTTATTTTTTCATTCTTTTGCATATACACTTTCCTACATCTTCCAATTGTACTCATTTTTAAGTCTTCAAATAATGAATGTGAAGGAAATCATGGTAATAACCCCAAGATTTAACTTTGAAAAATTCTATTCATATTGATGAACTTGATATGAAAAAGCTTCAGATGACTATACTTTGCCTTATAAATTAATGAGATTAATGAAACAAGAAAACAAACCAATTAAGCCACATCAAAAAACTCCATAAATGGTTAATTGAGGGAAAAAAATAAGAAAAAGGTTAAAATTAGCATAACACTATCACCAATTGATAATAAAAGGTTAATAGATCTACTTCATAAGTATGTGGATGTATTTGCATGGTCTAATAAAAATATGCCAAGACTTAGTATTGATATAATAGTGCATAAACTACCATTGAAACTTGAATACAAGCTAATACAATAAAAGCTGAGATGAATGAAGCCTAAAGTGTTGTTGAAAATCAAAAAGGAAGTCAAAAAGTAGTATGATACTAGTTTTCTTGAAGTAGCCAAATATCCTGAATAGGTGGCTAACATAGTTCCAATTCTTAAAAGGGATGGAAAAGTCAAAATATGTGTAGATTAGTGAGATCTAACAAAGCAAGTCCTAAAGATAGCTTTTCACTGCTATATATTGACACACTTGTGAATAACACTACCAAGCATTCTATGTTCTCATTCATGAATGGTTTTTTAAGCTAAAATCAGATTAAGATCGGCTCTAAAGATATGGGAAAAAAATCACATTTGTAACAATGTTAGAAACATTCTATTACAAGGTAATGCTTTTTGACTTAAAGAATACTGGAGCTACATATTAAAAAGCAATGATAACTCACTTTCATGACATGATACATAATGAGATGGAGATATATGTGGATGATATAACTACCAAATCTCGATAAAGAAAGGATTTTGTCATTAATCTTAGAAAATTATTTGAAAGATTAAAAAAGTTTCAACTCAAGTTCAATCCTACTAAATGCACATTTGGTGCAAATTTTTGGAAACTGTTGACATTCACGGTTAGTGAAAGAGTGATAAAGGTGGATCTAATAAAATACATGCTATTCAAAATCTATCTTCTCCAAAAACACAAAAAGAAGTACGAGGCTCTCTTGGGAAATTAAACTACATTACTCATTTTATCTCTTAACTTACCTTGAAATATGATCATATTTTTAAACTACTTTACAAAAACAATCTAGGTGAGTGGAATAATGAATGTCAAATGGCTTTTGAAATAGTCAAAGAATACTTATCAAGCCTACCAGTAATGGTACCACAAGTCTTTAGGAAGCCATTAATATTGTATCTAACAGTGAATGAGAATTCTATGGGAAGTATATTAGGATAACATGATGAATCAAGCAAAAAAAAAAACCATCTACTATTTAAGCAAGAAATTCATTGATTATGAGTTAAGATATTTGCTCTTAGAAAAAAATATGTTATGCACTAGCCTGGATAACTCAAAAACTCAGGCAGTATATGTTATATCATACAACATGGACTTATTGCAAAATTGTATCCTCTTAAGTATATTTTTTTAGAAGTCTTCATTATATAGGAAACTTACTAGATGACAAGTTATACTATCAGAATATGACTTGTTTATGTAACTCAAAAATTGATTAAAGGAAATGCAATAGCTAAATTTTTAGCAAATCAAGTTGCTAATGTTTATGAGCTAATGAAGTTTGATTTCTTTAATGAAAATTTAATGACGTTGAAGAAGAGGTATCTGTAGAAACGCTACGAAGATGTTTTTTTATAGGGCTTTAAATGGTCTTGGACATGAGATTAGGGCAATCTTGATCTCTTTAAAGAAACCATTATTACCCAATCATTGCTAGATTGAATTTCATCACACCAATAATGTGGTTGAATATTGAAGCAAGTGTATAGGACTACAAACCACAACTGAGAAAAAAATTGAGGTCTTAAAAATGTATAGAGATTCATCTCTAGTAATTTATCAATTATGTAAGGAATAGGAGATAAAAAATACCAAGCTAGTTTGATATCAAAAATAAATCTCTCAATTGATCAAGCAACTTGTAAAGATCCAACTTGTAGCTGAAGCACTAGCTACATTGGCCGCTATGATGAAAGTAAATGTGAATTCTAAGATTCAACCCATCAAGCCAAAAGTAAAGACTCAACAACACATTGCTCAAGTATTGAAGAAAAAGTTTATGGGTGACCTTGGTACAATGACATCATGTAGTACCTGAACTGTCAATAATATCCTAAACATGCAACAAAAAATGAAAAAAAAAATTAAAAGAATGGTAGTAGGATTTTTCCTTAATAAAACAGTGTTATACAAAAGAAGTCAAGACCAAGTACTTCTAAGATGTGAAACTGCCACTATAGCAAACAAAAATACTTGAAGAAGTATATAATGGAGTCTGTGAAGCCCATACCAATGGTCACATGATGGCTAAACAAATAATGAAAGAAGGATAATCTTGGCTATCAATGGTGGTAATTGTATCAACTATGCAAAAATGTGCCACAAATGTCATATCTATACAAATAAGATTAATTCTTTTCCAACCAACTTGGTTGTTCTTGCACCTCCATGGGCTATTCTCAATCTGACATATGGATGTGATGGACCCATTATTCCAAAGGCTTTAAAGGTGATCAATTTATTTTTATGATAATAGATTATTTCATAAATATACTAGTGTACAAAGGCAATGATGTTCAAATTCTTAAAGAAAGAGATAATATATCAATATAAACTACTAGAAAGAATCAATTTTTATAATGCTAAGAACTTGAACATCAAGATGATGAAAGAAGTATATGCTCAGTTCAATATCAAACATCATATTTTCATACCTTATCAACTAAAGATAAATGGCATAGTAAAGGTTGCTAACAAGAATATCAAAAAGATTTTAGAAAAGAATATCGATACTTACAAGGATTGGCATGATCTTAGTGTGAAAATGCACTAAAGTTATTCTATTTTCACTAGTTTATGGAATAGAAGTAGTGTTGGCCATTGAAGTAGAGATTCTTTCCCTAAAAGTTCTAATGGATGCTAAATTAGAAAGGCAGAATAGGTTAGAAATTGCTATAAACAATGAACCTCATTGAGGAGAAAAGAATGATATCATTATGCCATGGTCTATTATATTAGAAAAGGATGATGAGAGTACATGATAAGAAGGTTCGTACTCGACAATTTTGAAAAGAAGAATTACTTTTGGAAAAGTTCTTTTCAAACTAGCGTAACAACCAAGGGAAGTGGACATTAAATTAAAAAGGCCTATATATGATGAAAAAAGCTTTTTTCTGGTAGGGCTTTAACATTGGCAAAAATGGATAGGGATGAATTACTGAATCCAATCAACTCAGATACTATGAAAAAATATGTTGCTTAAAAAAAAGAAAAAAAACTCAAGGTGAAAATCCAAATAGGCAATTTAAGTAAAAAAGGGAACATATAAGTTGAAAATTTGACAAGGCTACTTACATGCAAGAAATGAGCAACATTCTAAAGATTTCACCACACAGGGTCAATGTTAGTTTTACAAAGCTTATCATGGTTAAGAACATTGATAGAATAGGCTTTGAGGAAAAAATATTGGATTAAAATGCTAAGGATTTTTAGAACATTCAA